>CM067377.1:190229000-190699844 GCA_034510155.1 Eucriotettix oculatus | reverse complement strand
CCGAATGCACACCGTAAACTGCCCCTCGCTCACAACCACACCATAACATCAGCTACAATACAAAGTT
The DNA here is from genome assembly GCA_034510155.1 of Eucriotettix oculatus. Lineage (NCBI taxonomy): Eukaryota > Metazoa > Arthropoda > Insecta > Orthoptera > Tetrigidae > Eucriotettix > Eucriotettix oculatus. Next base: position 190,699,777 of record CM067377.1, on the reverse strand, counting down.
CTTGTGGGTAAAGACATGTTTACTAATTCATTTGTTAATGTCATTGAAATTATAATAAAACTAAAGTTACAAACAAAATAATAACAAATAATGTGGCATTGCTCCTCTTCCAGGAGGACAGCGACCCGCTGTTTGTTTTCAATGCTATCGATGGTTCAGGCGCATGGCTGCCTGCTTGTGTGTGGAGTATCGTGTCCTGGATCACCACCGGCTATGGCAGTCTTGTCGTTCTCGCTGAGCTGTTTTGCTGGGTCGTGGTAGGGTTTCATGCGTGCAACGTGGACGAACATCCTTCCGTTTACGCTTTCTGGACGATGGATCGTAGTCTTCGATTTCGTACGTGACATCGGAAAGCTGCCGTGTTATTTGATAGGGCCCAAAGTACCGCCTCAAAAGTTTTTCGGATAGACCAACTTTTCGTATCGGTGTAAAAAGCCATACAAGATCCTTTGGTTTATAAGATACCGCCTTGTGTTTCGCGTTGTATCTTATTTGATCCTTTCCCTGCGCGCGTAAGGTTTGAATCCGCGCCAGTTGCCGAGCTTCCTCCGTCCTGGTTATTAGTTGTTTGACGTAATCCTCCTGCCCATCATCTGTTACTAGTGGGAACAGTGTATCCAGTGTTGTCTCAACCTCTCGCCCGTGGACAAGGAAAAACGGAGTGAAGCCAGTGGTATCTTGTTTTGCAGTGTTATATGCAAAAGTTACAAACGGGCAGTATAGTGTCCCAATCATTTTGTTCGAGGTCGACGTACATAGAAAGCATGTCCGCCAAAGTCTTGTTGAATCGTTCTGTTAGGCCATTCGTCTGCGGATGGTAGGCTGTTGTCATCCTGTGAGTGATATTGCACAGTGCGATTATCTCGCTCACCAACTTGGACCGAAAAACTTGACCTCTATCCGAGATCATAACACGAGGCGCGCCGTGCTTGAGAACGATTTCTTCTACAATAAACTTGGCTATCTCTGCAGCTTCCGCTGTTGGAACGGCTCGGGTTACCGCATAACGCGTATGGTAGTCCGTACATACTATTATCCACTTATTGCCTAAAATCGTCTTCGGAAATCTTCCTAGAAGGTCAATTCCAATTCTGTGGAATGGAGCCACTGCAGGTGGAATCGATATCAGTTGTCCGGGCGGCAGTTGTGGTACACTTTTCCTTCGCTGACATTCCCGGCAATGGCGCACGTAACGCCTTACATCTTTGCAGAGGCCAGGCCAGTAGTATCTGCGCCTAATCCTATCTGCAGTCTTAGCGAATCCTAAATGTCCGGACGATGGTGCGTCGTGAAAATATCGTAGAATCTCTACTTTCATATGTGCCGGTATGACGACTAACCAATTCCGTCCCATTGGAATATGATTTCGCTTATACAATGTGCCATCAATTAAGTGGAATCCTTCCTTTCTCGGTTTTCCATTTTCCAGATCTTCGATGATCTTCCGCAGATTCTCGTCACGAACGTTGTTCATCGGTGATATTGGTCAACGCAGCTACAGCGGGACCCCTGCAGTCCAAGTCCGTTTGATCATTCAACGGATTCCTTGAAAGGCAGTCAGCATCTTTATGTACACGTCCATTTTTATATACGACTGACACTTCGTATTCTTGCAGTCTGAGCGCCCATCTTGCCAGACGACCTGACGGGTCCTTGAGGTTAGTCAACCAGCACAGGGAGTGATGGTCAGTTACGACAGTGAATGGTCTCCCAAATAAGTATGGCCGAAATTTATTAATCGCCCAGACAGCAGCGAGACATTCCCTTTCGGTTGTTGAATAATTTCTTTCGGCTTTAGACAATATTCGAGAGGCGTATGCAATTACTTTTTCATTGCCATCCAGAATTTGCACCAGCACGGCACCTATTCCGTAACCGCTTGCGTCAGTGTGTAATTCTGTGAGCGCTGTCTCTTCAAATAACCCAAGTACAGGAGCGGACGTCAAAGCTTTCTTCAAAACATTAAAGGATCTTTGTTGTTCTTCGTTCCACAGGAATTTAGTGTCTCCTTTAAGAAGGTCTTGGAGCGGGCGAGCCTTGATGCAAAAGTCCTTTATAAATCTCCTGAAGTACGAACAGAGTCCAAGAAAACTCTTGACGTCACGGGTCTTCCGAGGGATGGGAAAATTTGTGACTGCTCTAATCTTGTCCGGATCTGGACGAATCCCGTTACCGTTCACTAAGTGCCCAAGAATCTTTATCTCCGATGCTGCAAAGAGACATTTCTTGGAATTCAATCGAAGGCCTGAATCTTGTAAACACTTCATTACAGTAACTAGGCGGCTTAGGTGATCCTTGAACGTATGGGAGAATACTATAATATCGTCCATGTAACACAGACACGTCTTCCACTTAAGATGTCGAAGCAAATTATCCATCATAACGCTCAAACGTTGCTGGCGCGTTGCACAAACCGAATGGCATCATTTTAAACTCATAAAGTCCATCTGGAGTCACGAACGCGGTCTTCTCCCGATCCGCCTCGTCTACCTCGATCTGCCAGTAGCCAGTATGAAGATCCATAGTTGAAAAGTATACTGCTCCGCTTAAGCAATCCAACGTGTCATCAATCCGTGGAAGGGGATATACGTCTTTCTTAGTGATTCGATTTAATCCGCGATAGTCGACGCAAAAACGCCAGTTCCCGTCTTTCTTCTTTACGAGAACTACAGGGGATGACCACGGACTTTCTGAAGGTTGAATAATGCCCTTTTTTAACATCTTGTCAACTTCTTCGTGTATGATCCGTCTCTCTGCTGGTGACATTCTATAAGGTCTGTGGCTAACCGGATGATTATCCCCAGTGTTGATGCGATGTTTAACCGTAGGTTTTCGGAGAGCTATCGACTCTTTCCCGGATTCGAATACGTTGGAGAATTCTCTTAGTACGTCCTGTATTTGCTTTCGCTGCTCCTGTGTCAGATTGGCTCCAAGAAGCAACTGCGTAGCCTCCTCGTCGGCTTTCCGTCGTACGTCTGTTTGTCGTGTACTTTCCTCGAGGCTACAGAGCTGGCCCTCGTGTATTGTCTCGGCTATTCCAATGCAAATTCCTCTAGGGATTAGCTGCGACTGATTCTTGCCATTAGTGACCCAAATATCTCCTTCGCCATCGCAAATGTTTAATATTGACGCCGGTACGTACAATTCCTTTCCGAATAGCAGTGTCTTATTACAACTCACGAATAGGTCACAATTGTCAGCGTTCGTGGCACGGACTCGGATTCGCTTTGCTGATGCAGGCGGAACAAACGTGTCTTCTAGTACGAATATCCGACTCACACCTTGTGGTACATCTGAACATTTTTCACTTGCCTCGTCAAGGTAGAGTACAGCGTCGCCACAGTCTATGACGGCCTGCGACGCCTCGAGGAAGTCCCATCCTAGAATAACATTATGACTGCATTCAGGGATGACTATAAATTGAAATGGTTGAGTCTGGCCGTTAATACTGATTCTAAAAGTACAGGTTCCAATAGACCGTACCTGACTTCCGTTGGCGGTCTTCAACGTAATTTCTCTATCGTCTTTTATCATGGTCTTCTTGAACTGTCGGCGGTAAGCATCGGCTATTACAGAATAGGAGGCTCCAGAATCTACGAGGGCTCTAGCTGGCTGATCGTCGATGTCGATATTTACGTAATTCCCCGTCATCCTAGCGACTGTCGTCCAAGGAGGATTTTTATCAGCAGCGGCCGCACCTCCGTAGGTGGTCGCCCATCTCAGTTTTCCTGGCTGGATGAACGGCTGGATCGTCTGTATGGTGACGGTGAACGTCCGCGGCGTGCAGGTGATCTGCTTCTTTGTGGGGACGGACTGCGATCGGCGGTTCGGCTGTATTCGTCGTCTTCGTTCTGTCTTCTTGGTTGTTGACGTCTGTCGGCGTAGTAGTCATCAAAGATTTGCCTCCGTTCACGGCAGTAACGTACCACGTGGCCTGGACGCCCACAATGGAAGCACACGGGTGTATTGTCTGTAGTCCTCCAAACATCTGTTCGTCGTCGTGGTGATTCCTTCTGTTGACTCGAGGATTGTCGACGGGATTGCACGATATACGACTGTCTCGGTTTGTTACGGATCGTGGCAGCATAACTTATCTGTGGTCTTTCTGCGACGTACGCTGGTTCGGGCCTCGAAAGGGGAGCCATGCTTCTTTGTATTTCTTCTTTTATTATTCCCTCAAAATCTAACGGCTGCGGTTCTATATTTTGTGGCATAAACACTTTCTGTATTTCCTCTCTGACGATCTGTCTTATTAGAGTGGCCATATCTTGTCTCTCATCCACCTTCGTCATTGAAGCGACGTTAGGTAAACGTTCATAGCGTCGTGGAGCTATTCTACTCTGTTGTGATAGCTCTATGTGTTGGCACCATTTTATGAACTCCTCTGTTGTTGTAATGTTCAGGATACGAATGGCCTGGTAAATGTTCTCTGCGACGCCCTTCATCAAGTGACCAACTTTCTCTTCTTCGTCCATTGACGAGTTTACTCGATGGCACAGTGCAATGACGTCCTGTATGTAAGACATTGCGCTTTCCGTTGATCCTTGTGCACGCGTCTTCAATTGCTCCTCCGCACGCCTTTTAAGTTTCTGGCTGTCACCGAAAGCTGCTTTTATCCCTTCTTCGAATACGTCCCAGGAACTAAGTCGGTCTTCATTGTTTTCGAACCACTGTTTCGCCGTATCTTCTAAGAAGAAGTACACATTGGCTAAACACACTGTGTCGTCCCAGCGATTGTGTTTGGCGACCCGTTTGTATTCTTTTAGCCATTTGTCTGGATCTTGGCTGGTCTCACCTTTGAATATTGTCGGATTCCTAACTTGATGGCAGGAGGTTAAAGGTGAAACAGCTGTCGTGGTCGCCATCTTTCTAACCCTCGTACGCTGTTTCAAATAAACTCCGTACTCAGGTGGCAAATGTTTAAGGCGACGGCTTCTTCTAATGGGACCCGTGTTGAGGATACCTGGCGTCTCCACCAAACTGTCACGGGTCTCAGTCAATAATCGTACTAGCAGGTTTTATAAAAACACTTTTATTCAACTCGATCCACTCGCACCGAATGCACACCGTAAACTGCCCCTCGCTCACAACCACACCATAACATCAGCTACAATACAAAGTTCTTGTGGGTAAAGACATGTTTACTAATTCATTTGTTAATGTCATTGAAATTATAATAAAACTAAAGTTACAAACAAAATAATAACAAATAATGTGGCAATATAATTTATTTTCACGTGAACAATAATTATTTTATTGATTAATTTCATATCAAAATGGTAATGTGGTTCCTTGACAGTTGTTGTGGTTATTTACTGTTTCAGGGCGTTATTTTCTCTCACACGCACTTGCTAAACAAGTAGTTTAGGTCATTTTCCTCGTGTCATTGGGAAGCATGCTATTTACCACTTTCATCCTGTTTCCGCTACACCGGACACGCACAGCGGTCCCAAGTCAGCATATGAGAAGAAAAAAAGTAGTCCTTCATAGAGAAAAAATACATAAAGACTATACCGAATTCATTCCTAATTGAAATGTGAAAGCGTTGAAGGTTAACATGCAAACATTGTTCTTAACATGCGTTTTATTACTTTTATGTAAAACTGTACTGTAATACATTTTTTATATTTAACTGGTTACTCTATTCAGAATTAGCCTGCATTACTTTTTCCATAAAATAGTTAACTCTCATCAATTTAGATAAAAGCTTTCGCAGGTCGTATCCGGATTGTCTACAAAAATACATTAATTTCATGAACGGTCAGCCATCATTCCTCAGAGGTGTGCGTGCTGATTTAAGTCCTTGAATTTGACGACGACGGTGATGAAGATTCAATCAAAAAAATATATATAAACATTGCTGGTAGAAATCTACGAGCGTTATTACAAAAATAATGCAACAATGGAATCCGTATCTGGCGCCATAGAAATTAAATTACATATTGTCATGGCTCGTTGTTTGTCCTATATAGAGCCAGATTAACAATCGTAGCAAGTAATCTTCTAAACTGTACTGTGCTTGGTGTGAGGATTGATAGGGCCTTTGAAATCCTTGATAATAAAACGTAGTGAATTGTAAGATTTGTAAATGATGCTGATATTAAAACACCTGAAATTTGGTGAAAGGAAAAAAAACATATGTTTTCTAAACTGAGTATCAAAGTGAAAATAAAATGACATTTGAGAAATATTATTTAAATCCTTAATTAAATGACGGTTTCTTACACTGTTGTGACTAAAATTTGTTTCACGCAATAATTGTTCGCCACAAAGGCAAAACAGAGTTAATTTTTGCTCTAGTAAGAGGCGCTTAACTGTGAACTTTTCGTATAGAACTTGCTTTCGTATGTTCCATGTTTTCGATATATATATATATATATATATATATATATATATATATACGTATTTTCTTAAGTTGACCCCCTGGTTTAGTAAGTGACTATTATAACAGCTTGCATAAAAATGTAAGTTACTATGTAGTAACTGCCGAACCGATTAATACAGTCGTCAATCTGGACAAACACTTCGAAGATATTCCATCAACGAACCGTTCTGAGAAAACAAGGCCTTACAGGAAGAAAAACATGTTTCCTGCGGGAGTTCAGCGAGGTTTTCTTCTAAAGAAAGGTATTTTGACCGCATTTTCTGCTAATCACCTGGCGTTTCTTTTAGCGTGAAGAATATAATCACGCGGGACTCCCCTGCAATTATGACTCGTGAAAGAGGATTTTAACTGGATTTCTAAACGAAGTCGGGAAGTGAGCCAATGGCCAGATAAAACACGCAGGAAGTTATCTTTTTCTCCGATTAACCTCTCCGTTTGGACAACTACAACAAACTGCAGATTCAGGTCGACGTAATATGTCTGTTGTTCTAACAATAAATTATGAAATTAATGCATTACTAAAACACGACGTTTCCTCCACGTTCTGAGGATCTCTTCAGGCGATATGAAACAATTTTATTACACTTTTACGTAAAGCGTCAACGCCAAATAAAGTTAACAAAAGTTACTACAAAGAAACGAACACGTCATACTTGTTGCTGAGTCCTCTTATATCTCTTTGGACTGTGATAGCATATCATTGGCCAAGGCGATATAATTTTATTTAATTTGTATCCTTTCATAAATCAATCTGGTATTATACATTCATCATCTGCAATCAATACCAAAAGCTATTTACAATTGTTTATCACAGATAATTCCTCCACTTTTGGTTTACATCTTGGCAAGTGTTCCTCAGGTCTAGTTCTCATGGCTCGTTGTCTTTTTTCTATATATAGCCAGCTTAACAATCGTCGCAAATAATCTTCTAAACTTTACTGTGCTTGGTGTGAGGATTTATAGGGTCATTGGAATCATTAATAATAAAACTTAGTGAATTGTAAGATAATGATGATGATATTAAAAGACCTGAAGGTGTTGTGTGAAATTTGGTGAAAGGAAAAAACTTTTCTAGGTGTTGAAATCAATGAGATAACCGCCTATGGACAATATATTTAGAACAGTTTCTAAATTACCAGAGTGAAAGGATGGTTTCAACACAAGAAGAATTGCTCTATTCATTAAACTGTACATTATTCTGATTAATAGGTTCATAACAGAAAAAATTGAGTACTCTTACTGAGAAAGCGAGTTTCTTATGCCAGTTGTAAATTAAAACAGAACTATTAACTGTTACAGTTACGTCCAGAAAACTTAAGAGAATTATTGCTATCCACTTCACAAATAAACTGTAATTTTGTATCGTATTTTCTGAAGACATAAACTTGAAATGAATATGGGAATATAACAATTTTAAAATGAATTATCATATAGAAATGAAAAATAAATTTACCCTACGTTTATCAATTTACAATATATTACAATTGGATCACTTGTAAGATACAAAACCAGCCTTTTTATAATAGTTAACACTATATATTTACGATACTTGTACACATTAAATATATTATAAACTAAAAATATAAGTTCTATTCTAAGGGTCGTCCTTCTCATTGAGCAGAATACAAAGACAAATCCTACGTGGAATTGTCAGTACTAGGAAAACTGCAAAAGGTTAAAAACAGTGTAATTACTCTTTCTTCTCAGCTTAGCATGGAACTTGCCGCTGGAGTCGCTCCTGCCATCTTCTAAATTGATGTCATGAACTTCTAGTTACCCCAGACTCTATCACACCTTCCTCTCGTTATTCAACTGTCTATGGCTATGTCTATTTCTAATTTCTTACTGTTCACTCTATCAGCTCCGCCTGATAATTGAATCAAAATATCTCTTAATATCAGTTTTTAATATCCACTCTTTAAAAGTTCAATTTCACTGTCTACTCTTAAAGGACATGCTTAATTGGCAGAAATCACAAATTACTATTTATAGAAAAATATTACAATACAAAGTTCTGCGGTACTTGGTAAACGTCCCGTGTTTGTTGAATAATTCGACAAAATTTAAAACTATCTACTGTTGGTGAAGAAATACAGCCATGGCAAACTACTGAAATGACTATTAGAGTTGTGAAAAGAAAAGCCTAGGATCAAACCACTAAAGATTCGTGTGAAATGAAAATTTACGACAGGTAATCTACAATTATCAAACTATTAATTTTAAATCTGAACAAAATTGGACAGTTACCATAAATTGAAACATTGTATGACAGAAAAGTTATTACAGATTTTAAGAAATAACACATTTTTAAGCAGTGAATATATTTCACATTATTTCAGCACATTCTTAGCTTTACATCTTACTTCCCTAATTTAATAATTATTCAGTTTTCTGATCTGCAGAAAGGCGTTCCACCCCTTTTTAAAGTAATTTTAAATGTATTCTAATGAGATTATTGTACAGGCAGATTGTTGTCTATAGGCGAATTCCACCAAAAGAAAGTCGTAACTTTGCAAAAGACTGGTTGGAAATGATTGTCCTGGAGGCGACGTGACTGAGAAGTCACGATTCCGATGGTCTGCCCGTCACCACGCGACTCAAGCAGCTTTCATCCCTTCTGTCCATTATCCTAGCTAGCCACTATCGCTCAAACCAAACACAGGAAACTTTCGTGAATTAACTAAACAAATGTTATGAATCAGCAATAATCTTATATAAATATTGTTTTGATTTGAAACTTCACCAAGCAAATGCTTGGACATTGGCGTCCCAACGAAATCCGTCAGATATTGAAGACGAATGCTGAAAATCAGACGAGTGGATAGAATAACTAACCAGGAATTTCTAAGCAGAACAAGAGAACAGAGAACAATATGGAGGACTTTGACCAAGATAAGGAATAGATTAATAGGTCAAGTTTTGAGAGAAGAGCATTAGGGGGAAGTGTGTTGGCTAAGACCAGAAGAGGTAGACCGAGGATGGAATACGGTAAGCATTTTAGGAACTATGTAGGATGTGGTAGTTTTGTGGATATGAAAAGGTTGCGCAGAATAGGTTATCATGGAGGGTTCCATCAGACCTGTCTAAGGATTGAATAAATCTATTATCTGAATAATAGTATAATCCCAATCAATTGTTCTGGAAACTTAGTAATATTAGGTATCAGAAGAAGACTTGGAAACAATAATTGCCACCATGAACGGAGTCCTGGAGATAGAGTTCAATATGAGGATTAATAGAGGGAAACCAATGTAATGGAGAGTAGTATGGGAAACAGCGGAATAACAAAGGGTGTTCGATTGGAATAGGATATTTTGACGGAAGTTAAGGGATTCTGCTACTTGGGAAGCGTAATAACTAGGGATGGAAGAAGTATAGTAGACATAAAGGGTAGGATAGCACAGGCAAGGAAGGTTTTCGCGAAAAAGAGGAATTTAATTACGGGTAATATAAGTGTGAATATTAGAAAATTGTTGCTAAAAATATTCGTATGGGTTAGAAATGAGGACGATAGGAGTTGCAGAAAGGAAAAGAATAGAAGCTTTTGAAATGTGGTGCTATTAGGAGAATGCTGAAAATAAGATGAGTGGCTGGAGTAACTAACGAGGAAGTTCTAAACAAGAATAGGGGAAAAGAGAACAATATGGAGGACGTTGACCAAGAGAAGGGACAGATTAATAGGCTACGTTCTGGGACATGAGGGTCTTGAAAAATTATCATTAGAGGGAAGTGTGTAGAGTAAGAACAGAAGAGGGAGGCCAAGGATGAAATACGCTGGCAAATTAGGATGTAGGATGTCGTAGTTATGGGGAAAAGAAAAGGCTTGTGCAAGATAAGTTAGCGTGGAGGGTTGCATGAAACCAGTCTTAGGACTGAGAACCACAAAAAATATATATATATAATTTATTTCACATTTTTTAATTGTGTAAGCGTCCATGTTAAATGAAATATGTTTGTATGTAAAATAGCTACGTCTATGTATAAATATTTAATTATTTCTACATTCAATTTAAGAGTTCCCTAAAGTTGGGAATGACACATTTTATTTAATAACAATTTGATGTAACAAATTTATGTCTTTTGGCCAGTATATGGAAATTAATAACACGTTTAGTTAATTCGTCATGTATTCCATTCTCTATGGTATTAATGATTTTACTAAATATTTTGGTTTATCTGTATAATAAAATCGTGCGTGTGGACCAATTTCGACCAAATATGGCACACGTGTTATTTGCGAACCGGAAATGAGCACTGTCGTGGTAAGATTAGTGGGGGAGAATTTTAATTCTGTTAGAGTACTGAAAATGTTTTTAGACCTGCTATTGTACCGGGAGTATTTTTGACTCTCTCGAGATACTGGAAATATATTCGAGGTTCATACTGTGACATTTTCGACGCCAGTTTAATCATGTGTTGACCAAGAATTAAATAATGTGACGAGATAATGTAAACAAATATCCGGGTAACGCCGGGTACTCAGCTAGTTATTCGATAAAGCTATTATTCTTTTCATCATCTCGGTACACGTGAAATCAATGATCATATAATAAAGTTGTTTTATTTGCTTTACTTCCGACTAATTATTCCTGTAGTTTTTTCTTAAGCGTCTTAACAAATGTGAGTGTCAGTTACCGTTAGGGACAGGAGAAACAAAGCATGGCACAAATGCGCCGAGTGCAACGTCCTGCAAAATCGTCATCACATTAATTACCCTACCATTGTTTTACTCCTTTTAAGCATATTGTAACATAAAGTGGGCGCTGATTACTGGTGGTAATTTTCCTGTCAGAGCTCGTTTATAGCAGATCGTTAGGCGCCATTGGAATATCAGCATAGTAAATTATAACAATATGAGACGATTAAACGTTTAACTTCTCGGAGCATTGTACCTTTATTTTGTCTTACAAAATGAATTACTCATTCACATTGAATTGTGGGACCTATATTACATAACACAAAGAAACAAAGCACAAGATACTTTAAAAGAGACCGAATAACTTTTTTTTCTGAAAGTAAATCAATTTTGGGACTCGGATATTAATATCAGTTGATAAGATCATCGGGCAAAGTAGCAATATCATGGCTGTTCAGGATATTATGGGAAATCTACGAAACAGGAAGAATGCCAGAAGATTTTAGTAAAAACGCAATTAAACCCACACCGAAAACGACTGGGGCTGATAGATGCGAACAGAACGGGACAATTAGATTAGTATCCCATGGATGCAATTTTTTTACAGGCTTCATGAGGGTGATCCTGAAACAGGCTACTCCCCTTTAATAGCATAGGAAGGGAATTGAAAAGGGGGGATGCGGAAGGTAGAGCAAGGTAGCCAAGGGTTGACTAGGGACCCCGGGCTATGGTTTAAGGATCCTACCAAGTGTTTCACCTAAAGAGATGCAGGGAAAACCATAGAAAACCTGCATCAGTTAAGCTGGGCATAGGGTACTATTCTCACGTCCATCTGCATGACGGGAAACGAGATTGTTGTGTGGTGGCAGCATTTCTTTCTCCATGTCTCCACCAGTTTTATGAGGCAGTTGGCCGACTGATCCAATGGGATCAGTGAACAACTCTTGCCATATGCCCAAGGTCTTTGACCCCAGTACATATACCTCCTAAAATAGGTGGTGTCTCGGCATATAAGAACATTGATAAAAAGTACCCAGAGAGGGTGCGAGGCATTCCCGACATGATCAGGTGAGCCCCGCAGTCACTCTGGGCTGAAGCGCCTGCGAGAAAACTCCCGCAGCGCTGAGCTCGATGCATCCAAAATATTAACTAAAATATTATATAGGCGGATGGAACGTCAAATAGAATGCGAGAAGAAAGACAAGAACGGAAAAATCTCGACCGTAGCTGGTATCCGAACCCAAGACCTCCCGATATCTAGCCGGGGGCTCTACCACCAACTGATCCATTCCGAACTGACGTCCAAGGACCGACTCAACATCTATCTCTCCATTCCCGTAAACCTAAGCTAGGTCTCAGCTCCTCAGACTAGAATGCGAGTTAGAAGATCAAATTGGTTTTAGGAAGAATGTAGGGACAAGAGAAGAAATATTGACTTAACGACTAATTTTAGAAGAGCGGATAAGAAAATACCGGCCCACGTTCATGGCATTTGTAGATTTAGAAAAAGCGTTTGATAATGTGAACTGGAACACACTATTAAGGCTTTTGGAGAGCACTGGAATATAATATCGAGAAAGGAGGCTAATACATAACCTCTACAGAAGGCAGGCAGCAGTAATTAGAATAGAAGATGACGAAAAGAAAACCGTTATCAGGAAAGGTGTAAGACAAGGATGCACCAAATACATTTTATACCAATTAACCATTCACAATGATTCGTTTTTTCTCATCTACATACTTCCACGGGTCTTTCAAGTAAAATAAATACTAGAACGTCATTCAAACTCATTTTAATATGAGCATTGTTCCGGTTATTACCGAAGTTGTATAATTTCTAAATACAACGATTCGTCTATTTCCAGAACTGTTGGTTTGCGACTTAAGGATTGACTCCTTGTGTGCATACTAGAGTTTACTTTACTCAGGAGTATCTCAAAACAACATCGTTGACGTCATCAGAGGCTCGCTCTTAACGACTTTTCCTTTGACGAAAACATCTTGAGGCACTGGATTGCTTGAAATTGCACTCACTTAACCAAACATCTCTAGACTGAGAATTTCACATAGAAAATGACTACAATCAGCTAAAGCAACTCACATATGTCTGTGGCTGGAATGTTGCGCAATGAAAGCTAAAATCAATTAGTGTGTCAATTTACTTTTCAAAATTTTTCATTATTTTGCGCATTGTATTAATTTTATATGCTTCTTTATGTTAAGAATAGAAATACGCGATGTACGAATAATTCAATATAGTAATATTTTCTGAACGATAATAATAACCTCAATGAACTTTCAATTCACAGCAATTTGAATGAGTCTAGGTTGTTAATGTGTGCATTGCATCATGTTACAATATGGAATATAATTTAAATTCACCTACTTTCATCTTAAAAATGACATTCTTCATATCTGATTTTTAATAGTTTTATGAACGAGTGTTATTTAAGGTCTTCTTAAGTAACCTTTAGGAAGGAAAGATATTTTATTTTTAAACTAGCTATACTCTCAGCTTCGTTCACACGGAAATAGCTCTTTTATTTTGCCCTAAAACGAAAGTACAGTATCATTTATTTATGATCACTTCACGGCAAACTCTATAACTCACAGTTGGTTTTGAACAAGTCCCACTTTCACATGTTTACAACAATAGATGGAGTGAAAATGCTCGACTCCTATCACGCTCTCATGATGCCAACATTACGCTTATAACAATAGAGTATATACTATTATAATAGGGCTTTTAACTCGCAGTTGGTTTTCACGCCGCCTTTCGCTCGGCAAATCAATGCGTTTATAAATATTTACATTGATATCTATACTCTTGACCTATTTATACTCCGAAACGGCTCAGCGGATTTCCATAGAAACTGTCAGGGATTGAAACAGGAATTTTAACTTACATTTTCGTGTGTGTTTCATTTAGATACCTTGCAGGATTCAGAAGATATTAATAAATCCATTCAATTTTCGCGCGAAAGTCGGCTTGAAAACTACGTGTTATAAGACTTATTAGGCGTTCCTATACCATTCAACTGATTGCCGTGTAATTTTCAAGGCAATACTTAAAGTGTTGGCAGCATGAGAGAGAGCATTCTCACTCCATGTATTGTTGCAGCAGGAGTTTTGTTGTAGGTCACGGGATTGTGTGTTGAGACATTATTGTTATTTCACGTACTGGATTGTCAATATGTGTTCGCTTTTATTTTCAGTTCCATGCATATTTGTATATGGTTTCTTAATAGATTGTTACACGTTGCCTAAATATCCTTCCTAATATTGGCAAGGCAGGTTTCGAGGGACAAAGCCGAGAATCCACCTCGCAGCCAGGGACAGAGATTTGAAACCGCGCGACTGACCCCGGAAAAAGGAGACAAATGGCCAATCTAATACAATTGGTCCCGGGCATCCAAGATCTGCGCGAACGAAGACACGGGCATAGAGAGTTTTAAATAAGATTAAAAGTTGATAATGCTTTAAAAGAAGACATAAATGATTACATCACTGGCAGTACTGTGGAATACGTGTATTAGCACTTCTTATGTCACTTCTTTCTCCTCTTCCTCATTGTTCACGATGAACTGGCTCCGAGCCAAGGATAACGAGAGTTCTCGTAAACACAAGTGTGGTATTATAATTTAATTTATGACTTGCACGATTAAATTAGTAATGCATTCCAGTAATGAACATATCAGTGAGCGTGAAATTACACCAAGACATTTCTAGTAAGTTTCATAGAAGTAAACCCTCATTTAAGTGTCCAATGACTTTCCTTCATTCATGAACGTAATGAGTCCGTGGTTTTACCTACAAAACAGGAAATATATTTGAAAAATGGCAATTAATCCCCTCACAGCTACAGTATCACTCATTCTTAACATGTTTCTTGAATGACGGCAACTATTAATTCTAGAATTCACCACTCTGCCTTCTTTCAAAAATTAATAATATTCCCATTTGCACTATTACCGAGTGTTCCCACTGTTTTTGTTGTATTATGACAGGAATGAAACCAAAATTTCGCAATACATACTGTATTTATCTATAAAGGCACACTGAAATTGCATTGAGTTGTCCTAGAACACTTGGCCAGTCCACTTTCGCAGGCTCAGGTCACAGACCCAACGAGCGTCCCCTGCAGATAATAATCCGTAAGTAACTCAAGAGTACCAATTTCATCTCACCAAAGACACTAACGTTCAACACCCACTTTATTTCCTCACTAAAGATATTTCCGAAGTTGAAAGTAGGTGATAATTTTTTGAGACAAATGTACATCTGCTGCCGTTACATGTGTGTTCACCTGGTACAGCACATAAATAATTAAGAAGAATTTTATTTCGGAATGTCACAGACAACTAAATAGTTCTTTTCAACTTCGAAATCCTGTCGTAACGTTAATATTACATAAATAACATTTGCCCGCAGCAAGTTCCGTGAGAAGGGCAGACGTAACCAATTCCCCGTACGTCACTGATTGTATTTACCGTCTTTTAAAGTTGTCCCCTTATTTCCGGGTATGGAGGGTGATGATGCAGTCGATGGGAGAACCAATCGGCCGGTAATAGGGTTTTGGCTTGGCAGGACTTCACGGTGACGCAGAGTCTGACGTCACCGGACGGCTTTAGCTCAACCTAGAGCCCCTCTAATATAAGGCCCTGACGTCCTCCATTTTTAATCTTACGGAACTTTGTCTTTTACTCTTGCATGAAGTCCATGGACATACGAAGCGCCGGTCAGTTGAAAAACATTACATATTTTCAAATTCATATTTATGTAATAACAAAAATAAAGAAGGCAAGATTAAACCAGAGTAAATAAATTTATTTTCTCAACGATTATCTCAAGACTTTAAATTTTAATTAATAAACTCGAAAAAGAAGTCAAAATTTGATGATTTAATCGTTTTTTTACGAGTTTTAAAGTTTTTAATTTAATTAATAAAAGTAAATTATTAAAATATACATCAAAAAGGGTAAACAAAATATACTTTTAGTTGCTTAAATGAAGAAACTAAACACTTATTTAAAAATAACGGCAATTATTTTTAGTTAGAATAAGTTAACATCTAATTGCAAAGTAATTAATACAAAGTGTATTAAAATTGCAAAAGAATTTTATTTTGATATATGCTTTTTTACGGCAAAAGATACAGTATTTTTAGATTTATTACTTTCACGTTTCTTTAAACCAATACTACGAACTGTGATATAACAATTCCATCATGTTGTCAGGTGAAGGAAATAATTTTAAAATATATCTTCACATGAAGTTAAAATTGCTTTCACAAAACTATTGTCTGTAATTAACTTGCAATTTTTTTATGTACGTAAGTAATTGAAAAATAACAAGAAATTTACCTGACATAAATATGCTCCAGGGCCAGGATTCCACTTGTCTCTTCGACAATTTATAATCCATTGTTTCCTTCAAATTAATTCGTTTTAATCTTGAATAACTGAATTTCTACGGTTTACACCTGCACAACAAACCATATTGCTGATAGCAGACACCAGAATTATCACACCAGAAAAACGAAACACTTTCGACGTTCTACATTGCGAAGCACACTAGAGTCAGCAGAACTACATTAAAAATGGCGGACGGCCCGGCTCGTATTAGAGCGGCCCTACTTAGCTCAAGTTTAACTTAAGTAGAGAACTGGCGATGAAGAAACTTAAAATGGAATATGGAAAAGGAATCATACTGCAAGGAGAAGAGATAAAAACCTTACGCTTTGCCGACGATATTGTAGTATTAGGAGAATCAGAGGACTTGGAAACCATAATAAATGACATGAACGTAGTCCTGGAGAAAGAGTTCAATATGAGGATTAATAGAGGGAAAACCAAGGCGATGGAGTGTAGTTGGGGAACAGTGTATTCCACAAAGGGATATTTTGACGGAAGTTAAGGAATTCTGCTACTTGGGAAGCGTAATAACTAGGGACGGTAGAAGTATAGTAGACATAAAGAGTAGGATAGCACAGGCAAGGAAGGCTTTGCCAAAAAGAGGAATTTACTTACGGGTAATATAAGTGTGAATATTAGGAAATCATTGCTAAAAATGTTCGTATGGAGCGTGGCGTTATATGGGTGCGAAACGTGGACGATAGGAGTTGGGGAAAGGAAAAGAATAGAAGCCTTTGAAATGTGGTGCTATAGGCGAATGCAGATGGTTGGATAGAGTAAGTGACGAGGAAGTTCTAAACAGAATAGGTGAAACCCAACAATATGGAGGACGTTGACTAAGATAAAGTATAGATTAGTAGGCAACGTTTTAAGACACGATGTTCTTGTAAAATTAGCACTAGAGGGAAGTGTGTGGGGTAAGAACAGAAGAGGGAGGCAAGGATGGAATACTCGAAGCAGATTAGGGAGGATGTTGATTGCGCTAGTTATAAGGAAATGAAAGTGCTTACGCAAGATAGGTTAGCGTGGAGTGTTGCATCAGACCAGTCTTAGGACTGAATACCACAACAACAAACTTAGCTCAACCGGTAAAAAACTCATGGCATTTAGGAATTACAAATGAATTCGTACGTCATTAAAGTAAACTCTCAAATAATTTCTCACATGCATTACTATTCAAATCGCGATATAGTGACACAGTAGCATCCGATTACCTGCTCAGTACTATACAGAGTAATGGAATCTCCCGATTTGGCGGTTAGCGGAAACCAGCTCCGGCCTGATCCAGCCTCCACCATATTGTTCTACATTCAAACAACCGTGTCTCGTATTCGTATTTTCTTACCACGTATGTTAATTAATTTATACAGGGTAGAATGGTGTTAACGCAATAGTCACATATTACTTACTACCCGGGAAAAATATATGGCGTTAATCATTCAAACGCTCACGCCACAAATCGATATATATAGATGTAGCGCCTCCTCTGCAACCTAACCAGAATCTCAAGGAGATCACTTTTCCTGTTGCAAGTCGACTTTCAGCGCAAATTACATTTAATTATCAGCCGGCTGTGACCACAGCAACGAATAACAGCACAACCTGAGAACCTTGATAATACTGCTAATTTAACTTTGAGAACTTCTTCTTCAATAGTAGTGCTAGAGAAGTGGAGATGCAGGAAGGGTGGAGGAAGCGAACATTGAAAGACTGTCTCCTGCCTCCAAAAGGAAGCCCAGGAGACAAAATAGAGCAATGGCTGACCTCCTGCGTCTCCATGCATCTTTACTGGTAGAACTTACGCAGGGAGAGCGTCTGCATAATACACAGTCTGCTCTACAGACCCCCTGCAAAAAATATACTTCCATATTTGATGTAAAAGTATTATAAAAAAGTGTTAAAAAATCTTTCTGTAATGTAATGTAAAAGAAGATGGAAGCAGCTATGACTTAACATAGTTTTCCTCTCCCTTCAAATTAGAGCGCCCGCTCTTTCTTCCCTTCCATATTCCGCCAGCTGTGATCTCACAGCACTTTCCCTTCAATCCTCCTACTCCCATTCACCCTATACCCTTCTGTCTTTAGTTCTAGTTTATTAGTTTTATTATTGTTAAAAAAATATTTATAAAATAAAATAGAATAAATCTGTAACACAAACATTGTAAGAAATGAAAATAAGGCCTGTTATAGATACTCAAGAAAACAGGCTATTAGTGTAATTAGTGAATAAAAAAATGAAGAGTTAAACTTCCAGCATTGCGACGCATTTGCTCCATATAATACAGAGAAGTGTCCACGTGTGAGCTCAGCGTTCCTCAGCACAATCTGTCTGTAATGAGAATTGTGCAGTATTCGATTTCGATTTCACCCCTACAATTCCTGCAATACCCATCAAGTTCCAAAAAAAATGCATCCGTTCGGTGCTATGCACTAGAGCAATTCGTTGACGTGTTCTCTTACAGAAAAGGCGGCATAAGAAGCGAAATAAAAATAAATTTGAACTATTCAATAACTATAGTTACAATTAAAATAGTTTATATTTCCATAAATAAAACAGTAATCGTAATTTTTTCTTAATATTTTTAGAGAATTACAATCAAACGTCAGAGGCGACTGGTGCACATATGCTCATGAGCTACAGCACATTAATTAATTTAGGAAGAATTATTTGTTTCGTGATTTTAAGAACCGTCATAATAAATGTATTTTAAGAGTGTGAATTTATTTTTCTATTCCCAAGACTTTGAACTGTCCGCTTCCCCGTGCGCTCCCTCCCGAATATGTTCTACTGTGATTCTAGCTCACTATCCTGTATGGGAATGACAAATGAGCATGCACAGTAAACCGTTTCACAGCTCCCTTCTTCACCCGTTGCGCCCAAAAACTGATTCTCCCATTATATTCTTACTATATGTCCAGATAGAACAATAAATAATTGATTTGTACAGTTAAACAACAAAAATTAAGAGAAAATAGGTTATAGGGATACTTCCAACGAAGCTACCTTTAGCAATTTTTTTATATAAAGCTACTGATTGTTTTAGTGGCCATTTTTATATCGATTTTGAAAATGTTCGGCGCCATCGATCGAAACGTCGGCAAGAACGCCAAAACAACAACGTGACGTAACATTCCAAAAAAAGTCATATAATATATTTTAGATATGTTTGATTATTACACATAATACGTTTCAGCAATACAGTAGAAATAAGTTCATCTTAATATATTCTATCCATTATGGTTTCTGGATTTAATCTTAATTCGTGGCTCTTCTTTCTTGTGTTCAAACAAAGCTGTGGCAAGTGCGGTGTCATGAACTTTAGTTCAAGCACAATAACGTACACTAAATCTCATAATTTCATCTTTAATGGATGGACGTTGAAGGTCTTTTGCTATTTGGATGTTAGTGGCCTTTATATAATCACTATATTTAGGGAGCGTTGTAAGATTTCCAGGTTTGAATTACACGTCCAAATCGGTTTGATGATAGCCTTGTACAGTCTTGATTTAAACTAGTAAAATCTGTCGTACTGTCTTCATGCCATTTTTTTTCGTAAAATTAACTTTATTTTAAATATTTACGATGGAAAAATACGTTTTTAATAGGAATGTGTGTCAATTTGGTGCTAAATTATTCCGGTTTTAAAAGCTGGAAACTGCTGTATATTATATAGACTGCATTATAATGTAGCATGGGTCTGATGATTTAGCGCAAATTATTGGTAACATTATCGGTTTTGTACCATTATTTAAGATCGCAAACATTGTTGCTTGGGGTGATGTAGCACATCACTCATGAAACACCACTTTTATGTGTAGCCTATTCTTTGCAAAGAATATCTTTCTACGAAGCTTCCTGCATAATAGGAATGTGTTTTTACAATTACAGACAGTCTCTGACACGAATTTAATTGATAAATAATATTAAAAATATTTTTTGCATAATTCCAAAAAATAAATGAGATATTTTAATCCAAATTTTCATTGGTTATTTTAATTTTACTTATGAAATAGAATAAAATAACTATTAATTTGTTTAATGTTCGGATAAGTGTTCAAAATAAAAATTATAACCAATTGTTATCAAAAATCTACATATTCAGGAGGAGTTCTTAATTATATGTCCAATCACCCCATTGCTCAAAAGAAAGCCATGGTTTACAACCTGGTAGATAAGGCTGTCAAGTTGTCACATCACAAGCACCGCAAGGGAAAATCTAAATAAAGGTGCCAATATTCTGTTACTAAATTCATACCCAATCAATTTCATTAACAAACATGTCAAAATCAGATTGAATAAAATCAGGTATTCCGACAATAATTTATCTGTTAAAAAGATTAATGACAGAAAAATGTATTACATAATTTTGCCTTATATAGCTAACATACAATATAAAATAATTGACTTGTTTTATAATTACGGTGTAGATGTTATTTTTAAATCAATAAATAATTTAAATTTCGTTCAAAATATTAAAGACAAAATTAACTTTCTGGAAAGACATAATGTTATCAAAAAATTAATTAACTGTTTAGATTGTAACGCATTGTATATCGGACAAACTAAAAGAGCTTTAAAAACTCGCATTAAGGGACATAAAAACAATATCAAATTAGATACTCAAAAGTACACAATTGTGTCCAAACACGTACTAATGAATAATCACAATTTTGATTGGCAAAACGTGGAAATTTTTGACGAATAAAATAATTACTTCTTTAGAATTATGAGTGAAATGTTGTATATCAGGTGCAACCCTCAAGAAATCAATTTTAAAAATGACAAGAATAATTTGAACAAAATTTACGATACTTGTAGTAGTTCAACGGTTTAATTCTTCTCCATTGCTAAAGTTTAACTGCCGAAAGCACTCATTGATACCACATCATTTCGGCCGTAAGCGTCGCTGGAGATGGTCCATGCTACACACGAAATTTTTCACATGTATATTCAATAATCTTTTCGGCTGAGGGAGTCAAGGAGAATTTGTAAGTTTTGAACCATTTTTTTAATATATAAATTTAAAAATTGTAACATAGGACCCATTCTCAATTTATTGTAATATTATTTTTGTAGTCCGCTTGATGAAGTCTCAAGATGAAGACGAAACGTCGCTTTCGTGAATAAATAGTGATAAATTTATATGCTGACTTTTTGTCCGTGTTTTTATTTATTGTTAATTTTTAAAGTCAGAAAAGTATGTTGGAATTTAATTTATGATCGCGAAATGAGGGAACCGAATGTGTTCACCCGAAGCAGTTAAATAACGATTAAGGTAATTGCCAGAGGACAGATCCCGCTCGGCTATTTTGAATACACGATCAGGATCCAGGTTCCAGTTGGCCGTTGCCCTAAGGTTGTTATGTACAGTCCGTGTTTCGTCACCTGATTTTCTCCCCCCTACTTAATTGTCGAGAGAAACGAACCAGTGATACAGATGTCGTTGTTTCAGAACGAGGTCGTGAAGAATACCTGGATTCCCTTGTCGTCAATAGCACGTCACTGCAATGTGGCAAGAGATCCACAATTTACACACTACTGGGCTGTTAGGTAACACCAACCAACCCACTACGAATAAACTTTGCCCTTAAGTCCACACGAATATTAGAATTATGTCAGTTGCGTTATTCAATAGTACCCAAAATGAGAAGTTTGGTTGAATGGAATAGAAGATAAATATGTTTTCTTAATGGACCTCAGTCGTTCTATATGGTTTCCAGTTATTGTATTTTGAATTAAATTTCAGAAATCACGTGCATTTATAGTTTTTAATTTTTTTATCGAATAACAAGGAGGGAGACTCGGTGTTGCCCGCGAATTTATTTATATTATCCCGGTACATTATTTAATTCTTGGTTAACACATGTTTAAACCGACATTGAAATCGTCACAATATGAACCTCAAATATCCTCCCAGTATCACGAGAGAGCCATAAATCCCCCCGGTAGAATAGCAGGGCTAAAAAAATTCAGTACTCTAATAGAATAAAATTCTAACCTACTTAAGGGATGAATTTTTACTTAAATCGCATATTAAATGTCATAGTGTGACACAGTGACTCGCAATACACCAGTTTCGACATCAAACTGGATAGTTTCCTTATTTTCATATGACTCATTTCCTATATCACCCCTCATTTTCTGGAAGGGGTTTAAATTATACACAAATACTGTCGGGAAAACACTGTAACAGTAATTGATTTCAAGATTTTTTGCGACTCAAATATGAGCCTTTGTTATATTTGAAAATAGCGCTAATTCCAGTCCCTCCCCCTAGGGGTGACAGCCACGTTTTATCTCCAAAGTGTTTGTTTTTGGGTCGCGAGGAATATGGTAACAAAATTTTTCTGTCCTTTATATGTACGAAAAAGTGTGTTTTACCCCGTCCCGTCCCCCTGTTGGGGAAAAATTGCAATTTAATTCGCATTCTAAATGTCAGAATCGTGCTCAACGATTCCCACAGCACCTATTTCGATACCAAACTCGGCTGTTTTATTTTTATATGACGCCCCTACGCATCTATCCCTATAAATACTCCCCTTATGCGATGAAAGGGGTTGAAATATTACTCAAAAAAATTCAGCGTAAACGCTATCAACCTAATTGACTCAAAAAACTATATATTAGAATGAAATAACGGCAGTTGAAGGATTTTTAATAATTATGGCCCCTCGTCCCCCTCTACAAGTTGTAGTGGGGGGAGGGGTATTAACCTAATTATGTTGAGTTCTGTTCGACAAGAACAACTGTTCAAAAATTTTGATAATTATATGCGGAAGTCTATTTTACTCCCTTCCAACCCCTTTTAGGGTATTAACTATAACTTGAATTACATTTATTGTCAGAATTATACTTAGTGGTTCACATTACACCGGTTTAGAGTCCAATCTTGATTGTTTTCGGGTTATTCCAACACCATCCCTAAGAATACTCCACTTCCATTATGGATGGGGTTGAAATTATAGGCTAGCAGTATCGGAAGCTACATTGTCAAATTAATATTGTATTCATATAATGGAAATATTGGCCATTTTTGTTTATTTAAAATTTGAAAACCCATTCCAACCCCTACCAATATGGGTGGTACCCCAGCAGTGCTGATTTCCGGGTTGCAAAGAACATGTGTACTAAATTTGGTCTGAATTGGTTCACTTGTTTAGGTTTGGATGGGGAACTTACATACAGATGGACGGACAGACGCACAGACAGACACACATACAGAGAAATTTTATTACAGATTACCAACAGAAAATAAGCTTTCGGGACTGCTGAAAATGAAAACTACATTATCTCCCCCGCTTTAATAATTATGTTTTAACTTTAAGATAAAAATTAAAACATCTGTGAAGTTTTCTAGAAGCCTTTAAGTTTTACTCATTCAAATCTCAATCGTGGGTTTGAGAAAGCGTTACATCAACCTCCCATCAATGAGTAATGATGCATGTCATAAGATTAATGATCGAAAATTCTCTCCTCTTCACTGAACCCGAAACGGCCAGTAGAAATAATTTTAACGATATACTGTCTTAGTATCAAACAACAGCACGTAATATTATTCAAACTACCTGGTTTTTTTAAAAAAAAACATTTTAACAGCGCATCTATTAAGATGGTCATTAGCGACCATAACAGTTTTGTTGCATTTAAATTATTACATGTAATTTAAATAATACATCTCTAACAAATTTTTATAGTAGCAACACTATCGTTACCCAGATAATTCATCTATACCAATAAATAAAATTGTAGTGTCTGTCTGACTGTTTGTCTCGAATAGGCTCCGTTTAAAAAACGCAGATTTAATTTAAATATTCGTGCGTATTTATTTCGATATATTGCAGAAGATATAATACGAATAAAAATAATAATCCTACGAGACGATTTCTAGGAATTGCCGCGTGAAAGCCGGCGTGTAAACCAACTGCGAGTTGTAAGTCCTTTTACGCGTTCCTATCTCATGCAACCCTCTTACTTACTATCTATTGTTGCAGTTATGTGTTGACAAAATTAATAATGTACCGGGATAATATAAATAAATACTCGGGCAACTGCGGTTATAAATAAAGTTGTAAATAATCAGACATTAATTACTACATTAATAAAACTATTGAAACCATAATAAATGACATGAACGGAGATAGAATAGGATAGGATACGCTAAGCAGAATAGGTAGGATGAGGAAATGAAAAGGCTTGCGCAAGATAGGTTAGCATGGAGGGTTTCGTCAGAATACCACAACAACAACACTATGAGATATTCCAACCTATATTAACATTTCAGCCTTGGTTTCACTATGTAAACATTCCTATGAATAATTTACTTCCTGTTTTCTACGTTAGATTGCTTTCATACTATGCAATCAAAAGTGGTTAATGTAATTTGTTCAAAATATTCAAACGGGGATCCCAATAATATGTAAAAGATTTAGGATCTCCGCCCGGAGTTACATTGGCCTAATATAAAACTCATTTCGTTCACAGATTATTTGCTGATGATTAGATACTACACAAATGTTAGTCCAATTATGTAGATATCAGGAATTTGTTACTATATTTAAATGGCATAATGCTATTTGCTGTATAATAATACAATGTTTTATGCAAGGAAAAATTCTAAAATTATTCGTTTACAATGACGTTGTCGACTTAAAGCTAGACTTTTTACTACCTTAAAACCTTATCTGAGGATATAGGACAAAACTAACATAAAATAATTTCAAATAATTAATAACATTAGCATAAGGAGCATAGGACCATAGTAATATGAAGTATTACTAGAGTACATTTTTGAAAATGCATGTAATAGGACCATTGAGAAAATAATGCTAGAGATATAACAATAATATATATAAATATGCAAGAAAATGTTAGGATTACAGGAAAGAAATACTACAAAAGATAGCATAAATGTAATGAAAGGATGAAAATTATTACCTTCTCATTAACCCTAATAGTTTCTACCTACAACACCGGCACAATGGTTTTCACTCTCAAAATTTCTTCACTCGAGCAGGTGTGCTGCAAGGATCGAATCTTCGACCATTGTTATTCACGTTATTTATTAATGATATTACCAAACTCATAAATTCAAATGTTCTTTATGCGAGTGATCTATTTGGAAAAATTAAACTATAATCCTGACCCTTTCTGGCTTCAACACTCTCACTTTAATAGCATAAGAAGGGAATTGAAAAGGGGGGATGTGGTAGGTAGAGCAAGGTAGCCAAGATTTGACTAAAGCCACAGGGCTATAATTTAAGGATTCTAGACAGATGCAAGGAAAGTCCTAGAAAATCTACATCAGGTAGGTCGGGCTGTTTGGGTATTACTCTCACGCTCTTCTGAATGAGGGGAGACGAGTTTGCGGTGGGGTCGCAGCATTCCGTTTCCGTGTCTACCAGTTTTAAGAGAAAGTTGGCCTACTGATCAAATGGGATCAGCAGACAACTCTCTCACCGTATGTTCAGTGTCTTCTACCCCTGTAATACACCCCCTAAAAATAGATGCGGGTGCCTCGGCACGTGAGAACTTTGGAAAAACTAGAGTACGAGAATTTTTTGGTATGTGGGGTAACAGGCTACATGAAGGTGATCCTGAAACAGGCAACAGCATAGGAAGGGGATGAGAAAAGAAGGGGGAGGGATACGGAAAGTAGAGCAAGGTAGCCAAGAGTTGACTAGAGCCCCCAGGCTACAGTTTAAGGATCCTACCCGGTATTTCACCTAAAGAGATGCAGGAAAAACCCTATAAACCTGCATCAGGTAGTTCGGGCTACTGGCCACTATTCTCACGGCCTTCCGAATGAAGGTAAATGAGTTTTCTGTATGGTCGCAGCATTCTCTTCTCTATGTCTCCACGAGTTGACTCATCCTATAGAATCAGGCCCAAAGTATTTGACCCCAGTACATACACCTTCTAAAATAGATGAAGGTGATTCGGCATGTGACAACTTTAAACAAACCTGAGAGAGTACTAGGCATTCTCAACGTAGCCAGACGAGCCCCGCAGTCAATCTGAGGAGAAATACCTACGAGGGTAAACTCCCACAGGCATCCCGGATCCCCCCACTTTGAGATGAACAAATTTTATTAGTCTATTTTTTGTAATACGATTGTTAGTTTTCGAGATATATCAATAGCTCCGTAAGTATGTGAGTGTGTGTGCATGTTCGTGCGTGTAGGCGGTTGGGTGTGCTTAATGCTCTGTACTCTAATAGCATTTAAATTGCACTTTCACGACTATAGGCCTATATTTAGACGCCCAAAAATGGAATAGAAAGTTGTAATGTTTCTTTTTAACTCGGAAACACATTGTCCTAGGCAAATGAATTATATATATATACTTGAAAAATGTAAATTTTTTGATTATTAAAATTACCAAATATTTCTGTTTTTTTTAAAAAAACGGGTAGTTATTGTTAAAATTAAGCTCAAATTAGGAATTATATTAAAGAAATTTTGATTAATAATATTTTATTAGTCGTGGCAAGTAAAATTGAATTCGTTTCTGTTTGAATGATAACCTGCGACACGTCACATGGATCCCAATCCTTACATTATTGTGCCTAAGAGACATTATTTCAGTTCTTTTCTGCCAGAGGTCGGATAAAATGTACGCTTATCCATATTTAGCCTACTGTGCTGCATGGAGCAGGATGAAAACATCCCACAGCATCGTTAGTGAAACTGACGTGACCTTCCTTCGAGTAGACCATAGGTCATCCGCTGCCACTGCCCTGGCCTTTACAGACAAATCTCTCAAGCATCCGAGGGCTCGGTTTCGCAATTTGTTCTAGCAAAATTTCACCGCTCGTTAGTAGGACATTATATTACTTCTTCTTCTCCCTTGGATCTGCAGCGCATTCAGGGCCTCGGCCTACCGCGTCGACTGTGGGCTGTCAGCTTACTTGACAACATTCTGAATTTGGAGTGATATGTGGTCAGCGTATCGATTCTCCAGCAGTCTTAATCCCAGTCTCCGTGACCATGGGCATTACATTAGACACGTTAATATTTATTTCTATATTTTATACTAAACAAAAAGCGAACCGGCTAACCTTGTATCTCTACAGTTCTCTTCATCCGCTGCTGGAGAGCAATAAAGACAAAGCCATCTGTCCGGTATCGTTGCTACGGTTGCTGCTGTTTTGTTGTGACCGGAAAAACAAGAACGTTAGATCATAACTACGCAACGCCCTTTCCCCCCCTTTTTCTTTTAACACAGTAACAAACACTGCATGAAAATGGGATGAACTTTAAAATTCCGTTAAATTAACGTTGTTGCATTCCTAGAAATATGTAGCGGGATTTATATTTAAAATTTCATTTTAACTGTTATAGTATTACTACCTGGCTGCCCGGCGTTGCCCGGATACGTATTTTTATTAGCCAGGAACCTATCTATTGGTCAACGTGTGGTTTAATCGGCATCAGAGCGTTTGGTTTTTAAGAATTGTCTTATCACGTCTACCTATCCCCACGGATTAATTCATCATAACTAGCATAATCACTCTCAGTTCATGGATCTAGTTAATGAATCTTCTGGTCCATAAAATAAGCACACTACCTTAAGAGGTGCCGACCTTCTGTGGTCTAGTGGCTAGCGTGACTCCCTCATAATCGAGATGTCCCGGGTTCGAATCCTGGCATGGACTTGGATGCTTGTGTCGTCATGGTCGCGAAGACCAGGATTACGACTGATGGATTACCTACACACTGACCAAATTCCGAATGTGTCATACAAGATGACAGTCGACCCGGTAGGCCCAGGTCCTCAATAGGCTGTAGAGCCAAAGACGAGAAGAACATCCTTAAGAGGTCCAAATATCCCTGGTAATTTGAATGCATGGCTTCGGAGTTGCTCTGCTCCAGCATCAAACACGTGTTTCCGCTCCAGATCCGCTACATAATCCCGAAAAATATTCTTATAGAAATTATATTAATTTTTTCTTCGAAACATTATTTACTAACAGAATTAATTTACAAGCTTACAATCAGATAATTTTAAAAAGTGATATATAATTTTTAGGAATGACTTCCTGATATTCACACTTATATTAGCCGTAAGTAAATTCCTCATTTTCACGAAAGCCTTCCTTGCCTGAGCTATCCTACTCTTTATGTCTACTATACTTCTACCATCCCTAGTTATTACGCTTCCCTAGTAGCAGAATTCCTTAACTTCCGTCAAAATATCCCTTCCCAATCTAACACCCTTTGTTATTCCATTGTTTTCCAAACTACACTCCATTACCTTGGTTTTCCTTCTATTAATCTTTACATTCACTCTTTCTCCAGGACTCCGTTCATGCCATTTATTATGGTTTCGAAGTCTTCCCCAAATACTACAATATCGTCGGCAAAGCGTTAAGTTTTTATTTCTTGTCATAACGTTATTTTAAACATTTTTCTGAGTAGCATCAATATGTAACAAAAGAATACGATTGTTCTAAATTATGGCACGGGGCCATTATCAAAAAAATTACATAAAACTTAAAATTTATTTTATACAATTTTAAAAATAAAATAAAATCGTTAATTATTTCTGTCTTATGATTTCCATGTCGTCTTCTGATTCCCCTAATACTACAATATCGTTAGCAAAGCGTAAGGTTTTTATTTCTTATCCTTGCAGTATGATTCCTTTTTCATATTTCGTTTTAACATTCTTCATAGCCTGTTCTGTATATATAAGTTAAACAGCATGCGCGACAGACTGCATCCTTGGCTTACTCCCTTCTTGATTATGGCTTTCTTTTCTTGATCTATTCTAATTACTGCTGCCTGTCTTCTGTAGAGATTATGTATAAGCCTCCTTTCTCGATATTTTATTCCGGTGCGCTTCCAAATCATTTAACAGTGTGTTCCAGTTCACATTATCAAACGCTTTTTCTAAATCTACAAATGCCATAAACGTAGGCCGGTTTTTTCTTATCCTGTCTTCTAAAATTATTTGAAAAGTTAATATTGTTTCTTTTGACCCTACATTCTACCTAAAACCAAATTGATCGTCTCCTAACTCGCATTCTATTTGACGTTCCATTCTTCTATATACAATTTTAGTTAATATTTTGCATGCCTGGGATACTTGCCCTGTTCTCTTCGCATCTATCAGCCTCAGTTTTCTTCGGGATGGGTATAATTATGTTTTTACTAAACTCTTCCGGGACTGTTCCTGTCTCGTAAATTTCGCAAACTATCCTGAATAGCCGAGATACATTTTCAGTAAAACGTTACACACAACCTGTAGAATTTTCCTAATATTTTTATTATTCGCTCATACATTAATCCACACTAAGCTGCCAAATTCGTTGTATTTCACACCTCCTTAGTTGAATTTATCACTATCCCACGCTGGCGATATTAGGGAGAATGTTAAACTGTTGCGGAATATCTACTTTCATTCCATTGATGTCTTCAGTTTTGTCATCGTTATTCTATGAAATAGTTTGATGATCGGCAATTTAATTTACATCACATATCATGAACACTGCATTATATAGTCGTTTTTCATTATTTTCTATTTTCTTTAAAGTTTATTTAATTTGATTTTTACACGTTCACATCTAAGCCTTTCTTCACAACCGACATTTTCCAATGTATCATGTCAGTTAATTCCAACGTTTCACATTGATGGCAGGAAAATTTCTAAATTTTGTATCATCGGAATTTGAATTAATAAATTAATTTGTTTAATCTCATCTTAATAAATTTGTACAAATTTAACTTAAAAATCGACCCCTCCTAGTTTCCATCATAATATGTTCGTATTTTGCAGGATGTAATTGATCAAATGTGATAGTAACACACTAAAAACAAATAGTAACCATATTTCTTGGAATTAAATATTGGTCATTTCACGGTATTACGTGTCAATGCTCGCTGACGTAACAGACTTTGGTGGGCTGACACCTTAGAATATATTTTTAGTTTTTTTTCCCTTGTTCCAATCATACCACGCGTCCAAATCTGTCTGAAGAATATACAAATACTCCAAAAAGAACTTTATTTTCAATAATGTATTTGTCCTTCAGGAAGTATCATCAAAGATTGTTCTAACAAAAAGATCTGTTAAAGCATGTCTGATCGGTGTGAGAACTAGATAAATATTAACATTTCGTGAGTGTTGCTGTTATATTTTCATTGAAGGAATTACGAATTGATTTTACCTATATCATATAATTAGACGTTCTAAACTTTCAATACTAGGAAGTGTTGCACTGAATTACTTATTAAGGCATGACGTCGCAGCAATACCAAGACGATTATCATAGTAATATTTCCTCTGGAATTAAACCTGGGACAGGCCTCTCGTTATTTTCCACTCGTTTAACGAGCTTCTCTGGCCTTGATAGATAAAAAGAAAGAAAATAGAAATTGAGGAGGGGGGAGGAGAGGGATGAATGTCGAGAGCGGATTCCTGTCACTAATTTCGCACAATTACTACCTCTTGCAATTATGTAACAGATTAATAATTACAAGTCGAATAATCATGAGATATAACCTAAACATGTTGTTGTTGTGGTATTCAGTCCTAAGACTGGCCAGATGCAACCCTCCATGCATCTTGCGCAGGTCTTTTCATTCCCTCATAACTAGAACAACCAAAATCCACCCTAACCTGCTTAACGTATTTCATCCTTGGCCTCCTTCTTCAGTTCTTTTAATGCTAATGCTAATTTTACAAGATCCTCATGTCTTAGAACGTGACATATTAATCTATCCCTTCTCTTAGTCAACGTCCTCCATATTGCTCGCTTTTCCCCTATTCTGCTTAGAACTTCCTCGTTACTTACTCTATCCACCCATCTGATTTTCAGCATTCGCCAATAGCACCACATTACAAAGGCTCCAATTCTGTACCTTTCCCCTACTCCTAACGTCCACGGTTCGCACCCACATAACACCACGCTCCATACGAACATTTTTAGCAACGATTTCCGAATATTAAATCCCTCTTTTTCACGAAAGCCTTCCTTGCCTTTGTTATCCTACTCTTTATGTCTACTTTACTTCTACCATCCCTAGTTATTACGCTTCCCAAGTAGCAGAATTCCTTTACTTCCGTCAAAATATCCCTTCCTAATCTAACACCCTTTGTTATTCCATTGTTTCCCATACTACAGTCCATAACATTGGTTTTCCCTCGATTAATTTTTATATTGATCTCTTTTTCCAGGACCCCCGTTCATGCCATTTATTATGGTTTCCAAGTCTTCTTCTGACTTCCCTAATACTACAAAATCGTCGGCAAAGTGTAAGGTTTTTATTTCTTCTCCTTGCAGTATGATTCCGTTTCCATATTACGTTTTAACTTTCTTCATTCTATATATAAGTTAAACAGCATGGGTGACAGACTCTATAACAGGGTCTATATATATATATATATATATATATATATATATATATATATAAACATAAAATGTGAAAAACATTCTATGGAGTAGGGTTCGTGGTTCATGCGTGCATTGAGATCTCCAAAGTAAATGCGGGTTCCCTTTACTCTTTATCTATAATAATAGATATTTTTTAAATTATAAACATTTCCGACATAATTTACCTATCGTTGAAAACCATCCGCGAGTTATAAGGTTTACCCTAAAGCTTAGATACTAACAATAAAATAATTACATAATTGTTACCGTAATTTTTATATATTTTCTGAATTCAACTTTATCAAAATTCTGCTCCTGTCGTTTTGTTTTTAGGGCTAAATAAAAAGAGTTACTTGTCTAATTGAATGTATCCGTGTTTTTTCCGTATATATGAGTTTATTTAAGATATCAATACATTTCTTGACTAGATCAAGATATGGAGTCATTGCTGTGGTTATGACAGCATAATGTAGGGGGCATGAAAAGGTAAATTTATAATAACGTGATGCTCTCCGTGATGGTTTAATCACGTGCTGATAAAGGATTATTGTCGAATCAAAGACTGTGTCGGATTAATATAAATGTATTCCTGGGCAACGCCGGGCTTCCAGTTAGTTATATAATACATTTCGCAGTTAGTCAGCACACATTATTCTCCGTTACGATACCCCTTTTTATGGGGGGGGGGATAACAGGCAACTCCCCTTTAATACCACAGGAATGGAATTGAAAAGGGGGGATGTGGAAGGTAGATCAAGGTAGCCAAGGGTTGACTAGGGCCCCCAGGCTATAGTTTAAGGTGTTTCATCTCTAAAGATATGCAAGGAAAACACTGGAAAACCTGCATCAGGTACGTTGGGCATGGGGTACTATTCTCACGCCCTTCCAAATGACTGTAGACGAGTTTGCTGTACGGTCGCAGCATTCCCTTCTCCGTGTCTCCATAACTTTTAGGTGACAGTTGGCCGACATCCAATGGGATGCCTTATGCCCAATGTCTTCGATCGCATTACATAAACCTCCTAAAATAGGTGAAGGTGTCACGGCATGTGAGAACTATGAGAAAACCCAGAGAGTTCGAGGCATTTCCGACATAGATGAGGTGAGCCCCGCAGTCACTCTGGGGAAAATGACTGCGAGAGAAAATTCCCACAGGTATTTTATTGAATCGCGATAACCCTTATTATTTTCTTTTTGGATTAACAGGCTACATGAGGGTGATCCTGAAACAGGCAACTCCCCTTTAATAGTATAGGAAGGGAATTGAAAAGGGGGGGATGCGGAACCCTTACAAACGTGTAATAACGTATAGCAGCACAATGCACAACCATCGACTGAGAGTATCTGAACTGTCTCCGTCTGAGTTTTCTCCGGAAGAACGTTTACGTCCCTGTTTCCGCCGTCAGTTTTTCTGTCGATTCTTATAAAAGAACCATTCTCTAAACCGCCTCAGTGAAAACAGTTACAGCTCACTATTTCCGCAACTCGCGAGCCGGTCGGGTGGAGAAGTGTCTCGGAGCAATCCTTGGCTAACTCCACTCGGCCGGTTTTCAACAGTCGCGTGAGCACCTTCGGTGAGGAGCCCCTCGGGGCTCTGTACACCACTTTAAGCTAAAAACAATAACACTCGTAACAAATTTTTGAGGTGCTAGGCTTAAACTATTTTATGAGAGGCAGTACGGTAAAGTCTTAATTATTGCTAAAATAATGATGACTGAAAATTAATTTTGATTGTTCTTCTTACGACTTCTCTACAGAGTTTTTTGTCCTTTCGATATGTACATAGTTTTGTCTTGCCTCTTCAATAGTAAAGAATGTAGGCTTTCCCGATGGTTTGACTGAACAAAAAGTTCTCGGGATTTCACCCGGGTTATATCATTTATAAAATACAACATGTCGACAGCTAACTCCGCCAACGTCTTCAGCAGGTATTTTACAAAAACCCGGGTGAAATCCCGAGAACTTTTTATTCACTCTCCAATAATTTGTTTATGTTCTCAAATCCCCAGCCTTGTCCCGTATCCCGCGGCTCATGTGTGGCGGAATATGAGAGAGAAAAAATACTAATCCTTTTCTTTTAGCGTTACAAAGACTTCGTATTCCCGAAAAATCGGTTCCTTGTGAGCTTATATTTTCCAAAGCTAAGCACATCATGACTGAAAAGGAGCAGGCTCACTTTCCCAAATGCCTTTTTGTAAACAGCAATATTAATTTTGTAAAATGGTTAAAGAAATAAATTCACAATAAATAAAATGGCGACCAACAAGTCAACATATAAATTTATCACTATTTATTCAAAACCTACGTGACGTATCGTCTCCTTTTTGAGATTAACTCAAATTTATATGCGGCCTTATTGGCCATTTTATTTAGTGTGAATTTATTTCTTTAAATTTTAAAGACAGAAAACTATGTTGTACAAATAAATTCAGTTCTTTTTATGAAGAAATGATGTTATAAATGCTACTTATTTTTTTCTATAAATTTTATGTGTATTCGCCTGCCCCCCCTCCCCTTCTTACTCAAGTTATTAATGCTTAATCTTGATAAAAGAATCGGACGGGATTCGGAGATCCGAAGAGTCGTTTAAAAGAATCGACTCGTATCGATGGTTTAATCGACCTTAAACGACTCTACCTGACCTTCACTACTTCATAATAGGACCAAAGCAGTGCAATACTGCCGTCCAAAGTAGAAAGTCAGTAAGTATAAATTTTCGACTTTTGAAAATATTTCACGGATAATCATTTTTTTAAAGACAAATTCATATTTCTTGGTACGGATAAGACAATTTTTAATGAGCTAAGGAGTTTATGTAAATTTAGAAGCAAAAAAAACTTTATCCCTTGATTTCTCAAAAGAATTTTTTCAAACTTATTGCCTTTCTCCTTTGAACGGCAGAATAAATGCAGGAATTATTTAATGAGTATAGAGGAATCTGGTCTTGATGATATTAGAGTAATTTCTCGATTTAGGGCGTACGTAGTGTAATAAATAATGGAAAATTGTCTGTGATTGATGGCGCAACAGCGAGCGGTAGCCCATTAACCTAGCAAGTGACGACTAAAAACGAGTGACGCCAGCCAGGCTCAGTCGTCTGTTTGTTTATGCCATGCCGTGGCCAGGGTCAGGGCACAGCTGACCACAGTCACCGTCCGCGTGGAGGGGCGCCGCGAGCTGCCATTGGCGGGCAACTTCCTCCACCGCGGAGGGCTTTCCCAAATCTCCGGGAAATTTCTGTATAACATGGATACCGTGGGCTGGGGCTTGCATTGTACACGACAATTTCCCCGCGCGAAGATCAGTGAACCGCGAGTGATACCTGGGCGTCGCCATGAAGGACTTCCTCAGCCTGTGCGGCTTCGTGGCCGGCAAGACTTACAGCGCCGTCAACACGTCAAAGGCCGGCGCCGACGCCGCCGACCAGCGACGCGGCTCCCTCATCGTCAACAAGAGCTTCGACGACCCCAAACAGCAGCAGCGACGCAGGACCAAATGTAAGACCCATCCTACCGTCAGCATCTTGAACCCCCCCAACCCCCCAAACCCACTTCAAAATTTATTCTTTCATTCAGTCTATTTCATACGCTTCGGTGCTTTAATTTCCTATATTAGTTTCTGAGATACGAACTTAAATTTATATTCTCTTCCTGTCCCCTTGCCAAATAATACATAATAATAGGGTTTCGTGAATATATTTTGAAAATTTGCACAGTCTACAGAGCGCCGGAAGACTAATTCATAAAAAACAAATGCCTCCTAGGTCGCGAAATTATTGCAAAAGTAGGCTAAATTTCCGGCTCGTATCTTTACCATGAATAATTTTCGACGTTACATTAAAATTAATTCCTAAACATTTTTCGCAACAGTACGTTCCAAAGTCTAGTCTCACTGTCTAGATTACAATTAAATTTCACCATCCACTGTTTACGAACAGAAGAAAAACACATCATTAATGTTTCGTATTAGTGACGAATATTTTCTCAATTAAATTTATATTCTCTTCCTGTCCCCTTGTTAAATAATACACCAAGACAATTGAATAATTAACGATGTTTTTTATAGTGTTTCGTGAATATATTTTGAAACTTTGCACAGTCTACAGAACGCCGATAGACTAATTTATTTAAAAAAATGCCTCCTAGGTCGCGAAATTATTGCAAAAGTAGGCTAAATTTCCGGCTCGTATCTTTACCATGAATAATTTTCCATGTTACATTAAAATTAATTCCTAACAGTACGTTACAAAGTCTAGTTTCACTGTCTAGATTACAATTAAATTTCACCATCCACTGTTTACGAACAGAAGAAAAACACATCATTAATGTTTCGTATTATTGACGAATATTTTCTCAATTCAATTAAAACTCCGAAGTGCTTATTTCGAGTTACTCAATGCGCATCTACCTCTAAGCTCAGTATTATGTTATTTATTATTAATATTTCTTGCTGGTAAATAAAAGGAAAATTGTGCTCAATAACTATACTCGTATGTGCTTGAAAATTCTTATTTGCTCAAATACCTGACGTGTCTTCTCCCCGACGGGGATGTAAGGTATTTCGGTTTGTTCCAAATTCAAGACGAAATCTATAAAATATGAGGTAATCGAAGGGATAGATTAATAGGCCACGTTTTAAGACACGAGGGTCTTGTAAAATTAGTATTAGAGGGAAGTGTGTGGGGTAAGAACAGAAGAGGGAGGACAAGGATAGAATACGCTCAGCAGATTAGGGAAGATGTTGGTTGTGATAGTTATGAGGAAATGAAAAGGCTTGCGCAGTATAGGTTAGCATGGAGGGTTGCATCAGACCACAATAATCGAAGCTTGAGTTTTGAGTTAACCCGAACTAGATTTGTAGCAAAATTCCAAGTTTGGTTTGTAAGTTGTTGAATTGTGTAATTTTTCTCCAGTTTCAAATGCGCGCAGGATGTCCGTTAATTAAATTAATCCTATAATAATATTTAGCGTTGATATGAATGAGGTGAGACCAGAACCTTGGGTTAGTATTATTCTTGTTAATTGGAGATTATTGGCACGTTGCTTTCACTTTGCACAGCCTGGAGTAGTGCGGCTGCAGATCTAGTTTTGCCACATCAACGGAACCATTGCTCTAGAAAATCGTAGTTACAGCGAGAAGTGAAGTGAAAATCTCTTGTGCATTTCTTTCCTATCTGCTAAGAATGGCGTTGCATCACGGCTTTCCCTCCAGTACAAACGTGCACGCTTGTGTGGTAATTGTTGGAGGATTTCATGTGGTTTTCTTTAGAGTTCTGGGAGACTCCCTGCGACGTTTCAAATGAAACGTTTCTGAAAGGAGAAAATGTACCTGTGCGGTGAGGAGTTGTCGCCCGTAAAGGGTTTTCGCGGAGACGGAAATGCCTTATTTGAACTTGGAAGGGAAGGAGACGGAAATGCTTTCTTAAGGTCGCCTTAATTCGTATTCGCGGGATTTGGGTCAGGCAGAACTTGTCCGTTCTGATAACCTGCTCCGGCACCGACGCGGACCAGAAACGGCCTTTTCCGTAAGCACGTACGACACGAGAACCGACAACACAAACCTGTTATTACTCTCTGCCCGAACCAAATTAAACGTTGTGCCCAATGAAATCGAAATCGGTCCAATTCTCGTTCGGTTTATACTTGATAAAAAAAAACTACAACGCGTACCTTTAAAAAATAATTTCCAAAGAGCACACCGAGGAATCTGTTAAAAGTGAAAAGTGGAAAATTCGACAAGCTCTTCTGGATCCAGTTCTTGTATAAACATCAACATTCAAGCTACTATCGCTTTCCCACTACCAGCATATATTCTAAGTCTTGCATCTATGTTCAGGATTCGCTTTCCAAGCAAAAACAGCACATAGCAATTAACAAATGTCCCCAAGTGAAAGTTGTCACACCACTTACGTTCTTCACTTTAATTAGACGCTGTAGTATTTCATCTCTCAAGTTTCGGTTCTGAGATTATAATTATTTTCACAAGAATAATACTTGTCCAAGTTTCTTGTCTCACCTCAAAAAAAAATTGAAGTATTTTTCAGTTACATTCGATATCTTTCCATTCTCTTTCGATAATCGTTACCCCTGAACAAGCAGTGATATTAGTCAATATTCAGGGTATTTTCCCCTCTGGACCATCACCTTTTACAGTTGCTAAAAGATCGTTTCAGGTTCTTATTAGCCACACGATCTCACTCGGACCATTTAATATACTTCTGCATTTGTCTTATAATTTTAATCCTCTCTTTACAGTAACAGGACCTGCCCTTGCGAAATAGCTACGGAAAAATTCCACCCCAAAACTTGCAAAAAAAAAGCAACTTTAAACGTTTAGCAAACAGAATTATGAAATAACAATTTCAATAAAAAAAT
Organism: Eucriotettix oculatus; assembly: GCA_034510155.1. Lineage (NCBI taxonomy): Eukaryota > Metazoa > Arthropoda > Insecta > Orthoptera > Tetrigidae > Eucriotettix > Eucriotettix oculatus. The sequence goes on along the minus strand of CM067377.1, from coordinate 190,661,595 downwards.
TATATAATTGAATCAAGAAATTCACTGAACTTTTTTTTAATCACAATAAACTTACAAACTAAAACTAGTGCTTACTATTTTTGGAGAATTAAAATTTAGATCTACATTTGAAACATTAAACGAAACTAGTGAAGTAATGTTAAGTAGTGTGATCCTAAATTAAAACAATCGCGAATAACAACATACTGGCCTAATTTATTACTAAAATCCATGTTTAGCGGTCAACACGACTAAACAATTACGCCGATTTTGATAAATCATTTTTTATTATTTCAAATTTAGGAAAGTTTCTTTCGCCGGTAGCAAAAGTTATGAGCAACGTTTCCTAGATATTTGAAGTAATGTTCGAATTTGGCTCAATTTTTCACATGCAAAAGTATTTATGAACGTAAATTTTTACACTTTCTTTGTTTAAAATAAATAAGTAGGTTCATACCGTCAGAAAGTTCTTTAGTGTTAAGGTGGGAGGAATCGCCTTCCGTAAAGATGTTTACGAGTTATTTTTTGCACTCTGCAACTTTGCTGTTCCTAAATTTTGCCGCCGTAGGGAGTCGCCTACAGCCTGATAGTAAACATAATTTTAATATGTGGTCCATAGATCTTAAGAAATATATCTAATCTATCCATTTATGGGGAAATTTTACTTTGAAGTTTAGAAGACTTACAAATCATAATTTTGCTCTTCTCGCATATTTTTTATACTTCACTTTGTTCTAACAAAACATGCCACAGTTTCACTTCACTTCGACCATTTTCTTCAGTTCCCTATGCTAACACAGCACACTCCTTACTCAGTCATTCGGAAGGGCGTGAGAATAGAACCTAATTACACGACCAACCTGATGCAGGTTTTCTAGGATTTTTCCTGCATCTCTTTTAGTTGAACCATCTTGATTCCGTTTTGCACCTGGATGGTATTATTTTCGTGCGTAGTGCAAGATACACAATGGTTATTACATAACTGTGCGAATAAAATAATTTTTAACACTTCAAAATTAGTGCCACAACTCCGAAACTATTTATCCACGTTCATGTATTTTTTTTCATACTAAATGAAAGCCGGAAACAGGTATCTCAGTATCACCGAGCAGAAAATTTGTTTGCCCTAATATAGTAGGCTATACTCATCCTCTTTAGCCACTGATGAAGAAAATCAAGTAAAGAACATTGAAGACTAATACCACCAAATTTTATTCAGAAATACAAAGAATATAAACTTAAAGTTTTGAAACGTTGATAGTTGGTCGAACATGTGGAGGTCGTAGTATATATTTCCGTAGGTATTCCGATGTATTTGAGAAAGAAACTGTCTTCCACGAAGGCTTCTCAGGTCAGGGGCAATGCAATGTAGCTGTCGGTGCTTCAAAGTGGAAAGTAACGGCAAAAAAGGATGAAGAAGACTACTTTGAACAGTTTGTAGAAGCTAATTGATTGCAATCTAGATCGCGGCCATGGTAATACTGGCATAGTGTGAAGTAGTAAACTTTCCTTCCCGATTAGCAGAGTCACGGTGACACTCAGTACTTTCAACAATGACGTAACAATGAGGAACTTGACCTCGGCTATACAGTAGTGAGTCAAGTTCAGACGAAAGTGAATTTCTTCACCACATTAGCGCGCAAGGTCCTTTTTGGCACCTGAGGCAAACGGACGCCAATGGTAGTTACATCAGGAAGAAAACTAAAGGAAAAGCAGCTTGTAAAATTTTTTGGTTTGATTATTTTTAAGACATTGCGATTTTACATTTTTTTTAAAAACCTTTTTGTCTGTAAAGGCATTGGCAACTAATTCGTATATAGAGGGTGGCAACACTGCGGAAAACTCTTGTTCGTTTTTCACAGTTCGAGAGGAATATTCCTACCAACTCTGTAATTAAAATTCAGTCAGGAGATAAAAATACCGATCAGCCAGTTTCCCGTTTCATGGTCAGTTCTCGTGTCATTTTGATTTTACATAGAAATATGTCGTTTCCGAAGTTCAGAAGAGGAAGTCAGTTTTATGCTTGTTTATGTATACATATATTTCTTCATTAGAAAAATTAAGCTTCTGTCGTACATTGTATTAAAAATGAAATTTTAAGCAAATAAGTTTATGACTATATGGAAATGAACACCTGTATAACCAATTTAATATACTCTGGTGAAGCGTGAAAATTATTTAGCTTTATGAATATAACACTTTATTTCACAGCAAGGAAAAAATTTAAGAAAGCAAACCAAGAAAGTTCACTGTTGCAGAAAGTGTCACCAGACGGTTCTCTCGGTGAAGTTTCACTCGCTCCCACGGGGAATCTTGATAGAGAACAAGCCAGCAAGGTTCTTTACTAATTAAAGAAAACAATTAATGTAATGAGACACATAACGAGTTCGTTTAATGTCTAAAACTTTTCTACCTGTTAGCTTTCAGCGTTGCAACATTTGATAAGTTGTTCACTTCAGAAATACTGCCCTAAACCATTTCTCTTCTAACCCCGACCATATAAATTGTACCCCTATACACGGCTTTTATCAGTCGACGGCTGATGTATTAAAATTACGTGCTGATTACAAAACATCCGTAAAAACCGGTTTTGGGGGCGATTTTGAGATCCCACGCTTTCGTGAAAGTAAAACCTGTGAAAGTAACTTCCTGCGTGGGGGAAATATTTCTAGAAATCTATTAACGGGATGTTAAAAAACATACCAATCAGTAAAACGATACAACTTACTTGTCTCGCGTCTATTACGAAGATGGACACACATCCGGGGAATTTTACAAAGGGATAAACTAACTGTAAATAAAATATGGAAATGTGTCATCTATTACAGATTCACTAATTTAAGTGGATTTTATGTAAAGTTATTCCAAAGAAAATTTGACGAAGGATGATAGTTTTATGCAGCAATTTCCACCACAAAAAAAATAAAAGGTAATGATGGCAGTAGAAATAACCGAAAAAGTAATAGTAAATTTCTGGATAGCATTAATATTTCAAGACCATAGAGCTACATTTTAGGGGAGTAAGAACAATTTTATCATACAAATACGAGTAATTGTTTGTATTAAGCCTTTTAGTTTTGGTTCAGTCTCATTAAAAAAATCTTAATATTTCATTGGTATAAAAATTTCGGTACTTTTCTAACATAATCGAACACGTAATCGTTCCTTTCTAAATAAGAGCGAAGGCCATTTACAGTTAGTTTTGTTTCCAGATTAATATGTGCACAGATTCACATTTTCCCCATATTGAACCTTGAAAGTTGCAGATGTAATTTTGTAATCGATTATCACCGAATCTTCTCCTCCCATAGTTGACGTCTGTTCGTGTCAGGCTTCACCTATCCCATAATTTTCTATATTCTGTAATGAGTTACCATTTATAACACGAGAACCGGTAATATTTGCCAATTAGAGCAAGTCCGTCGAAGGATTTTGTTACAGGTCAACTGCTCGCCGTGCCCTTGTAAAAGCATCCATCTTAGAAAGTGTAGTTCAATGTTACTGGCCGTAAATGAGTGAGCACACACACACTCTCGGAAAACCAGTTTTTTTTTTCGTTTCAAGGTTGAGTGACAGATCAGAAGTTCCTATTTTATTTTCTGTTTCCGCTCAGCTAACGATCAGGAAGTTTCATGTGCGAAGGCTCTTTGACAACCTTCGTCAGCAGGGTAATACTCGGAAAATGCATGTTTTATTCTCTCCGGATCATGAGAAGCTCCGGATCGGGATTTGTAAACGTCAGTCTTTCAGAGGATTTAGATATCTAGTGCAGTCTGTCGCCCATGCTGTTTAACTTGTATATAGGACAGGCGAAGAAGAAAGTTAAAACTGAATATGGAAAATGAATCATACTGCAAGGAGAAGAAATAAAAACCTTACGCTTTACCGACGATATTGTAGTCTTACGGAAGTCAGAAGGAGGTTTGGAAACCCTAAATGGCATGAACGTAGTCCACGAAGAAAGAGTTCAATAGGAGGGCAAATAGAGGGAAAACCAAGGTATTGGAAACAGTGGAATAACGGAAAATTGGTCGGAAGTTAAGGAATTCTTCTGCTACTAGGGATGGAAGAGGTATAATAGACATAAAGAGTAGGATAGCACAGACAAGGAAGGCTTTCGCGAAATAGAGGTATTTACTTACGGGTAATATAAGTGTGAATATTGGGAAATCGTTGCTAAAAATGTTCGTATCGAGCGTGGCGTTATATGGGTGCGTAACGTGGACGATAGGAGTTGCGGAAAGGAAAAAAAAGAAGCCTTTGAAATGTGGTGCGATAGGCGAATGCTGAAAATCAGATGGGTGGATAGAATCACAAACGAGGAAGTTCTAAACTGAATAGGGGAAAAGTGAACAATATGGAGGACATTGTCTAAGAGAAGGAATAGATTAATAGGCCGCGTTTTGTGACAGGAGGGTCTTGTAAAATTAGCATTAAAGGGAAGTGTGTGGGGTGATAACAGAAGAGGGAGGCAAAGGATAGAATAAATACGCTAAGCAGATTAGGGAGGATGTGGATTGTGCTAGTTATGATATGAAAAGGCTTGGGAAAGATAGGTTAGCATGGAAGCTTACGCTTCTCAAGTAGCTGAATTCCTCAACTTCCGTCAAAATGACCTTCCCAATCAAACACCCCTTGTTATTCCACTGTTTCCCAAACTACACTCCATTACCTTGGTTTTCCCTCTATTAGTCCTCATATTGAAATGTTTCTCCATGACGACGTTCATGCCATTTATTATAGTTCCCAAGTGTTCTTCTGATTCCCCTAATACAACAATATCGTCAGCAAAGCGTAAGGTTTTTATTTCTTCTCCTTATTTCTGTAAAAAATTTGCGCACAGATTGTATACGGATCAGAAACTTGGGATGATTATGTTTCACGATTATTCATAAATTGCAAGAGTCGCAAAGAAGTATGTAATGAGCTATGTTGGGGTAGAGGGGATAGGTGAGATTTCTTGACTAATAACCTTCTGAAAAGAAGGTCGACAGTTACGGACATGGTGGATAAATCTTGAATGCCAGTCATAACTGTGAGAACAGGAAGTGGGCGATGGACAAAAAGTGTATCTGGATTTGGGCGTAGGCTGCCAAATGGTGGAAACTTGATACATAGTACATAGCATTTATCTATTATGAAGAGAATAATTATGTTGAACATTACACACATGAACGCAGTAAAATGAATATTTTTTCCCCCGTGAACAGAGCATCATACTTAATTTATTCACCATTCATCGAGAAGATCTGGTGAAGTTAAGTAATAACGACAATGCTAAAATGGTACAACTCAATACGCCAGTGATAATTTAGTCGAGAATTTTCTCCCCCAAAACGAGGAAAATAACGTTCAGGCTAATAAATCGTGTCAGTTACTCGTTATACAGATCCTATGACCATCACAACGAATCACAGGTTGTGGTCACGATTTATACGACACTAGCTGAGAGACCGGCGTTCCCCGAGGATTTATTTATCTTATCTCGGAAAATGAATTAATTCCTCATTAATTTCTTGGTCACTACGTGATTTAACTGGGGTCCAGAGCGTTACGTCATGGTGAGCTCAGCAAGGGACTGATGTATCTCGTTTTGTGGTTGGCTTCATATTAACCGATGATGATGACTGACGGTACCTTAACCAAGTCGTGAATTTTTCTGGTCTATTAAATAAGCACACTTCCTTAAGAGATTTTTTAAAAAATTCCGGTTCATTTAGAGATTGAAAATGCTTTAAAGGAGTGTTAAGAATTCTCCTGGTACCTTAAAAGAATACAAAATACACTCTATACATTGAACAAGGAAACAAACTGTTCCTGCGACTTGTTTGTTGTAGTAATAATCGGCCCTTAGACTGGTCTGATGCAACCTTCCATACTAACCTATTCTGGGTAAGCCTTTTCATTTCTACATACCTACCGCATTCCACACCCTCTCTAATTTGCTTAGCCTTTTCCATCCTTGGTCTCCCCCTTCTCTTCGTACCCCCACACATTTACGTCCAATGCTAATTTTACAAGACCCTTAAGTCTCAAAACGTAGTCCTGCAACTAAGGCAGCTAAAAAATTAAAGTACACCCTGTACCTATACTCTAAGGAAGTCAAGAATAATCCCGATACGATTTGGGGGATATATAGCTATTCTCGGTACCTTAATGGGATGAAAACTGTTTATGCTTGTCTATGTTAAATTATGGATATAAAATGTACAATTTTACTTAGGAATACGAGACATTTGTTGAAACGACACGCTAACCACCTATCACAAAAATGCTTGAACTAATTCAGAAAGCTTCGCGGTGATTCACGCAATATGTGTTGTAAAATTTTGTGAGTGTGGTAAAGGGAGGGGGTTGGGGTGCTTTTTTTGGCCTGAAAGGGGGAAGAAAGGCACCTAAGTTTTCGAAAGATTGACAGACACCATCTCGGATGTGAGGTGTACAACTCGCCAAAATTTCATAGCAATCGGATGAATGGTGTAAGAACGCATTGGAGACCACAAACTATTCATTCATGTTTATTTATACCGATAGATTGCTCCTCCAATAAAACGTATTAATGGAATCAGGACACAGCTGATTCAACAGCGGTAACAAAATTTAAAATCGATGCTTATTTGACATAATAAATAAAAATAAATTTTAAAATAGAAAAATGGATATACATTTTTTACTGCATTTGAGCAGACTGTGATTTGTAATATTTCTTCAGTTTTGTTAAATATTTTTGCTTTCGGACCTGTGACGTGAATTCTTTACAGTTCTATGAATCCAAACTTGAAGTCGTCGTCATGAAGAAAAGGTCTCTTGTATAATTAATGTATTACCTGATGAGATTTCAAAGTTGGAATGAAATATTGTTTCCCTTTTTGTAATTTAAGATATAATTTCATCGCGTAAATCATTTTTCTGTTGGTTAAGTAATTTATTGCAATACATATTCAACTGCACCTGAAGTTCAACACTTATATTAGTTCACAAACGTATCTTGAAAAGTACTTTAAAGCATTAGTCCTGACTAAATAATACTAGACTGCGCTTATCATGGCATAGTTGTTTTGGTTTTTGCTGATAATGTATACTATTTATTGCCTTAAGCCAATCGCGCCGAAATAATTTCAACTTTGTGCTTCCCCGCGGTCAAAATAAATTACTCTTGCAATCCTAAGAATTTAGTTAAATGAATTCATATAGCAAATAAAATAACAGTCCACATTCAGGAGCACGAAGATATCTTTAAATTAGTATTAGAGGAAAGTCTGTGGTCGGAATAGAAAATAGAAGACCAAATCAGGATGGATGTGGGCTGATCAGCAACTAATGGAAGCTTAGAATTTAAACTCGATAAAATATCAGTTTTAATTTACATTATAAGCAGAATTTACTGTCCACGTAGACTCTGCGGTCCCTTATTTGAAGGACCATCTGCAATACATATTTTGACCAGAAAAGCTTGGAAAGGTCACGTGGAAACCTACCGCCAAGGTCAACATATCTTATTTTACGATGAGCACTTAAAGCGCGTGCAAAGGAATATGTCCACTAATCTTCCAAATGACCACACTAATCACGGAAACTGCCGTTCTTCTAATAGTCACTTGTACAATTTATTAGTGATTTTACGACTGTAGCTTAATGTTCTGTTTGTAGCCGACTGTGACTGCATAGGTCATGACAAAGATTACGTCAGTATAGAACGCTTATGCTTATTTCCAGTTATAAAATTTTCTTTTCCTTCAAATTTATCCCCATAGGTTATTTATAAGTCCCAATAGAATATATATATATATATATATATATATATATATATATAGTTAGTGTCGGCTCGTGAGTATTTAAAGTTATGTGCTAAATCACCCGAAGACAAATTTTAGGAGGATAAATATATTAATAATACTACAACATCTACAGGGTTGTTAATTCTCCTTAATTTGCTACATTTGTAATAGAAAGGCAATTTTAAAAATTAGAAAAATGTAAAACCATATTGGCGCAAATTCCTAACACGATAGTATTTTTACTTATTACATATTTAAAATAAAGAAAGTTAATTTTAGGAATTTTAGGGAATATTGTATGATGTATGGTAATTTTCTCAGAATAGGCAAGTTTTCGAAATGCCGCCTGTTAAACTTTTTAAATTTATTTTTAATAAACTTTCTTTAAACCAAGTGAACCACAACAAGTGCATAAACAGTAAAATTTTTATTAGTTTATTAATCGTACTATAACAAAAAAAATAATTCCTTCAAAATTAATACATGTGCTGTAGCACATGAGCACACATGTACCAGTCTATAATATATATATGTATTATATATATATATATATGAGCATTGCAATATTAGCTGAAATCTGTTTTAAAAAACTGATTTTACTATCAAATTTATTGAAGAGTTCTGAATTATATTATTGCTATTGATAAAAAAGGACTTTTTGGGACAATGTACAAGAAGCGAAAATAATTATAATTCTGTCAAAAATTATTTATTTTCTTTCAATAATGACCTATGTTCCGCGTGTGAAAGCTGAATTATTCTGCGAGCACATTTAGATTGCATCTTAGATTGCAAATGATTTCTGTTTTCAGCTTCTGTATACAAACATTTTCTATTGTTCATGTTGGAATAAATTATTTAACGAATGTAAGTTCCTATGTCTATTCGGTATTTAATTATTAATTTTCTGTACTGAGATGACAAATTGTGATGTCTCGTGCTTACATTTTGTTGAACAATGAAAGATTGTTTTCCTCTAATGATGCGCCGTAGCTGAAAAATCTTTTGACTACTAATTACTTTCACAGCAGTGTTACATAACGCCCTTAAGAAAGTTCTGGATGGTTAGTAATAGTCCTTCACGGCTTATTTGTTTCTCCCGATAGGTACATACCATTAGCGCCTATTAAGCAAATGAAGAGGCGAAGAAAAAGCGTCGCGTCGTGGAAGTGGCCTTGTCCTTGTATTCTGCTTGGCAGCTAATTTCTGACAAATAAATAGCAAGAAATTGTCACTATTATTAGCTCCGTATTGCAAAGTTTTATTCAATATTCTACCCGTTTTGGCTTATATGAAAGGGAAATGAAAGTAGGAATATTTATCCCAATGTTAACTTTTCAAAGTTTACTTTTAGATCGGTAATTCCATCAGTGAAAATTATTACTAATTTTCAAAGTTAAATTTGATTGTGTAGCATATTTTACTATAAATTCTAATTCAATATTAAATTATTTTAATGTTGATTTAACACTTATGGTATTCACTACTAAGACTGGTCTGATGCAACCCTCCAAGCAAGCTTTTCCATTTCCTCATCACTAGCACAACCCACTTTCTCCCTAATCTGCTTAGCGTATTCCATCCTTGCCCTCCCTCTTCTGTTCTTACCACACACACTTCCCCCTAATGCTAATTTTACAAGATATCCATGTATCAAAACGTGGCCTATTAATTTATCCCTTCTCTTGGTCAACGTTCTCCATATTGTTCGTTTTTCCCCTATTCTGTTTAGAATTCTATCCACCCATCTGATTTTCAGCATTCGCCTATAGTACCACATTTCAAAAGCTTATATTATTTTCCTTTCTTGGAGCTCCGTACGAAAATTTTTAGCAACGATTTCCTAATATTCACACGTATATTACCCGTAAGTAAATTCCTCTTTTTCGCGAAAGCCTTCCTTGCCTGTGCTATCCTACTCTTTATGTCTACTATACTTCTAACATCCCTAGTTATTACGCTTCCCAAGTAGCAGAATTCCTTAACTTCCGTCAAAATATCCCTTCCCAATCTAACACCCTTTGTTATTCCACTGTTTCCCATACTAGACTCTATTAATCCTCATATTAAACTCTTTCTCCAGGACTACGTTTATGCCATTTATTGTGGTTTCCAAGTCTTCTTCTGATTCCCCTAATACTACAATATCGTCGGCAAAGCGTAAGGATTTTATTTCTTCTCCTTGCAGTTTGATTTGTTTTCCATATTCCGTTTAAATATTCTTCATCGCGTGTTCTATATATTAGTTAATCGGCATGGGCTACAGACTGCATCCTTGTCCTACTCCTTTCTTGATTACGTCTTTCTTTTCTTGATCTTCTATTCTAATAACTGCTGCCTGTCTTCTGTAGAGGTTATGTATATGTGACTTCATTTAAAAGTTATGAAGAAAGAACCTACTGTTTGATAGGTAATGAGATTTTTTATTTGGAAAGAATCTTAGTTTCTCCACCGGTTTATTTCAAGAGCAGTGCAACTATTTATTTCCAAAAACAAATGTTAATACCCGTTCATTTTTCTCGAATCTTCTTTATTTATTTCCTAACATTTAATATCGCGGAAGAAACGGGATCTCACTTCCGCTTTTTAAAATTATTTTCATCTACTGAGAAGAGACATTTTTCTACAGCCTTGGTGGTTGTAGATACAAGTAATGTATAAGGTGGGTTGGCGCCGTCGCCGGTTGTCGAACCCGCGACAGTTGTCTGAAAGTGACGCTGTGGCGCTTTCTCCGGGCGGCCTTGGTCGGCAACAGGAAGACTGGACCCGACCTTGGAGCTGATTCACACGGCTTTCCCGGCACTCCATTCTAATGCACACACACTCTTATCTGCATAAATATGCTGTTACAAGTCTCTCCGCCCCGCAACTCACGGACGACCAGGGGAATCCCACCAATCTCTTCGTCGCCTTAATAAATGATCCAGGATCTCTTTACCTATGCTCAGCATTTTTATCTCCCAAAAATTTTATGGGATGTCCCGAAACGCTAATTTTAGGGTAAACAGTTGATGTCCCATAACATCGAAATTAGATTACATTGCTGTTTTCATTAAACAAAAACTTACTTCCACGGGATCCTTTTCTGTCCGTCAGTCATAAATTGATTAAATCAAATAAAAAATAAAAATTTTCTGAACGTAATCCTTAGTCATTCTTCGCGAGTCTGTAAATTCATGTGGTAAAAATTCCGCCAACTTCCTCCCACGCCTCAAAGTCAAGTTCACGAACTTAGGTGGGTGAAAGTTCCATAACGTTACTCGCCTAAAACGTGTCTCGGTAAGGTAGCCGTGTTCTTTATGGCCGTTCCTGTTCTACGATCCCGCAGCTGTGAGATCTCTGGGAGAAAGCACCTCCAAATATCACCTGTCATGGCACCAAAGAGTTATCGCTGCATTACTCCCGCCAATAGTGATCTCCAAAGACCATAAGGACAAATATGGACATTGATATATTGGTTCGCATTTTTCCCCATTCGCTTTAATCAATTCTCTAGGCATGCAAATAACAGGATTTTTCTTTTTGTTTCAGGTTCCCTGTTTATCATGCTAGCTGGAATACTGTCCATCACAACTGGATGCCTGATGTTGGTGCTCAAACCTTACGATTTTCTATTCAGAGTGGTTAGTATCCTCAATTTATTTTTTAAAATATTTTTACAGTACATAATACTGCAAGGAGAAGAAACAAAAACCCTACGCTTTGTCGACGATACTGAAGTATTAGGGGAGTCAGAAGAAGGCTTGGAAACCGTAATAAATGGCAGTCCTGCAGAAAGAGTTCAATAGGAGCATTAATAGAGGGAAAACCAAGGTAATGTGTTGTAGTATGGGAAACACTGGAATAACAATGGGCGTTAAATTGGGAAGAAGTATTTTGAAGGACGTCAAGGAATTCTGCTACTTGGGAAGCGTAATAACTAGGGATGGTAGAAGTAGAGTAGACATAAAGAACAGAATAGCACAGGCGAGGAAGGCTTTCGTGTAAAAGAGGAATTTACTTATGGTTAATATAAGTGTGAATATTAGGAAATCGTTGCTAAAAATGTTCGTATGGAGCGTGGCGTTATATGGGTGCGAAACGCGGACGATAGGTTTTGAGGAAAGGAAAAGAAGAGAAGCCTTTGAAATGTGGTGTTGTAGGAGAATGTCGAAAATCAGATGGGTGGATAAAATCAGTAACGAGGATAGATTAATAGGCCACGTTTTGAGACATGAGGGTCTTGTAAAATTAACATTAGAAGGAAGTGTATGGGGGCAAGAATAGAAGAGGGAGGCCAAGGATGCAAATGCTACGCAGTTTAGGGAGGATGTTGGACGTGGTAGTTATGCGGAAATGGAAAGGCTTGCGCAAATAGGTTAGCATGGACAGTTGCATCAGACCAGTCTTAGCATTGAATACTACAGCACACAATAACTGTGTTTCATATGTGTTTGATTTTATTTTTGGACAGCTAAATGAAATTGCTAACAGGATTAATACTGTTGGAGGATCGATACTCTGACCACGTGTCACTCAAAATTAGAAATGTGTCATGCAAGGTGACAGTCCGCAGTCGACTCGGTAGGCCCAGGCACTCAATGGGCTGTAAGCCGAAGAAGAAGAGGAAGAAATAAAATTGCTACCAATAAAACAACAAAAAAGTGAAATTTCAAGTGTGATCTAAATATTTGCTTATAAAACACAAAGTAATGAATTATTGAGTACTTCCTTGCTACGATATTTTTATTGCTGAATAGCAGTTGATTTAACATTTTAAAGCTGTGGATAAACAATTATAATCTCGTGAAATACCCTAAACACATTTCGGGAAGTCTCGAGGTGTAATTCTGCAGAGAATGAGACTATGGGCGAATTAATTCCGTTTCCGTGATTTTTTGGAACGTAGAAATATGTTTCACCGAAGAAACAAAATTAATTTATATAATCTGAGGCAAGTCTGTGCAAGCACAAACCGCCTGTGATTGGCTAGATGTGGACGCGGGAGCGAAGGTGTCTCCCATTGGTCCACTTGCTTAGTCATGCTCTAGTCTCCCGTGGCTGCGGTCACGTGGCCCGTCTCCGCTGCATCTGGGGTCCCGTGACTCAGCTCCGCGTTCCTCCAGTGAAACAATGGGTTCCAAGCCAGGCTTAATTGGAATCCAGAATCTCTATTCAGTAAATTTTCACTGGACCTGATGTTTATTGCCTCCAAAATAATGCTATCCCAATAGTCCAGAACGTCACTGTTAAAATCTTTGACCTGGTTGGAAACCTGAGAGGAATTTATACATGCCATTCACCGGGAAAGACCTCGTACTTCTGGGCTATTTATTTTCAAAAAAGAAGGAAGAAAATCATATGAAATCCAGGGTAATCTAATCGCAGGCCACGAGCTCATTCAAAATTAAAATTCTTTGTAAATTAACAATATCTCCGTAGTCTCAAATATCCCCATGGACTACAGAAAGTTCGGAAATAAATGAAGACCAAGGTTCTGGACATTTAAGTTCGATGAATAGATTAGTAAAAGTCATGTTATACTAACTTGACAATAACAAACTGTTCACATTTGAACAAAACTACTAAAGAGATTTATTTTTTAATTCGTGCCGACATTTTGTACACTGCCGAGGGTGGTTCTTCATGACGACTTAATGAATTCCTTGTTTCAGAAAATCATGTTCTTCGATGGTGGCGAGTCTTTCGAGCTTTGGAGGAAGCCTCCCGTGGACCTTTACCTGAAAGTCTATTTGTTCAACATTACCAACTCTGAGGCTTTCCTCCGAGGGGAAGAGAAGATGAGAGTAGAGGAAGTTGGACCTTACGTCTACAAGTGAGTCGTGACAACTTTAATTAGTAAATTATTTTATAGATTGTCAATTCGTCGTGTGATGGTTGACAATCGGTCATCTTTTATTTTTCAAAATAGCGTAGAAATCATTCATGACACGTGTTATCTTGACACCTCTGAATACGGAGGAAAAGAGTATTAAACTTAGGACTTAAGCGACCTTCCAGAAATTTTGATGATATGAAAATCCTGTTTGTTAACTAATCATTACAGAAATAGTTTCTTCGCCACTCAGTTGGTCGTTTGACTTACAATCTAAACCACGATTTCCTTAACAAGTGTCTCGTGTTTATTTTTATTATTCAGATAATTTGTGAGTATAATTTCCTTTGGACGCCAGTATCATAATACATTTGCATGTAGTATGCAATCCCCGTTAATCTGTTTTTATATTCTTCCCCAAACTTTCAATCATGTTTCAGCTTCACCTCAATTCACTGAATCACATTTCAAACCTCTCTTGGTATTCTCATGTTTAGTTTAATAACAGTTGTGGAGCTGTAACTGTTTCTCTCAAATAAATTTTAAAATGGTATTGGTTTACCCATCATAAGTAGTCATGTAGGTATATTTCAACAAAAAATTTGATATTAAATAGTAATATTAGTTCTGCACACACGCACCGAGGAAGAAATGAAACTTCTAAATTCACTTAATAGATCCATGAAAACATCTTCGTTTTCGTTGGAAACCTGCAATTGAATCCCCTTGGATTACTGTTGATCTTTGACCCCAAACGGGTGCCAATAGTCGTAACACAGGGGTGGCCAACCTTTTGCATACCAAGCGGCAATTTTTTGGCAGAGGAGCTCAGATACGCTTTATGACTCATTTCATAGCATCATACTTTCATGATTAGGCTTTGGTAAATAGATATGAGAATAGAATCTGCTTCACTTAGGAGACGAAAAGGAATAGGTTTGACGCAGTTAAATTAATTAATTTGCGTCAGTTTAATGAAGCACCAATTTACAAAACTAAAGTACGATGTTCCTCGTTTGGTGAAGATAGCTCTGGACCACAGTTGGTGGCACTGAGAGCGAGATTAGCTTGAAGCTTGGAATTGTCTGTTCTGTTTGCCAGAAGAACTATTAGTAAATTCTTCCATTTCTGGCTTTTGTACATTCATTGTATTTATTTATAATACATGTCTAACTGTACAATGCTTTCTAACAATGTAAAGGGACTTCTCGTCCGAAATACAAAGAGGCTGAATGATGCAATGCGCCACTTTTATCGGCCAAAGCGCCACGGTTTGGCCACCTCTGTTCTAACGAGTTTCTAGTGCCTGAACAAAAGTTTATATTCCATATGATTTTTTTGGCAGGGAGCTGCTGGAACACGCAAATGCGACCTTCAACGACAACGGGACGCTGAGCATGGTCCCGAAGCACCCGTTGGTCTGGATGCCAGAACTAAATCCCGTCCGCCGAGAGGACGACGTCCTGGTGCTGGCCAACATCGCTCTTCTTGTAAGTGGCAAACATACTTATTACGTCGTTGTTGGGATTGGGACAATCACTACCCAAGCTAGTAACTCCACGATAATTCTGAAAGAGAAAAGAATACTTGGGCACCAAAGCGACTGATCATCAGGTTGAAATGAATAGGAGGAACATCATTTATTTTAGTGCAATGTTAATATATTAATAATAAACTTTTATAATAAAAAAGAAAACAATTTACTTTAACCTAAATAAATTAACATCAACGTTACATTTTGAAATTTTCAACCTTGAAGCCGGCAATTGTTTCTTAATTAACACGACATATATTTACATAATAAATTCCTTAATACTAACCTTTTTTATCTCTAAACTCAGGGTCGTATGTTACGGGCCTTCTCATGGATCAGAATATTTCACACAAAATCTACTCGGACCTGGCAGTACAGAAAATCAGCAAAAAGTTACAGGAGTGATTACCGTGTCGTCATAATGGACCTCGTTGCAGATTCCACATAATTCGGGTCGTGCTCGATCCAAATCAGAGCCGCTGTCACCGTTCCTGGTTCAGGAAGAATTTCCGATTATTCTAGTCGCCTTGGACTACCTGTCCGATAATGCCGATCACCTGCTCGTCTCCAAAAAAAATCATTTGCCTGACCTCCAATCATCTGTTCCGCAATCTCTCTCGAAATCCATCTGCAAGCCTTTTTAATACCTACTCCCCACTTCTTTAGTTCATATCACCAAGGTGGCAGGGATGGATATTAACCAATAACATTTATGGTTACTATTCTCTGGGAGTCACAATTTTCCCCTCTCCCTTCAAGGATTTTGCCGATGCCGCCAAATCTCACCAAAATTGGGAAACACCCCAGGCGCGTCGTCGTGATGTCTGAGTTTTATTGCCCCCTGGCTCAAATACTGTCTTCTTTCCTTTGACTCCGCACCGCCAAAGTCCGAGCAGATGTGTATGACCGTTACAAGGTGCAGAATTATTGTATGCAAATTATGTTGTATTCAGTCTTAAGACTATCCTGTGCAAGCCTTTTCATTTCTCACATCCTCCATAATCTTCTTAGCGTATTTGATCCTTGGCCTACCTCTTCTGTTCTTACCCAACACATTTCCTTCCAATGTTAATTTTACAAGACCCTCGCGCCTTAAAACGTGGCCTCTTAATCTATCCCTTCTTTTGGTCAACGTCCTCCATATTGTTCGCTTTTCACCTATTCTGTTTAGAGCTTACTCGTTACAACTGTTAAGAATAATTTATTCATTTGTCGAGAATTTATTAATTTGAGGTGCAAAGTGGTATTAGGTACGGTATTGGCAGCCAGAGCTGTTTTCTGGTTGTACAGTCTGTCTCGTACAGAGTTTCCGGATCTACCTTCTCTGGTATGAGTTTGAACACGCGAAAATGTTTCTAATCTTATCAATTAAAATATAAACGGATACAGAGGTCACTCCTCAAAATTTTAACGTACGGTTTCCTTTATGATGCCGCATATTTGGCTATAAGAATCGTGGAATAAAGCGTGAAGCAAAACATGTCCCGGTAAACAGAAGCTGACGTGGACAATCGTGAGAAGGAAGACATGATCTCCCGCAATGTGAAGCGAGATTCCTCACAGAGGCCGGCCATGTCGCAGATACCAATAGCAGTGACTTAGTCTCAAGTATCTGCGCTGAAACGAAGATGTGATTTTCTATCCGAAGTTGATGAAGTTTCCGCCGTACTTCCTTGCTTCGAACTCAAGTGACCAACAGTCCGTTTTAAAAAAGAATCGTCCTTGGGCTAAATCATCCCTCCTTACTATATTACAGTAATCTCTCGTTGATATTTCTGAAATTAAGTCCAAAACTGTATGCATCCGTTTTGGGTATGCGTACATTACTTGAAAGGTTAGTTATTTGCATTGGTTCTCGGAGAGAAAGAAGTGAAAGTCACTCGCAGATGACTGGAAAGTCGCCAGGAACCTGGAAAGAAATCTACTTCTGTGGATAATCAGGTTTGGCCAGATTACCTCTCAAAGTGGGGCGAGGTCTGGTCTTGCGCGCCAGAGGCGTTGCGTAAGTAGGTCTCTTCCCGTGACGTTTCTCGGGAATTTCCTTCCCTCTTTTGGTCTTACAAGTATTAATTTTTTGCTTCCCAAGAACTTAACTGCATCTTGAGCCTAGAAAATTCGTATAGTTCCAAATGCTGAAGCTTTCAAATGACCGCAGTGTATGGTTTTAATGATTTTCTTAAGATTTTATAAATATCAACAAGATCAAACATTTTTCCAGGTCACGGGTGATAAAAGTAGCTGGATATCCTTCGCTCAACTTCTCGGCGATCTTGTACTGCTTTCAGTCACTTCCGACACGTTAACAATTTAATAAGACGTTGCGGCCAGCAGAGAAAATTGCAGTTTTGTCCTGGTTAATGGTTTGAGGTTTTTGAATTAAAATAACCACGCCAGAGAATATAATTGATAATGGCATCCCATCACTGTTGCCCTGTTCTTTCCGTATGGATGAAATAAAATGCCCTTATATTGGTAGATTACAAAATAGTCTTACGGATAGTCAAGCATACAATTTACTAATATATTAACGATTAATTATTTTCGAGGACAATTTAATTAGAGAAATTTCGAATAACCGTTTTCGATACAATTTATTTATATTTTGTGAAGCTCGAATATACAGATTCAATTAAATAAAAATTACACCAAGTGACCCTCAATTTTCCAACAGTAACACAAGGAATTGCAATCCATAAAATAATCATGTTATATTATAATTTTGGTAACAAATTAATTAAATATTTCATTTTCTTTATTCAGAGTATAACTCATGTGATGAGCAACGCCTCCTATTTCACGCGAATGGGTCTGAATCTGCTGATCAGTCAAACGAAATCTGAGCCGTTGATCAGCATGACTGCTCGTGAATTCATGTTTGGGTACCAGAGCACCCTCACCACGCTGGGCAACACTTTCATGCCATCATGGATATATTTTGACAAAGTTGGATTGGTTGATAGGGTAAGTTTCGATGCAATTTTACAAATTTTATCCTTATAAATTAGGTTCATAGACTGGCAAGTGCTTTTATTTAATTCTTTATGTAGTATAACATTACAACTTTGCCAATTTTTTAAATTCAGTTACTTTTGTAGATAAAAGCCGATTCATTGAAATCAATTTTATTGCAGATGTACGATTTTGAAGGAGACACGGCAACTATCTTTACTGGAGAGAAACATCTTGGTAAAGCAGGACTCATAGACACATATCGTGGTTCACCAAATCTACCACACTGGCACGGAAACCACTGTAGCAGTGTCGTCGGTGCAAGTGATGCATCAAAATTTGCGTCCCTCATCAAACCAAATGAGAGTTTACTTATGTACCGTAAATCCATCTGTCGAGCAATGCCGATGGTGAGAATGGGTTTTTTCCTTATTCAATTTTTAATAAAGCCTACTATGCACAGTATGCTAATTTTTAAATCAGTGGCTGCATAAGATGTTGAGCAAAAACAAAATCTCTCTTGACATATCAAAATGTAGTATTAAGTGGTATATTTTTATCTTACACAGGTGCAGACAGGAGAAACGGTGTTTCACGGTTTAAAGGCTTATATGTACAAGTTCCAGGATGGAATACTTGACAATGGTCACAAAGATCCCAGAAATGAATGTTTCTGCAGGAAAGGTCATTGTCTTCCAGAGGGTTTAATTGATGTCACAGACTGTTACTATGGTAAGAATTTAAACTTGTTTTTTAACAATATTATTTTCTAGAAAATATATTTTTTCCACCTATGAATCATAACTTTTTTTTCCATTATAGGTTTTCCAATTGCTGTTTCTTATCCTCACTTCTATAAAGCAGACCCCACATTATTAGAAGCTGTTGATGGTTCTTATCCAGAAGCTGAGAAACATGAATCACAATTCCTTGTACAACCTGTAAGTACAATCATGGCACTAAAACACACATTCTTTAATAAAAGCTTGGTGCATATAATTGAAATTCTGATTTAATAACAAAAATGAGAATGTATGTAATGTGTGAAATGTAATTTGGAGACTGTGGGATACCATGGTTCACGTAGGTTCAGTCCTGTAGATACAGCTGGTTAATAGCTTAAATTGTTTTCACCACAAAGAGAAGTTATTGATTTGACATCAAATTTGAATTTAAACACTTGTAGCCATATAGGCAATTGTTTTCAAGTTCAATTAACAAAAAGTGTCATGAACGTAATTGATTATTGGACACTACAGAATCCTTTAAGGGCAACTGTTTAATTTTCATTGATTCTGGGTTTAGTGTCATTGCAAAACCTCAAATATTGAACCTTTGATCCTTTTCTTTAAAAAAACGCCATGAATTACTTATTCATGCAGCTCAAAATATTGTTTTTGGTTTCAGGATGCAGGATTACCTCTTCAAGTGAAGGCTAGGTTCCAAATAAATATGGCTATTGGTGATGTAAGTGTTTACCCCAGAGTGAAGAGGTTCAGCAATCTTGTCTTCCCCATGATATGGACAGAAGTGGTAAGACAATTCCCAAGCCAACACAATATTATAACTTTAACTTACGTGGTATAAAATGTGTTCTCGAATTACATATAAAAATCAGTTATGGCGAATACTATTTCAAGCAAGATTCTTATGCAATAATATTGAAAAGATAACACTATAAAGTGCATTATTATTCATTGTTCAATATACAAAATAATTGCAAGATTTTTCATTACCTCTTGTAAAATATTAGTTCTAGCCAAACACTCTTGATATTTTATTTTATTTCTTCCAGGGCATGTACGAGTTGCCACTTGATATGAACAACAGATATTACTTGTATCTTAATATTCTCCCAGTGGTTGAACAAGCATTTGTATATCTCACATTCATTGTCGGAACTGTGTTCTTGGCAGTTAGTATGTTAAAAATTCTGTCCTCGACACTGAAAACAAGACGGCAAATGTGTGACTTTGCACAAATACCTCAGCCGACGACTGGTGACGCAGTTTGCAAGCAAGGATTGAAATCGAGAGAAATGAACTTATTTTACAGTTCGCTGCTTGTGCCTACATCAGAAGTCGACGAAGAGGAGGAAGATAGTGTGCTGAGGAATAAGCATGTTGGCGAACTTGTTTGAATGCCAAAAGTACATTATTACAATACCAAAGCAGTGTCAAAACTAAGTGTGATGAAAAATATCGTGCAATACTAAAGTGAAGTTTAGTCATAATATTATGCAAGGGTAGAGACGATTTGGTGCTTCGAGGAACATCGATCTACCCAATTTGAGTGAATATGACAAGTGGTTTATATGTTAAGTAATTGTTGCTCATTAGTGGAAGTAATTGCCTTCCTATTCTCTTAAATGTATGTAGGTTATAATTCTGTACCTGCATATTTGACAAAGAACTTTTAACCAAATATTAAGGCATTATATGGTTGTGATAATGTCAAACAAGTGATCATAGTTTAATAATTTTAATGTTTAGTGTTCTGGAGCTGTAGTGTACGTATAGACAAGTCCAATCGACATTGTTACCAGGAAAACAAGCAAAAACTGAAAAGTAATGTTTTTCTTCTTTCAAGATCAAGCTACTTCGGTGGGGCCAGTTCCTATATACAAATTTATAAAATGAATAAAATCTTCCAAAAACTGGAGAGATCTAATTAAAGTTCCGTTTTAGGGAATATAATTTTAAGTGTGAAAAACCTATACAATAAATGTCCAGAAAGAAACAAACATATATGAATGAAAAGCATAAATATAAATTTGAGTGTAATCATAAGGGGAAGTTTTAAAGAATAATAAAAAGGACTAGTACACAAACTTTATAACTTAGATCCCAATTGGAATGAAGGTGATAAAGGGTCTAAGTATTTGAACAGATTATATTTAAGGAATATATCTGCCAGAGAAATGATTTGGTGCCACATTTTAATTTACAGTAAAAGCATAAAGTATAAATAAATAAGTTTCCAAACTTGGGTATTACAATTTATTTTGTACTTCTTAGTACAGTGTATATAATTTAATTATCATAAAAAGATCTTTGTTAGATTACATGCTACATTTCAAATGCCTTAAGTTCATTTTACTGTAATTACATATAAATTTCTATTGTACAAAGTAATTCTACAAACATTTAAGTTTTAATCATGCAAAATGCATAGTAATAAACATTCAGTAAAGTGATATTTACAACATATTTATAATTTAAGCTGCCATTTAATATATGTATTAAATTATGTTAAAACAAATTTAACTTTATTATAAAAATCCTTCATTCCAAACCATTCCCATAAAAAATATAAATTTCAACTATTCCAGTATAAATAAATACATTTTAAAATTGATAGTGTAAACATACACTTGAGATTGCACATATAAATTATTAAAACAGTTTATTATAAAATCAAAAACTACAGTCCATATTAACAAAATGTTACCAAATAAAGCAAATTCTCTAGTGCTCATTAAAGGTTTTCTTCTTTTACAAAAAGTTTAATACCTTGAAACGCGAGATTACACTTCATCGATACACGGTATACAGATAATTATTTTTGACATAAAAGTATACATACACATTTGGTTATTTTCTCTCAACATTTAAACCCTGCGACGTTTACGGACACTGCTACCGCTGCTACCACCTCCCCATTTACTGCTTCTGGACGATTGTTCTGCTCGAATGGCTGCCCAATGTTCATAGTAGCGTTCTGCTTCAAGCCATTCTTGGTATTTATACCACCATTCTTCCCATTTTATATAATCGTCAAGTGTTAGATCTCGTAAGTAACCCCTTTCTTTGTAATATTTATAACGGACACGGACGTCATCCCATGCAAGGTCAGCTAAGGAAGATGGCGCTGCATCAGATGGCATAAAAAACTGTTCACCTGGGCTAAGTGGTGCATTGGATGAACGGTAACGTTCACCTTCAATCACAACCTGAAATGAAAATAAAAGAATTTTTATTATTCAAAGCACAAAGCATCTACACTAAACAGACCATAAGACTATCTTCAAAACATGAAATTAATTGCAACATTAAGTTAACAAGTTG
This sequence comes from Eucriotettix oculatus, assembly GCA_034510155.1. Lineage (NCBI taxonomy): Eukaryota > Metazoa > Arthropoda > Insecta > Orthoptera > Tetrigidae > Eucriotettix > Eucriotettix oculatus. Next base: position 190,639,473 of record CM067377.1, on the reverse strand, counting down.
ACTGAGTGACAACACGTTGTCGTCATGCCCCGCTTTGTTTTAAATGCTCCTGTGAAACGACAGTTGTCAATGTGTTAAATTATTTTGTAGTTGTTCAAAATTGTTTCACAGACTAATTCACACTATTTTATAACATTTACAATTATCTTGAAAATAAGTGATTAATTTACCCTCAAATCATCTCCAGCAGCATCTTTTGTAATCCTCATGTTTCGAACACCATCCAAATCTCTTCTATCTACAGACCACTGAGCCATTTTTCCAAATCGCTCCGAAAGTGTGAGACGTGGAGGTTCTGCAGCTGTGGAACTTCCAGAAGTGGCAACTGAACTGTCATCAGAACAACCTGAAGCTGCTGGAGACACTCCACGCCTTATTCGAGAAACTTGTTTAGTTGATGTCAAAGGACTTGAACTGTTTCCCCTTGTATTCATTGTGCCAGGTGCAGGAACAACAGAGCTTCTTCGTCGTTTTACGCGATCTTTAGTGCCACTTTTTCTCTTCTTGGCGTTATTGGCCTGAAAGACATTCACTAGTGATCAATAGCATTAGTAACACAACTTTTAATGTTACACTTATATAACTTCCATAAATTTGTCATGGCGTATTCTTATATCCATAAGAAAGTACTATAAATTTATACCTAAAATCCTTCAAAATAGAATAGGGAAGATATATCTAATTACTTAAAAATGTAAATCAGCGTCAAATTTTATTTTACTTTTTGCATACCATCACAATATCTAGTAGCATGCATGAACATGAAGAAGACTTGGAAACCATAATAAATGGCATGGAAAAAAGAGGTAAATATAAAGATTAATCGAGGAAAAACCAAGGTGATGGACTGTACTATGAGAAACAATGGAATAACAAAGGGTGTTAGATTTGGAAGAAGTATTTTGACAGAAGTTAAGGAATTCTGCTACTTGGAAAGCGTAATAACTAGGGGTGGTAGAAGTAGAGTAGACATAAAGAATAGAATAGCACAGGCGAGGAAGGCTTTTGTGTAAAAGAGAAATTTACTTAAGGTTAATATAAGTGTGAATATTAGGAAATCGTTGCTAAAAATGTTCATATGGAGCATGGCATTATATGGGTGTGAAATGTGGATAATGGGAGTTGCCGTTGGAAAAGAATAGAAGCATTTGAATTGTGGTGCTATAGGAGAATGTCAAAAATCAGATGGGTGGATAAAATCACTAACAAGGCTAGATTAGTAGGCCATGTTTTGAGACATGAGGGTCTTGTAAAATTAGCAATAGAAGGGAGTGTATGGGGCAAGAGCAGAAGATCGAGGCAAAGGATTAAACATGCTAAGCAGATTAGGGTGGATGTGGGATGTGCTGGTTATAAGGAAACGAAAAGGCTTGCGCAAGATAGGTTAGCATGGAGGGTTGCATCAGACCAGTCTTAGGACTGAATGCCACAACAACAACAAGTAAAATATAAAATTATATTAACTAGCACACAAATTATACAATAAATAACTCAATTTCTAGATACATAGGAGCCTCGGATGTATATTCTAAAGGAGGTTCAAATACCAATTAAAATCTGAAAACCTTTCGTATATTCTTCTATTAAAGAATCTAAGACAACTACGTATTCATTGAATATTCTATTTTTACACTATTACACCTCCAACATTTTTGCTGGTGCTGGGAAGCGTTCTTCAGATTTATCTAAGCGAGAGAGCAAGGTTTTGAAAAATGTTATTTTTTCTGAACACTTTGACATTTTGCCACATGTTGTATACATGCTTAGTTTTACCTTGCAGGCAAATATTAACATGTTTTATTTTGTCATTATATCAGACAAAAATGCAATGTTTCTGCAAAATTCTTCATCTTACAGATCACACAGTTTTTCTTGTTCTTGGTTAAAAATTAAGTTAAAAATTTATCGTTATTAATTTAAAACTTTTATCAAAAGCTATTCAGTTGATAGCCAGCAAACCTTGCAGTAGTACATTTCCTGGTCTAAGGTGAGCATCTGCCAAAATTACACAACGCAGCAAGTTTTAATTTTCCTTTTTTAATAAATCAACGAATCCTTCTTTTTTGCCTCTCATGAAAGGTGCATCATTGGTGCACAAACTGACTGAATTTCTGACATTTAAGTGTAATCGATGAGATACTTCTCTGAAGTTTTCAAAAATACCAACCCTGCGCAAAAAAATCTTCATAACACTGAAAATCTTTAGTTACAGCTTGAATAAAATATAAAACTCATGCTAAAGCATTTTTACCAGTACTTTCATCAAGAGCAATCACAAAATCTTTATTCTGTATAATTGTAGAAGGTTTTATGTTACATTTTCAGCTAATACGAGCTTGTGATCTGTTATATTCTATAAGAAATGTTTTCATTGTTTAGTATCAGGAACGAATTTATTGGATTTTATATTGATTCATATGAAAATAATTTCCTCAGTGTCACATTTTGCCAATCACATTCGGATCAATTATCAACGGAAACAGAGGTTTCACTTTTATAGGGGCTCCAAAAGAAACTCTAGGGGTCCACATGCAGACTCGAAGTCGCACAGTCCCACCCATATATGAGTTGATATAAGAATTAAAAACATTGCACCTAATAAAATATAGATGGATGCTGAAACAGAACTCTTGTAACTACAGCTGAACAGTGATTGACATTAATTAAATTATATGGACATACTCAATGTTTTCTCCTCTTTCCAATTCTTTTCAAATAGCAACAACCCACAATAACTTCAATCACACTCATGATTACTGACTAAACTCCTCCTCCTATATTTTATTGGTGGTTCATGAACCTCATTTATCTTAGGACAAAAATTGTGTGTTTGATGTTTCTGTGATAAACATATTACCACTCTGGAGTGAAGCCAGTCTTATTGCCAGGGGTTATTTTTAACTTGTAATGAAAAGTTTTTGGGATGGGTTTAATTAATGTAATTATATATAATAATATTGATACTGAGGGGGAATATAAAAACAAAGAAATAAAATTTTAATTTTGAGCTTTAAGTTTTAAACTTAATAAACATGAAAATTATTTTACAGATTTAGATAATATAAAAAAGGACAATTCGTTTTGCATTTGGACTTTACTCTCAGGGTTCCACAGTGGGGTGAACGAGAAAGCTTAATTTGATTCCTAATGGCAATAGGCCTGGCAAATGTGAACTCAAAGTCAAATATACATGTACGGTACCGCATAAAATGCATATGTTTCTATATGCTGGGTGATTGCTGGTCTACTGCAGCTATATGGTCTCCGTCTCTTCTTCTGAGTTGCATCTTCCGCCAATGTAGCTCCGATTCCCTGACAGCATCTGGTGACCAGCTCGCTCTGCTCTCCCGACAACTTCTTCTCTGCTCTGCCAATCTGATACTCTGCCGATCTCCCAAACTTTCCTCCGTCGTCACTTCGGTCAGACGCCACACCATCTTCAACCACCAACCAGGTGTTGTCCAACAAAGTCTCCTATTGGCTTGCAGTTTGATAATTGCAACCAATAGAAAATTCTTTGTCTTGGAGTGCGTAAATGCTGCATATGTTACGCATTTAACCGTAGCATTCCAGATTATTCATGGACCTTCTGTTTACCCGGCCGGTCCTCCAAATTAGCTATGCCCACTCCCGGTAGCAACTTAACTTTCTATAGATGGGCCCTTTTATCAATGGGCTGCTTTCATTGAAAAGAAGGGTCAGTTTATTGTCCAAGGAATGCGCCCTGAGACCTCCCACTTTCAAAACGGAAAGGGTTTGGTGTTTTGTTAGAGTTTCGCCACCCACACACAGAAAAAGCCAAGAAACAGATGAATTTTATTTATAATTTAACTACACGTATGTATTATCCATTACAAACTGTCTGAGATACCAGGAGTAAATTTGACCCCTAAAACTGCAGTAGAGAATTAAATGAACAGGTTTGTGAGACTCTTATAATTCTTCATTAGACTTCAGTAGACTTAATTAAGGTACCAATTTTGATGAAAATAACATTCTGTCAGCTTAGATAGTTTAGTGGACATAAAAGGTGAAAGTTCATGAATGTGAAGTTGTCAATGCAAGTTTATTAATGTGCTGATCAAGAGATTGTCAAATTATATACTGTACTGGGATAATATAAATAAATAACCAGGATAGTAAAATAATGTTAATAATAAATAGGATAATAAAACATTACACATCAATAATTAAAAGGGTAATGTTGCAAATAACTACTCTGATGAAATTAAGAGTGAGATATGATTTTAAGAAGGAAAAAGTTAGTTGAATTTTTTTAGAGAATTTAAAGTTTACTTGGACAAGTTCAAAATTTGACACAACTTGGTGCATAAAAATAGATTAATATATTTTAGGCCATCTTACAATTAAACATTAATAAAAATCATAAAACTTATAGCAGCATTTATTCACAAATATGTTAACATATTCTAATGGTACCTTTGCTCTTTCTTCTTTGCGTTTCTTTAAAGTTTTGCGTACAATTGGTGGTGGACTTGGAGGAGGGCCACGTGGATCAATAGGTGGCCCAGATCTCTCTCTTCCAAGTCGTTTAGGGACAGGAGAGCGGTTAGTTGGGCGACTACGTGGCACAGAGAAGGAACGTGACCTGAAAATTGGTAGTAATATTTCTAAGATGAACATTAATGTTTGCAATTGTTTCAATATTTATTCTAGATACAGAATATACTGAAGAAAGGGGCGTCTATTAAATATAAACAGGAATTTTTTTATCTAGCTTGGAAGGAGAGTTGGATGGCCCAGCCACTTTTCCACAAATTCCATCTGGGTCTCCACACTCCACTACCACACCTGCTACCAATGTTAGTCTCATTTAGTTGATACTAAAGCAATGAGTGAGCAAGAGGATCCTGCTTATGTAGTGTAACGGATTATTATAAAGTGTTTGATGAGAGAATAAGCGAGACCTATAGAAATTTTAACTCCATTATGGGCACAGTTTGAGGATCACACACGATCTCCAAAACCCACATGTACAAGTGAGTGCAGGAAATGGTAGAAAATCAGAGTCATGATCGGCATCCTCGAACTTCCATCACACAAAACACATCTGTACAGTAAAGTTGCTTTTCAAGGAACATTGACAAAATTGCTTCTTCAGTAGGTCTAAGTCACAGGAGTGCATATTCAATCATCAGAAAGAGCTCAGTGTGATGATGACGGAATCAGGAAGCTTCCAAAATGTTGGGAATAGTGTGTTTCAGTCCAAGGAAATATGCAGAAAAATAAAAATATGTTTTTAAATTCTATCCTTCTCAGAATATTTATAAAAAAAGTTTTTTTTAATATTGACTGACCCCAGTAATTACAAATTTGTTTTAAAGATCTCCAGCAATTAAATTGGCTTTACCTGAAGAAGTTTTAATTTGAGGACAAAATGTAATTAAATTAAATTTTATTAAAAAAAAATTATAACTTTATATAGCTTTAATATTGATGATATACTTTAAAAATGACAGTTAATTTAACTCTATTTATTTCTAATTTACTTAAATGTGCTCCATGTTTTAATTATCAGATATAAGGAATTACCTTGACCGAGGAGAAAGTACACGAGGAACAGGTGCTTTACGACGACCTTTTGGTGAACAAACAGAGCATGATTCATCACTACAGCTACTAAGTGAACGAGAACTAGCAGATACAGAAACTGCAGTGTTAGGACTTCGTTTTACAGATGATCTCCGTTGCACAGAGCTGCTGCTACTAGCAGTTACCTGGAATTTGAAAATTAAACAAAAAAAATTAAGTATCATCTAAAAAGTATATTTTATAACCATACATGGAAAGCAGATGAATACATAAATTTTATGATTGCTGGCAAGGTAGATGAATATCTCAGTAATCTAATATTATATAAATTAATGGTTGGAAAAAAAATTTATATATATAAATATTTATATATTATTGGAAACATATTTCAAACCTTCTGGTGAAAGGGGGGGGGGGGTGCCTCATATATTAAAGAACCTCAAACCCTACATGGTGTTTGCCATATATATAAAACTTAATAAGGACAGGAAAGAGACAGAAATCTGATGGGTTACCTGAAGTTCACAGATGGCAGGTACCATGTAGGGTTTCGGATACTTGAATTTCAAAGATATAAATTATATTAAATTACATTATTAATTGTATTAATGTCATTTTCTGACTGGAAACATCTTCTTAACTTTCTGAAGAAGGGGACAGTGTCTCTGAAAATTTAAAGAACATTAAACCTTACATGGTGTTTGCCACCTGTGAAGCTCAGGTAAGTCACCTACTTTCTATCTCTTTCCTGTCTTTATTAATTTTTTAATTAACCTGACAATGTCATTTCATCAAGTGTACATGTTTGAAATGTCGTTTCTTTTCCAAGAGAATGCACACAAACCCAATTAATTTTTATCTCAATATTAAAGAAATATTTTGTAGCCAAGACAGCCCACTAAAAACGTGATATTTGTATGTTTGTTTAAAGGTTAGCAGCATACTTCCTTTCGGTGGTAAACATACCAAAGTTAGAGGCCAATAATGAGCATTTGCGGAGCCTGTTTTTTTTTGTTCAATCAAAATAAAAATTCTTGTGGAAACTTATGGTGAGCTTGCTCCAACAGTCAAAACTTGTGAATGCTGGTTTCAACAATTCAAAAGTGATAATTTTAATGTCATTAACAAAGATGTGAAAATTGAACAAATAAGTAAAGCATGGATAATGCCAAGGCAACCATTAACAACCAATGCAAGACCAGATTCCTGCAGAAGAAGATAATGCTGTGTTTGTGTGGTGGCATCAGAAGGGTGTCGTGTACTATGAGCTTCTAAAGCCTGAAGAAACAGTTAATACCAACCACTACTGGCAGCAAATAATGAATTTGAACCATTTGTTGATCAAATAATAGAATAATGACTGCTGCAGCACATTCAGCCAAACTGGTCAATGACACCATTTCCATCCCTGGTTGGGAACTCTGACCCCACCTGCTGTATTCACCAGACTTGGCCACCTTCAGATGCACTGGCCGAGCTGCATTTCACAACATCGATGAAGTGGAAAAATGGCTTGGTGAATAGATGTTGATGAAGGATGAAACTTTATTTTCGAATGGCACCCATAAATTTCCAGAAGGATAGTCAACATGTGTAGAAAACAATGCCAATATGAAAAAATTTGGTAAAATTTCTAATATTTGCTTAGATTTTGAAATAATTATACTCAATGGGCTACTAATTATTTTATTTTGTTGGTTGAACATCACAAAAGGTTAACAGAAAATAAACAAAATATCAATTATTTTTATAAAAATGTGCATAATATAAAATTATGCAAATATATAACATTAAAGTAATGAAATACAACTAAAAAGTAATAGTGAAATTAAATAAAGTTCAGCTAATTTATTGCATTTCTAAAATGTCATATAAAATAAACAAGATATAAATAATTTACATAAAAATGATCATGGAAAACAAAATCATTTTTTATTATACAACAAATGATTTTTCCTAATTTTGTAACAAATTATAGTTTTTTTGCTATACCTCAACCTTAGGTCATTGGTTTGATACAGGGTTAATAACCTAGCACACAAGCTGATTCATGGAGGGGCGGCCATGTCAGCTATCTTATTTCTTACGTCTGCAAAAAGTCTTTTTAAAAAAACCATAAACCTTTCCCATACCATAAGTTGGAGAGCAATGTTTGGTCTTACCGTAGGCTATTTGTCATCTTACCTCTTAGATTTCACCCATTTCCTGCTTCTTACCATGTATAATGTTGACTGTTAATTATACATAATCTAAAACTATATTCCCTGATTAGCTGAGGCACACCTACCCCTACACTACAGAACTTTCCTGACCTTTCTTGCCTCTTTGTAACCCTTCGAGATAATCCTCACATCTCATTCCGTTTCCACATTCCAAAGTAGCCAAGAATCAAGGCTGTATTTTACAACTCTGAGAACTGGAAAGGATCTATTCATTTCTTGTTAATGGCTCCCTGGAGATCTACATCCTCAGGTGAATACATAACAGTGTAATTTTTCAATCATGGTAACTACATTTGTTGCAGCGAGGACTGATTTTCAATTATTTATATCTTTGCTTGAATTTTTATATGCATCATTGCAGAGAATGCAGATTCTCATAAATATATTGTTGAAATTGTAGCAAGTCTCATTGTTTTTTTATGTAAATTAGCACCTGCACCTGAAATTACTCCTTATATTAAATTCTGAAACTTAATACATTGTTATACAGATTCATATTAATATAATAAGTTTATTTTGCCACACGAAGACTAAAAGATATGCATTTCATTACCATAATTAAACTGTTGGCTTTATGGAGAAATGGCTGAATGTTTTTTGCTAAGCAGTTAAGGAAGGCTAACCCTTAAATCGCTGTTCATCATTATAAAAAGATTGGTGACTCCGACTTGAACATTGGACCACTAACAAAATGTTCATAATGTGTTAACCCCTGATTAATCATACTTGTGCACCTGGTATGGACCCACCATAGTGGATGTGACATCATGGACATTTCCTGTTTATTTGGAACATTTCATTTTCCTATATCGTATTATTAGTGTCAGTGTCCTCCATGCCACTTTGTACAGTTTTAAACAGTTACTGTCCTCATCCTGTAGTGTAAAAAGTAGATTTGTCCTTAAGGCACTTACTGTAACTTTTGTATTTTAGTTAGTAAAGTCTTAGCATGGTTGGTTATTGAAGCGGAATTCATATTACACAAACAGTTCAGCGCATATGAAAGATGAACCTTAGTATTGTGTAAAATCTGTGAGGCCCAGTTCAGATCAATGTTTGTTTCAGTAGAAGGGATGTTGACCTATGTTGGTGGCCAAGTCATAATGGACAAACTTTTTGGGCTTTCAAAGCCCTCAAGGAGGAGACACAACATTTGGATGAGCAGTTGGAAAAAAGTGGTGACAGAAGACAGACACATGTAAATTAAGTAGCCACAGGGACACCACAGTTTGGTGAGAAGCAGGTGGAGATATATTGGACTTTGGTTCACACATTTGATCTGCGCAGAAAATCGTATGAGCTGAGGTGCAAAAGGTTGTACCTGAAGGATATGATACATCATTACTCTTGCAGAATCATGGGCACAACCTTCAGAAGCTACACTGGGATTGGCGAAAAGTAAGCCCTCCCCTTTCCATTTTACGCCATGTGGTTGTATCTATAATGACTGCCAATTATTATATTTTGGATGTGCTGCTGAAATCTTTCATGTTTAATCTAATTCCAGAAGTTTTGTTGTAAATATTTTTAGTTTGACTTAGGATAGTAAAGATTATAAGTGTGAATGAATGTGTGATTGTGACAAGCAATATTTAATGACTGAAGAGCTGTATGACCGAGCTTTGCCTGTAATTTATAAATTATTTTCTTTCTGAATTAAATTGTTTAAAATTTTAGTCCCTGTATTTTATTATTAAATAATCCCCCATAATAAATTAAGATCCTGAGAGTCTCATGCTCAGCTCAAAACCTCGTGTTTCTTGGCTCAACATGTATCTACTCCTTCAAAGGATCCCACAGATCACGAGTGTTACTTTTACATAAATGTATATTAATTCTGATTACACTGTGACGCCGATGTCAGTATTTGTGTAAATTGATCCAAAGCAATTACAGTAGAACAAAGGAGAAAACAATGAATATTCTCCTCCAACATTTTCATATAAAATAAATACCTAATTTCAACTTTTCTTTCAGAAATATGTTAATATAAACTTCTATACAACTTTATTGATTTTAAAACTTGGCCAGTTTTGTTAACCTTCTATAAAAAGATTTTATAGGTACATTAAGTATTTGAAAATAATTACTTATTGTGTAAATAAATAATGCCTTTGAAATAGATTTTACACGATTCAAATAGTGCTGGTTTTACAATGCTGATTACACAGCGAAGAAAGAGCTGGAGCTCAGGCAGAGGGAGAAACATTATGCTCCAAGACTTGCTATTGCCATTCTACATATACATTATTAAGAATCAATCCCAGGTATAGGGGATAAATGGGTAACAACATGCTCTTTGATCCTACATTTTTGTTTTACAAATATTCATGCAAGAAAACTAACACAAACATAAGGAATTGTCTGCAATATTTCAATTCATTAAAAAAGTCGGATACATTTTTCATCATTTGATACCAAAATCTTAAAGTTTGACCAAAACTCCTTTATACGGCCATTCTCCATATTTATTAAAAATAATACGGGCATTCAACTGGAAACTGAACACAATAAGAGCTGCAAATGAAATGAAATAAAATGTGGAAAAGAATAGATGATAAGATGTGATCTATTACACTAGTTGTCCATGCATATCAGTGTTAAAGTATGTCAGGAATTAGATTTTAAATAACTTTTCTTCGTATCAATTTATGTTAGCACTGCAGACTTTGCAGCTGTTGCCCAGCTGTGAGTGTTCTATTTCCAGTCGAACTCCTGATATATGTTTAATGCAAAAGTTTATGAATACTAATTACATTTTTTATTTCATGAAAAGCTATCTAATAAGTGTATATCATTTACAATTTTAATATTCAATATTAATGCTGTTACAGTATCTTTGCACTATAATTGAACTTTCATATGGTACCAGGAGATACAGTATCTATGGTGTTTGCTTCATTTGAAATAGTCCTACAAAAGAAAATATCGCTTGGTTGCTATAATTGAGTCCAACTCAACACATTCCCTTTTTTAAATTTTTTAGGCAGGCGTACAAAGCACTCGTACATTTCTCTGAAGCCATGCTTTCACTTTCAGGATATTTAAAGTCTCATTCTCTACTACAAAGTGTGTGAAAGTTGTTTTCACAAAGTAGAAAACTGATGATTGTTCTCTCTTCTTTGGCAGCTAGTAGATCACCTCTATTTAACTGAACAGTCAATTACATTATTCCCAAAAGAGTAGAATTGGATTTTGGTGTTAATGACACATTTTTGGTCCCACATGAAGGCTATCATAACACTGTTAATGTTTTTGAATTATAAACTAACCTTTTGAGAAACGGGCTGAGGAGTATGAGGTCTTCTTTCTCTATCACGAGATCGTGCTCTAGTCACAGGCAATGGAGATCTAACACGACTGTTTCTACCCCCTCTACGTGTTCCTCGAGGAGTTCGAGATCGGGATCTTGATCTTGAATGTGAACGAGATCTAGATTGTGAGCGTTTGTAGCTACTTCGGGAACCATGGGGGGAAGATGTTCCTCCACCATACAGTTCTTTGTATCCACTATGTCGCCACCTACAAATATTAAATTAAAATTGGGATAAAAAAGGCAAGAAATGGAAAAACACTGCAAACACATCAATATCATAAAGCAAAATACCGATTTGGATCTTTCTCCTCTGCCTCAAGCAACTTTTTATTCCAATAGCTGCTCTGAGTAGGACCATCTCTTCGAGCCTTCTTCATAACTTTATCCAACTCTCTTCTTTTTGGAGGTGAGGCTGAAACAAACTTAATATAAATAAAATAATAATTTCCAAAATAATAATATATAAGAATAGTACAGGAAGTATACAATTACAACTAATAAGTAAGAAAATCAATTATAAGAAATAAATGATAACTTAAATACTGAATCACATACTTCTGTTCCTATTACTTCTAGTAGAAGAACTGTAAGAGTCCATTCGTAACCGAGATGAGGAGCTGCGTTGAGCACTCCTCCTACGAGATGATGATTCCCACGACATAGCTATAAATTGTAAGGCACATAAGAAACAGTGAAGCATATTTTCTAGAAACAGCTTCTAATGAATAATTAATGTAAGTAGAAGCCACAAATCCTTTTACAAAAAAAAAATTACTCCCAAAATTTTTATGCTGTATCTCAAAACTGAAATACAACAGCAAATATTTTTATATGTTGAAAATTGTATGAGGATTTTTGATAAGTCTGAAATGGATTCATTTACTTGAGAACCTATGGCATCAGCTACCTCATGCACATTTAGTCTGCTATCTTCCATTATGATATTGAGAATTTCTTCTCATTAATCCAGAAGTAAATGGTCTTCAATGCCAGTGCAAAATCCACGTCAATTTCATCCAATTCAGTTTAGACTTGAGCAGCTGGCCAACCCAAATTATTTAATGACAGAACAAAATTTATTCTTTTTTTTTTTTCATTTCATTTTCTATGGCTGACCACACATCTAACACTATGGAAGGCTACTAACAATAAACTATGACTTGCACATGTTTAAAACTTTTTGGAATATTTCGGAAAGAATTATGTTTACCAACAATAGCGTGAAAGTGAAAAATTTACCGGACTTATCAAACAACACTCATATAAATGTTGGTAAAACAACAAGTCTGATTTTATCCAAATAGTACACAATAATGTATTGGTTCTCAATATAGAGGCAATATCAATTTGATGTTATTTTAAATAGGCCACAGGAGTTTAGTAATAATGTAAAGAAGTGGCATGATGTAAAATGTAAAATAAAAGTAATAGGTCACATTTAAAAAATAGAAATCAAGTTACAAATCAAGACATGAAATTATAAATTTTTTATCATGCAATATACCTTGAAAACAAAATACTGGGAAACTATGCAGCTACTGAAACAATTGATGTCCCCACTGTATGAAGATTAGCTGTTCACTCAGACTCTTCTCATTTTCTCTGCAAAAGTATAAATAAATACCTTTAAAATAAATTGTAATCAGACAGGAAAGTTTTTAACATTAAGAAAAATTAAAACTTTAGAAGCATATTTCCTATTAATAGCAATTTAGAATAAATGGACACAACTTTTAATAACACTTACAATATGATATTGCTAAATATATTAATGCAATGTTTGAAAAAAAATCCACAACTACTCAAAAACACAATATACTAATGACATTAAAAATGAATTTCTTACAATGGCAAATTTAATATTACACATACCAACAAAATGATTAATTACATTTAAAAATAAAGTTATGGATTATATAATTTAATAAACTGAGTAAGCTTTAAAATGGCTAATTGAAGATAAACAATTATGGACATTCTTCTATTTTACTGTAAAATTAAATCATTAGTCACTCTCCAATAAACACCAATTTTTATTTTAATCTATATGTTGCATATCAGAACAGAGTCAATTATTCCAAATTGTTTGTCCAATTTTTACTCAAAAACTGTATGAAATTAGGTTACTTCTAGTATTGTAGGTATAGCAGGAAAAAATAACTTGTGTTAAAATAAGAAGCTTAGACCACTCCATGGTATTTGTAGTGGGGATAGGCCTTAGATCACTTAAGCATGAGCCATTATTAAAGTAACTTGATAGTATAAAAAACTATTCTGAAAACATTGGAAAGAAACATATTGAGTTCAGATCAGAACATGTTGTATGTTAAAAAAACTCATCTGTAAAAGTTGAGGGATGTTAAGTGTTGAAAAGACCTTGGCACGATTTGATTATTCAGTTTGCAAGAATAAAAGTAATATATTTTAAAATGCTAGTTGTTTCTCTCCAACAATTGTTTTTCACTGATGAGGACACTCCCATCCAGCTTCTACACATCTATCTTACATCATTTCTCGTGACCTATGCATAACATCATAATTGTGCAATTTAAAGCAGAGATATTATGGTAACAGTATTTCTATCTGGGTATTTTCAAAGGTGAAAAACAAATAAGCTGCTGTCCAAATAAACTGATCAATGAGGATTAGCTAAATTTTACAAGTTTCCCTTCAAGCAAGCTTAATGAAACTCAAATTAAATAAGAGAAGTTATTAATATATTCAAACAAAACTATAAGTCTATTTTAAACACGCTATATTACTAATAAGCAAACATTGTCACCTTACAGGCTTTCAGTCTATTCTATTAATTAATCCTTTGTAGTTTTACTGGAAAGACTGTGAAGATTAACCCAACTGAAATCAGAATCAACAAGTAAATACTTGTCATCAAAAACATCAGTGTTCATCCCAGTGACAATGAAAACAATGGCTTTGACACTAACATCGAGCATTTGGGACAATCTTTTTTCCTTTTCATCTCTCCAATAACTGGGCTGTTATAAACTTTGAATTTATCTGCTATGGGAAATAATGTCAACAATGAATTAAGCAACCTCCTCCTTTCCAACTGTGAATTCAATACAAATCTTCATCAATGCCATATTAATTTCTACCACCTTCCACCAACAACTCACTTCCATTGCCATTGAAATGAGACTTTTTCTTAATCTAGACTGACACTACTGATTTCAGTGATCCTGAAAAACAACTTATTTAACACTAATACTGTAATTGCATTATCTTTATATTCCACCCCCTTTGACCTCCGCCTGTAAGTGGGTCTCAGCCCCACAGTACATCATTCATACATCACGTACCAAGTTTGGTTGAAATGGCTCCATTTTTTTAAGAATATATGATCCTTTTTATTTATTAAGAGGATTAGATTTGCCTATAATCCAAATTAAAAGAGTGTGTTAAACTTATATGCTTACTACAAAAGTTGGGATAATTTGGAATCCATATTATCCTAATTGGACTTTTACATAAATTTCCAGTCACTGCGTGAAGTAACTGGAAGTATGCATATGCATAATAATTAAGAGTTCAGTTTCAAACATATAAAGCATAATTCTAAATAAAAGTACTGTAGTAAACAGATTAAATAAATTCACGTTTAGTTTATTATACATATGAAAATTTGATGACTACAAATAACTTAAGCTAACAATACAAAATATATAATATTGTGGCATATGAATATAATGAGCTGTAGTAGTCAATTATTTTGGTAGTATATTAGAAAATGAATTGAGACATATGTATCACATATTTTCATGAAAACTTTTGTCACTGCAATACAGATAACAAACATGAATTCACCATATGCTTTTAAAAGATTCAAAATTATTATGCTAAAAACTTGCTAATATGAAACTTCTAGTACTTAAAAAAGAAACCTATTCCGCAAATTAAGGATTGCAAATATGCAATAGATTAAGACGGATAGAAGAAAAAATATAAAGTGTTCCATAATTGACATAATTTTTTGAGGAGCAGGTTTAATAATTTCATATAAAATTAAAAATTGGAAAATATAATTACTTTTAAATTATTAAATTTACAAAAATGTGGTTTGTATAAATACAGCTATAGTGAATTATTTGAAACAAAAAGGCACTGGATGAGAGTTGGAACATTTTATATTCTCCTAATATTTATCCAAATCTTACCACTATTCTAAGAACTGAGTGTTCACTCTCAGCTTGTAATTCCTACCTGGACACAAACATCAATCAATTTTCCATACCTCATATACATAGTCAGGTGCAAGACAGCCATTCATTGTAAATGACTGGCATGGCTATTTTATCTTTCTAGTAATGTTGCTGGAATCAGATGCAGGAAGATGATTGTTGTCTTTGCATGCAGCCATATGACAGAATGAGCTCCAGAATACCGCGTGAAGGTTTCCGGACCCTCTTACTACGGAAACGAGATCGATGCTTTTCGAATTTGAAAGAACGAATTTTCAGCCCCCGAACCGAAACGCGCTAGCTGAAAAGTGTTAAACAGTCGTTTCGTGGCGCGAATTGGTTTGGCATCACCGGGCGTTCACGTAAACAGTTGGTATTTTCAGAAGAATATGAAAAAATGGCATTTAATTGGTTCATAAATTGCTAATAGACACCAGAAATAGTGAGCTTTTTTACCTGATAATGGTAAACAAACTTTATAAAAAAATTACAAGTGTACAGGATTTAAGCTTCAATACGCTCCAACAAATATAACAATGGGAGAAATTTAAGAGTTACATAATTAATTTATAAGGAACATATTACCCACTGTAATTGTAGATTATATATATATTAACCGAAATTTTAAACAAGAAACAATTCAGAAATGATAAACATCTATTTGAACAGACTCTGAAAGGTTCAATTGTGTAAAATTGTTATTAACTCAAATGCATCTGAAAAATTTATTAAAGCTGAAATTGTGTGATGGAATATATAATTACATAGAAATTATGTCTTGGTAAGATTACAACAGCTTAACACATGTCACGCAATTTTTCAATTCAAAACTACATGCAATAACCAACTGTGTGTGTAAGTAGTGCAGATCAACATATAGCATGCATCTAGACTGTGGAAGTTCAGAAAACATGAATAATTTTGTCCTGCCTAGAGACTGGCAATCAATTTTAAGTAAACCAGCTATTATCTCAATGAAATTTAATATAAATTATGAATGATTTTTCTTGAAAATTACTGACAATCATGTTGAAATTTATAAAAATTTATTAATGATGGAAAAATAAGTCAAGTTTGTTAGGTCTCACAGTAAACGGTTGGTAGTCAAATAGTTCACCTTTTTTTGCATCTTGATTGATTTTAATGTTACACCAGATTATAATTACAAATTTATGACCAGTTATTTATGCCATACTCTCAAGACTCCTGAACGACGAAATACCAACATCGTCACGGACTTTTCACGGATTAAAGATGAAATCTTCATTCTTCTTAACCAACCAGCATCAAAGCAAATTCTATTTTGTAGCTGTAATGCCACAGTAGCTTTCTTCTTGCACAATTAAGTAGGTATTTTTCTTCCGTAGTCATCTTACGATAACTAGATCTAATTGATAAATAAAAGTACTACATCAATTATATATTAATAAGTATAAACAAAACTATAAATGGCTTCTTGAGATAGAATGAGAAAAGCATTGCAAACAAAAGAAATACCAAATACTAATAACAACTAGCAAACATATTACATTTACAGAAATAGAGTATTCAATTGATGAAAAATATTAAATGCCTAATTATACAATATTGTAATCATTAAATAATAGTATAAATACAACTGGTAAAGAAAATCTCTTACAGTTGATCTAATGTCAAATAATGAATATTATTGAAATTAAGACAGAACTGAATATAGTAGAAGCATAAACCTCTTTAGTTCACATAAATGCTTTTAATTCTTTTAAAAAGTAATTTTAAGAAACATATCAAAATTTGAACATATATTAACAAAACAATAAAATTTTATTAAAAGTATAAATTGAAAAATACTTAAAAATGAAACCATAGATCTTAATAAAAATAAAACATAATTGAAAATGTGTCTTTGACACTGGATGTTTTGAAGAAACTTAAATTATTTCAAAAGCAAAGTATATCTTAATCTTTAAAAATAATTGATTGGCATGGTTTCTGGGACTCATGACTATTAGTAACAGAAGGATAAAGGGAAGTTCAATTCTCTAAACATAATTCATCACAGTTTCCCTTGATTTTACACACATTAACTGAACTGTGATGTCACTCACTAGCTGTGCACCAATCACGAGTTACAGACATGTTTGTGGGGAATATAACACCACCAGTTTCTAACAGAATTTAAACAATTCACCAATTGTATTGGTATACAATACAAAGACTCACAGTATACAGTTGCCTTAATGAATTACTAGCCACCAGTCATACACTTCAAATAAATGAAAATAGGGTAAGTGCACATCATGTAAACAGCCTGCAACATAATTGCTGGGATGATTGTAACAAAGTGAGTGATGACATCAAAGACCATAAACTTTATTTGTGTACCTCCATAATTACAAGTAGGCATTGAAAAAATTTCTTTACACATTTTAGAATCATCTTGATTACCATGTTGACCAAATAGACTATGATGAAGTAGAATCAAAAAAATAACCAAGACAGTCTCAGAAAATAACTTATTGTATTTACAAAATTTAAAGTAGTTTTCAACCGTGTGTCGTAATTATATTTAGCTTAATTTCATTCATCAGACACACAGTGCCTTGTCATTAACAATACATATTCTAACACAGTTTAATCTTCATACATGTGTATAGTGTCACGCTACTGTGAATGAAATTAAGATAAAGATGTATATGACACAAGGTCAAAAGCTACTTTAAATGTTGTAAATATAATAAAGACGTCTTCTGAGACTGTCTTGGTCATTCTACATCTTGATTACCTAGAAATTTAAAAAAGAAATTAATTGCAGGTTAACCGAATGACATCACCGATTGGCAAAGTTGAATAGCATATATCTTTATAATTATTTGTAAATAATTGAAAAATCTGTTTTTTCCCTACTTAACATGTTCACTGAAGCATACATATATATGCTGACACACTTGAGAAAGGAGGCTCAAGCTGTGTTCCTGCATCCCAATCTTTCTATATCTATTATTGATTTAAGGTGGGTCAACTGCTGCTCTCTGTCCTTCCTTACTATCCAAATGAATTACAATAGACTATTATCTGCACACAGTTCAAACATGGCAATGTATATTTAAAAAAATGCTGAAAGGCCAAACTCAGGCACCTATCAATATGTAGAACTGCGAGGAAGGAGAGTTCTATTCAAAGAAAAGTATGATTATGTCTGTCACTTAACTGTATTCTTCAGTTATCAAAGTAGGCAGAACAGTAGTTCAGTTGTGTTGAAAAATATTTAAGGTTTTGTGTAAGAGTTGTCTTTTTTTTAATGTCAAGACTGATCTGGCTGCACTACAATACACAATCTTAAGTAAAGTTTTATGGTGTAAAAATTAACATGCTTACAGTGGTTTATTTGAAGTTCTTTATTATCAGCACAATTTCTCCCCACAATACTAAGGGCAATCTTGAGTGTACTATATATAAATATTCTATTTCTAAAACCCGAATAACACCAATGTGATAAATTAAGCTTATGAATAAATGCTCACATCAGGAAAATATAACCCTTCCTGAGGATAGAGGGTGAACCCCGTAAAAATTTTAACTATTTATTTTATTTGGTTTCTTATTATAGAGGCAATAAATTTAAAAAGCGTAATATTTGGTATTTCAAGTGAATTTTTTATAGTACATTTGTATAAAAGTTTCAATGCGCTGACTTTTATTAAGAATCAGTTGCAAACAGAAGCCATTTATATTACAAAAACATGAAATTAGAAAACATCAAATACACTACATTTCACTCAATTTTGCTTCCTTTCAGCTCATTATTCCGTAGTTTAAATATGTTTCTTCGCATCACAATTTCTTGAAGTTTACAGCAACGATTGTCATTAAAACACAGATAGGAGCTTATTTTCTACAATATTTTCTTTGGTTCACTTACGTAGGAGAACCAGCTTTACAATATTCATAGAGATTTCAGTATTTTATCACATACATGAACATAAAAGTAATATTATTAACTCTGTCCTTTTGCAGCATACTCCTTCGTGAAGCAATAAAATTTATTGCTTTCAAAGTAAATTCTGCAACATAATGCAATAAAGTCTGTGGAACAAGTATTGATTATCTAACTTTTCGTAGTAGTGGGTTCTGCATCATCTATCTATCTTTGATATTCAGAAATGGCGTCGTTTATGAGGTGCTGAAATGTGTGGTGTATCATCTGACGCTGCCGGCATTTTACTTGTTACTTGTTCGTGAAAAGAACATATTATTTCAACATCCTGATAATACTTAACTCAAAATTGTGAAAATGGGAAACGTATCAGCGTCTTCTGTACCACCTTCTAGTGCATCCATGCCTCCTCCACCGCCTCCAACAACTGATTTTCCTCCAAATTTGGCGAAAACAGAAGGTATAACTAAAATTTCTCCTCCTGTCTGTGAAGAGGAAACCCACAAAGGCCTCGAAAATCCAGGAACTATGGAAGATTTGCATAAAAAGTGTAAAGGTTTGTTAACTAACCTTCGTCAGTGTTTCATTAGTGATAACTTTATGCAAGCTCTCAATGGGGATAGAACCAGAACGATAGGATTTATTAAAATTAATTGTGATTAAAATATAGGTGTTTTCATAATCTTGTATGTATCATGTCATATTACCTATGTAGGAAAACTAGCGTAAGATCTTAAACCACATTAATAGATTTGGCTCCAGTTACTCTAATTATTCACATGTGGTCATAGTTCATGCTAATTTATGTCTCCATAAATTCATTAATAGCTTGAAGGATTTGTGTGTTAAATATCTAAACAAAATTCACAATTAAATGATTATTTGAATGTGTGTATTACAAAAAATCTCTCTTCTAACATGTTTAAGGGCATATAATTCATTAACAAAATTTCCATGTCTGACAACTTTTTCTGTTCTTTTTTGTGAAGAAATTCAGTTAGTTGGTTAATTATTTATATCACATCAGTAAATGTATTACCAAAATTTAATATTTTTCATAACTTTTAAGTCTTCATTTACAAACTATTTACCTTAATCTTTACCTGTATGAGACAAACAGAGGGGTGAACTTTGATTATTGTAACTGAGTGGCATGAAAAGGCTGCGCATGACGTCACACAGGATGTAAGGCTTTTGAGATAATAGCAACGGTACAGAGAACCTATTTTACATAATTCAAGGGGTTATTGGTGCAGAGTGGTGACAAAATTTAATTCCAAATTACTTGGTAATTTGAGGGGTTGAGTGGGAGTGGTGGTATGACGGTACCAAAGTGGTTGTTAGCTGTAATTATGAGTAATTCTTGGGGAAGGAGTCTTAGAAACAATTTTTATAAGAAATTAGATCTCTCTTCTTTTTTCCAAGCTTTCATCTCTTGAAGACTAGCCGTGGCTCTCCTACCTTAGTTTTTGACTTACAACTTTGTTGAGGCCTCAGGGCCACTGCCTTATCCAATGGCTGAGGCTTCAGTACCGGACTTTGTGACCTCATGGGAATTGGAAATACAACCCACCAACCAACATAGTTCAAGCCTTAAATTTTTTGTTTAAAGACTGATAATTAATTTATTATGATGATAATTTTTCCCCTTATTTTTATCAGTCACTTCAATAGACCAAAAGTATATAAAATTTCTAATTTTCTTCAATGGGACTTGGCCTCCTTCACAAATTCCTTCCATGCCTTTCTTCCCTTCATCTTTTCTCTCCATTCTCTCACTTTCACTTCAGATTCTCTATCACATACTCCATCCATCTCGTTCTTGGCCTTCCTTTCTTCCTTGTCGAATATAGTCTAGCTTTGAATACTTTTGACAGCATTCTATTTGTGTACATAAAATTTAAAGATTTTTTGTATTGTATTCTTTTTCCCCTTTATGATTTTGTTAATATCTTCATTATATCATATTCTCCATGTTCCGTGACAGGTCCGCATAATCCTATTAACTTCTGTTCAAATTTCCTTAGAGCATCTTGATATTTTTTTGTCAATGTCCAGGATTCTGCCCCATTGTTTATCTGGTCTCATTAGTGTTTTATATAGCTATATTTTATGTTTCCTGAGTAATATTTTGCTTTTTAAAAGTTTGAGTTTGCAAAGTATGCTTTATTTCTTGTTTGGATTCGGTCTTTAACGTGTTACTTATTTTAGACCCATTGTTCATAATGTTTCCCAGATGTCTAAATTTTGCTACTCCCTCAATTTTTTTTCTTGCCAATGTTCATTTTGCTTTGAAGCCAATATAACCATATATTTTGTTTTCCCTATATTCAATTTAAGCCCTATTCTTTCTACATTTTTCTCAAATTCTTCATAGACTTCTATGTTTTTCGTTTATAACATTTGTCCACTTATGTGCATATATGGCTCATCTTATTGAAAATTGTGCCTCTTCGATCCAAGTCTTTTATTGCAAAATAAATAGTGTGGTAGATAGTCCATCTCCCTGTTTCACCCCTTTATTAAAATGAAAGCTATCATTAACTCATATCAATTTTTAACATTATCAGGCAGACTATGCATGGCTTTACATAGTTACATTAATACTGTCAAACACTTGTTGAAAATCGATGAACGGTATATGTATATCTAGTCCAAATTCATAATACTTTTCCAGTATTCCAGTAGTGAACAAATGATCATTAGTTCCCTTATTCAGCCGGATTCCACACTGATATTTGCTCATTATTGTCTTTATCTTTTTCAGCCTTTCATTAATTACTGTTGGTAGTATTTTATAGGCTACGTTCAATACGGTTATGCCTCTATATTTGCTTCATTCTAGTTAGTTCCCTTTTTTAAAGATGGAGTAGATTATTCTGGTATTCCACTTTTCTGGCATTCCTCATTTTCCCATATAATTATTATTTTATGCTATTGTGCCTTATTCTTCTTCAATTTCCTAATCTATCTTTTAGATTGTCTTAATGTTTACTTACTTCATTGATGTTTTTCCGTTAGTTTATCCACATCAAATAGTATCCTCTTCATCTATGTTTCTTTGTATGTTGGCTTACTTTCATTCTTACTATGTAGTGGTCCGAGTCACAGTTAGGACTTCTGCAACTCTTTACATCTATCACAGATAAGTAGTGTCACATTGTCACCAAAATATGGCCAATTTGGTACACCTTTGTACTAGCAGGTATTTTCCAGCTTTCTACATAGATTTGTTTTTTCCATTTCTATTTGCAAATTGGACCGTCAAATCATCATTGTTATCATGTAGTGTGAATGGACCAGCCACTTCTCGTAGTACTTCATTCTTGCCAATTTGGGCATTGAAATCATCTAAAATAATTATCATATCATGTCTACTTGAGCTATTACCTTCTTCTTCCAATTTCTAATAGCAATTTTCCTTTTCTATCGCTTCTTTCCCTCTGGTTGGTGCATGCACTGATATTGCGGTAATGTATCATTAATGGTTTGGTATTCCATCATAGCATTCCTCATTTTCCTGGCTATCATGAATCCAGTTCCAAATTGTCATGGTCTCTCTTTGGGTCCACTATATACCATAGTACATTCAGATTTATCTATCCTTCCTTCTCCTTACTATCACATCTCCTGCAAAGCCAACATATCTATTTTATATTTCATCATTTCATTAGCTACATCCTTCATCTTCCCCATTTGCTTCATTGTCAAGATATTCCAAGTAGCCATATTCATGTACACAAAATGGCCCTCAGACAGGTGGGGAGTATTTTGTAAAGGTTATTTTTAATATTGGAGTTGTATAAAACTCCAGTTTAGGCCAGGTGAAGAAAGGACTTTATCTTTTGTAGCCCAGGAAAGTAGGTTGTGATTACAGATGGACTACATAGGTCTAGGGTGTTTTGGGTATTTGACAAATTTAATGACATTGGACATTTCTTTCTGAAGGAGGTATTTTACCTCAATAATGTGAAATTATATATGTATGCCTGCTCAGGTATATGTGCACAAGGGTGCACACTTCTATATGTATAAGTATGTCATTGTTCAGATTATCTCTCTTCAGCTCCTATCAGTTCCTTGCCTCTTCCTGCTGGAGTCTATTATTTACCAGCAACAGCTACCTGCATGGCAAGTTATACGGCACAGTCCATGGTGTACCATCACTTAGAACACATTTCCTACTCTTCTGATGGAGAAAGTTGCCTCCAAAAATCCATTCCATGATGGTGAATTAAATCTTCAACTTCACATAAACTACTATTTTTTCTCTTCCATTTCCATGACTGGCAGTTTCTCAGAATGTGTCATCTTATTTTTCCTGGGATCTTGAGACATTGACACAAAACATACATATGCATGCATATATGTTCACATATGTGTGCAGGTATACGTAACTACATTTTTTCATATGCACCCTCACCTACAAAAACACACACATGTACATGTGCAAATGCGGTGTCGTCAGTATGAAATATGTATACTTTTAGATGTTGTCGAGTCCAGGGCCTTGCCTAATCTGTAGTACATGTTGGAAGGAGAGTTTGACAGATTGATTTTAGTTTATAATGACTTGAGGTTAGAGAATGTAGGGCATTGGTCAAAATAATTTGTTGTGGCTCTGGACATGAACAGCTAAAGGGAATTGTTATTGAAGGTTTGATGGTGCTCTAATTGTTGAATGTGCAACCAGTGCTTGGAATGTCTGTTTGTCTTGAAGGAAGAGGCCGATCCCTCCGAAAATTTGAGGAACTTTTTCTATGCTTCAATTTCTTGTAAGCCATCCACTCTCTTGCTTTCTGAGCTTTCTCACCTAAATAAATGTTTTTATAAATTAGCGTAAATTCTGTATATTGAGTAAATGTGTTGTTGTGATGTATGGAATGTTATTGTCCATGCCAATGATTATCATATATTCTCTGGAATATGAATTCTATCAATATCATAATTCTGTGTGGTGCCATGTCTTTGTGATAATAAAGTTTTGCTTGAACAGTCTCCTTAATCTGTTGTTTAGGACTGAAACTTAAGTTTTAAAATAATTTATTTTAAGTTATATTAGATTCTCTTTTCTAATATTATAGGTTAACTTTAACTCTATGTGAATTTATTTCTTTGCAGATGTATTTCCTTCTATTTTTGAAGGTGCTAGGTTATTGGTAAATAAGGGTTTGAGTAATCACTTTCAAGTATCTCATACCATCAACATGAGTTCTGTAACTCCCTCTGGCTACAGATTTGGAGCAACCTATGTTGGCACCAAGCAGATATCACCTACAGAAGCTTTTCCTGTTTTACTTGGTGATATTGACCCTAGTGGCAACCTCAATGCAAATGTGATTCATCAGTTAGGTGCAAGAACACGAACAAAATTTGCAGCACAAGTGCAGAACAGTGTGTTTACAGCTGTTCAGTTAACAACTGATTACAAGGGTGATGACTATACTGCATCTATTACATTAGGAAATCCTGATTTGGTGAATGAGTCAGGTAAAGTATTTTTTAAACATGTGTTACATGGAAGTATAAAAATATTTAAATTGGATGAAAATTAACAAATTGATATTGAATGCAAAGTTAAAATATCACATAATGTTTCTGCAATCCTTGTTAATTTGTGAGGTGATGAAAAATCATTGAAATCCAACAATAACATGCCACACAAACTGAGTGAAAAACTAGGAGTTCTGACATCAGCAAGAATTGATGAAATGTTCTGTGGTATTTATTTTATAACATATTTTGTCAGTTTACTGCCTGCCTCATTGTCGGTTTTTAAATGTGTATGCTCTATTATTAGCATGTTATACCTAATTTCCAACTATTAATTTATAACAACGAAAATGAATTTGCAGACAGTTTTATATCTTGGCATGAATATTTTTAAAATAACTTAAGCACTTAGAAGTTTCCAGATTTCAATTTCTTCTTTTCATTCTATTACTATTTTATATTTGTTACAACTACAATAATCCATTTTAAGTGTGTACACAAAAGCATCTTTTCATTAGCTTCTTCTTATTTCCAAGGTTGTGTTTACATGAAAAGTCTGAATAATGCATTTTATATAATCTTTTTGTTACTTGTTATTAATGGTTCTTTATCTTAACTTATCAGAACCAGTTTGGTTTGGGTTCGAAAATTATTGAATGTGGTTTTGTGAAACTCTTGTGTGAAGAAGATACTTACACAAAAATATGTGAATGTGTGAAATAGGTATGTCGCCACGTAAAAAAAACTCTCCCCCTCATCTCTTTAACTTCATTACATTTTCCACACTTAGCTCCCCATGCTCATTCATTACTTTCTTTTCTAATAATTCAGTCACTCACTTTACCTCATTTAATTTCAGTTTGAAGTAATTGCTATTTCATACTTTCACTTTTCAATTGCATACTTTGCTATTGTACCCAAATAATGTTTTAGCTTTATTGATGCAAACATCAGTGGAATAGGAAGATAATGATAGGACTTTGCTAGAAGTAAGCTAGAACTTCTTTTCTTCTGCTTTATCACTTGAAAGAGATACAGTGTTACAGATAGTTGAATTAATCATGAATAGGTAGAAAACTTGAATGTCTAATTGCAATTCTGTGATGTACTGGTCTTCATGTAAACACTGTCATTTTGTCAGTTCCCAGTTTTTAAAAGTATAACTATTATTATTAATATTGCAAACAGTATTTCTAAAAACTGGTCGTTAAAAATAATATTTTTTTTTTAGTGTGGTGAATTTGTTTCCATCATCTTCATGCAAAAATGTCTACTTGATTTCTCATTGTGAACATGACCACACCACACTTGCCCAGTTGCTTTATTGTGGCTAGCCAGATTTAATTTAATTCCAAATTGTAATGAAAGCAATGCAATTTATTCTCCTGGTTCTAGAAAGTAGGTGTTGGACAGCCCACATATTGAAGGTAGATTGTGTGAAAAAAATAAAAATTTGATTAATTTAGGGGGCATAAAAATTTTTAATTTATCTAATTCTGTACTATACTTTTCTAAAACAACATAAAAAATAGAATGTTGGATTATGAATTTATGCTATGGTTTAATAGTTAACCTTTATTTGATTTGCTTTTTTTGAATAAATTTAATTTGCGTACTCTAGTGTAATCATGCTTAATCAACAATTTTTGTAGTTTTGACTTGTGTTTTTGTATGTTGTTTTATTTTTTAGGAGTCATTGTCGCACACTATCTTCAGTCAGTGACAAAAAATTTTGCGCTAGGCGCTGAATTAGCATATCAGTATGGTGCTAAAGTACCAGGCCGGGAAATTGCTGTACTCTCTTCTGCTGCCAGATACACAGGTAAGTTTTTCTTTTCAGTTATGTTTTAACAGTAAATCAGAATCGTATCATTGATTATTAATCACCTTTATTGTGGGAATACTGTTTTTAGCAGCTTTTATTTCAAACTACTAAATAAACATTGTATCTTATTTTTGCATACCTATTTCTTGCATAATTTGTTTACATCATATCAGCATTTATTGTAAATGAACTATTCATAAATAACCATATTTCAAGTCATTACAATCCAATTGTGAGTTACAATTTTTTCTCTATTTTTAATTTTATTTTCATTTGGAATCATGGTTGATCAAGAATTTTTGCTATTAATTTCTCTTTTTATTTACACTCATATTTGAAGCTATTTCATCACATTGTTTTATATATTTTTTAGGTTCAGATTATGTTGTCAGTGGCACACTGGGTGGTGCAGGACTACATGTATGTTTTTATCAAAAGGCTAGTGACCAGCTTCAGTTTGGGGTGGAGTTGGAAACAAATTTTCGAATGCAAGAGTCGGTGGCATCTATTGGTTACCAGATAGATCTTCCCAAAGCAGATCTTATTTTTAGAGGTAACAATATTTCTTTAAGGACTTCTTTTATATCATGTACTTTTCATGCAATGCCTAAAATTTTTGTACTTTACATTAGGTATGGTTGACTCCAATTGGACTGTAGGCGCTGTTTTGGAAAAAAAGCTGCAACCTCTTCCCTTTTCTTTTTCTTTGAGTGGATCAATGAACCATAACAAAAATCAGTTTAGATTAGGTTGTGGTATTATCATTGGCTAATGTGAAAGTTGCAGTTTCATAAAGACATTAGTTTAACAATCCAAAGTTACAAAATATTGTAAAAATATATTAGTTGTTAATTATAAAACATTTCTGTAAAAGAAAATCACAACATTTTATAGTTTTCTTTTACTACAAAATCAGCTCTATAAATAAAATTATTTTTACCGATTCATTTTTTTTAAAGTCATTATTAAACATTTTTATGAGTGAATGTTTTTCTGCAATCTTGCTGGTAATTGTTTACAGTTCAAGGAATAAATTTTAAAATGTGTGTATTGGTATTGAAAATATTGTTGCAATTTGGAAATATGAAATTCTAGCTAAAGCTTGTTAAAATTGTAATACATTTTAGAATTTATTACAGAAGAATAAGAACTATGAAAAAACATATGCACTGGGTAAAATTTCCTCATTTAATTCTGTGTAAAATAAATATGTAGGCACTGAAAAATATTTTTGTTCCATTAAATTTTATGCACGGTGTTCAGAAAGCTGTGCAGTTACATCATATGAAGCAACTATATATGTGTCCCATTTAATTGTACTTCTGCAGATCTGATTGTGATATGCGTCTTGCATAGTTGGAATAGTGTGTGTTTGCGATTCCTATCTAGACCATCATCCAGTGCACAACAAATTTCTAAATGCACCATAACTGGATACATTAAGATAACCATAAACAGGCAAAATAAAAGTAGCAAAGTTAAATTATTCAGTAGCTTGTTAAATCACATTCTATAAATTCAGTTACAAGTCCATGCCCTCAATTTTATTATAACATGTTTTGAACACTTCTCTTAAACTCATAGTTTTCATCAGTGTTCAAAAAAGGAAAGGGCATATTGATTCTTATTGTTGAGTCTTTCTCAGTCGATTCACTCCTTGCTATGAATCGATTCTTTTAAAAGACCCTTCGGTTCTCCGAATCCCACCTGATAATATTATCAATGTTAAACATTTTAAATTTTGCTAAGTAAATAATGAATGAGACAAAAAGTTAGAAACAAACTGCAGGATTATTTTAAAGTAATTTATTTGTGAAAAATAATATGGAATTGGTTTTAGATAATTGAGAAATTCTTGAGACAATAAAATATTTTACCGAATGAACTTATTTATTAAAATTGTACATATAAAAGTAATATGTGATGATAAAAAAAAATAAAACAAGTTTCCTTTAATAAATTAAAAGGAAAATGATAAAATCTGGATTTGATATTTTGGCACACACAGACTTTTACAAATTTCACTCTTCAATTATAAAAATAGCTACATGCCAAGCTCAACAGTTGATTTAAATCGGAATTCCAGTTCCTGTACCAATTGTGAATTGGTGAAGTACCCATAGTTTTTTTACTCAAATTTCTTTCGTCTAAAATAGCCAATGCAAGAAGTTGTATTAGTATATTTACTTTTTTTGCATTGCCTGTTGTTCATTTTACAAATACAATAGCTTCTAATGTACTGTACATTTTAGTCAACTATAGGTGTGAATGGTGTTTTTGAGTTGCTACTAACTCGTTCACTAAACTATTGGCTCCTCGACTAAATTACTTACCAAATGTGGACAGGTAAAGGCAGTTCCCCCTATAACATGACACACATGTAAGCTATGGAAAATTTAAAAATAGGCACTGTTACAGATACACTCAATTTCTAAGTTCCTTTATTAGAAAAGTCACCCTGTGTATTTTTTATGATAATTCAGATGTATGTTAGTCCCAAGCAAGCCTGTAATCAAACCACAGGCCCACTAGTATCATGGGTTCAAAAGATTCTTCTCTTGAACTGCAAATAGTGCAGTTTTAATTGGAATGTGGTACTGGAAATCTTTCTTATTGACTCTGCAATTGAGTTACACTTGGTGGAAGTGGAAAAAAAATAAGGAATATGAATAAAAGTAAAATACAAGTAAGGAGTCATCTTGATTGAAACACAATTGGAATAAAAAAAATGGCCAATAGGTCAGCAAATAATTTTATTACTATTTAATTAATACAAATGCTACGTTTCATCCAACATTGTGGGCTTCTTCAGGTAACTATACACCAAAAAAATTAAGTCAAAATTTATTTCGAATACATAAAAATTTTTCTAAGTATTAAATGTAATAATATTCAATTTAAAATTAAATAAATGGCAGTTTTACATTATTAAATGGATGAACTATTAAGATTAGAGGAATTTGGTGTCGCCGACAATCTCCTGTGATGGTTATGGCCGAATTGTCTTCTGACAATACCTATAAAAACTTTTGAGTGAGAATAATATTCCTAAAGAGGTTATACATGTTGTTTATATGGGAAATAAATTTTGTTTACACTTAAATTCAAGTAAAAATTCAATTATTAATTTCTTAAAGAACTTTGAACTGAACATAAATTTGTACCCTATATCTGACCATAATAAGTTAAGAACCAAAGTTCCACAAATTTTGCAATGTATTAACTTCAGTTATACAACTTCACACAATTAGCATTCATTAACATTTGTGCCAAAAATGTTTATGAATAGTATTACTAAATCAGTTAAAGGTGGAGTTACAGTAACTATGATGGACAGTGTTGAATATGTGGGAAAAGCCAACACCATATTATTGTACAAGTCTAATTTTGAAATATCCAATAATAATATTATGAAGTCATTGATAAATTAAAAATCAGGCGCAAGAGGTTGAAACTAACTGATCATATTAATGATAAAACCTTCCCGAGCTTATGCCCTACACAAAATTCAGGAACCCAATTTAGAATTATAGTAGGTTCAACAAATAGCTGCCTTAACTAAAATTTCAACTTCTTTGCTTAGCTTGTTAAAAAAAAGCTTAAATTGTTTTCTTTTATTTCCTTTTTATTCTGTTAAAAATCCATTATAATTAATGAACGACTTACAAAAATATTAATGTACCCAATGACCATATTTTAGTTTCATAAGTAGTTGTTTCCCTATTTAACTCATTACCTAAATATTTCATTATAGAAGATTTCAGAAAACAATTCATCATGTCTAACTAACATTCCTTTGTCTGAAAAGCTTGTTTTACTCAATTTAATTTTGAACTCTACATATTTTTCATGTAATAATTCTTATTTTCAAAGTTCATAAAAAGATTAATAGCAGAAAAATGAATTCATATAGCTAACATATAATATAAACTAATTGACTTATTTCATAATTACAGTATAGGTGTTTTATTTACCGAATGGTAAATCCTTTGTTAAAATGATCGAAATACTTCAGATATGTTGTTGATATTTTTTTAATCATTTCAATAACTAAATTTGATAAATGTAATCAAAATTTTCAATAATTAAAACCAAATTAAATTTTACTTATGAAATAAAACTTGCTCTGTTAATGCTTGATGTTATGAAATGATTTTAAATAACAAAATTATTACCAATTGGTATCAAAAATTAACATATTCTGGAAGTTATATAATTATATGTCCAATCACCACATTTTCCAAAAGGAAGTCATGGTTTATATAATATGGTAGATAAGGCTATTAAGTTGTCACATCATGAATACTACAGCGAAAATTTAAACGAAGTTAAAGGAGTTGTGAGATGTTTATGTAAGGAAAATAATAAGGTTTACGAGGAGTGATGTTAGAATACGGCGAGATTGCGGAAAATGAAGTCGTCGAAATATAAAACTTTTTCCTTAAAATCTGCGAAAGAATAGAGTCAATTTAATTAGTTAAAAAATGTTAACCCCTTTTTAATGTAATTGTACTTGTAAGGAAGAGATTAGGAGGACGACGGTTCAACTTCATAGTATAAGTTTCAACGATTAGTAACTAAGTTTAATATTGATTCTTTTGTAAATATAATCAGATAATTTTACTGAAATGGAATAAAAATAATTGTACAAGTTTACGCTATACTAAAAAAAACGGATAAATTTTATTTGTTAATGTTTAATGTAGCCTATTGATAGGCTCATGTAAAATTTATGTATCCCATACATATAGTAGAATATAAGATTAGTTACTTATATATTGCACGCATCGTGGCATACGCGGACGCAAAATAATATAGGGACGACGCGTACAAACAAAGAATGCTGCATTTGACAGTATCGAGATATTTATATGTTGTAATGGAAATTGAAAAGGCATAAATTGAAAAACTGACTGTAAACAACAGTGCACTATAAAATGGACAACGATGATCAATGGGCATTGATTTATTTGTGAAGGGTAAATGCAAGAACAATCTATAAGTGTCTGGGATACACTGAGAAATAATAAAGAACGAAAAACTATCAATTGCTAAAATAGCAAATTAACATTACTGATTAAGGCTACAAAAAATGTGTACAGAGTAATAGTGAAGGTAATGAAAGTGTTAGTAGGAATCTCCAGCTTAAGAACAAGGGTCGCGGGTTATGAGAAATGTGTCTTATTGCGATCTGATGACCGAATTCATCAAAGCGCGGATCGCACTTTTATTAGTTTGTTCACGAGGCAATTGTAACGGTCAAACACATCTGCTCGGACTTTTGGTGGGGCGGAGTCAAAAGAAAGGAGGCAGCAGTTGAGCCAAGGGCAATAAAACCAGACATCACGGCGCGCTTGCCGCAAGCTTTGGCGGCATCGAGTGTTTTTCCTTAAATGTCTGGGAGGGGGTAAACTGTGACTCCCAGAGAAAACAAACCCATCCCTGCCACCTGGGTGATATGAAACAAAGAAGTGGGGAGTAGATTTTAAAAGGCGTGAAGACAGATTTTTTGGGCATTTTTCGAGAGCGGTGAGACGGGACAGATTTTCGAGAGAGATTGCTGGACAGATGATTGGCATTATGGCAAGGGAGATTTCGAGCAGATGATCGGGATTATCGGACAGGCAGTCCAAGGAAAGGAAGATAAACGGAAATTCTTCCAGAACCAGGAAGAATAACGGCGGCGACTGTGATCTGGATGGAGTACACCGAAATAGGAGGAAGGCGCTGGAAGGTCCATTATGACGACACGTTATTACCCCTGTGACTTTTTGCTAATTTCCTATGCTGCCAGGTGCGAAAAAATTTTGTGTTTAATATTTTGATCTATGAGATGGCTCTTAATATACGACCCTCGGTTTAGAGATATAAAATTATTAGTTTTAAGGAATTTATTTGTTTAATTTTTTATGTAAATATATATGTAGTGTTAATTAAGAATGAATTGCCGGCGTAAAGCTTGATGATAGCAACATTGTAAGATTAACGTAAATATTTTTGGCTCATTATAAAAGAGCTTATTATTAATATTTGTATTTATTAAATCTACAAATAGGCAGATGCATATAACTTAAACAATAATTAATAATCTGGTCGTAAGGACCATATTTTTACCTATAATTGAATGCATAATTATATTCAATATAAATAAATAAGTGTGGAATCACATTATTGGAAGATAAATTTTTAAAAAAGAATAATATTGTTTTTGCCTGAAAAGAAAAACACTGGAAATATATTTCACTGTAGTATGTTTTTTGAGATTTCGCAGCACTGATCACTTCATTAGACTGCACTAAACTTAGATTAAGTCTAAATTTTCTTTCTGTTAAAGAAAGTTCCCCAAACACTCCTGCAGGCAGATTGACGAAAGTTGTGTTGTTGATCTGTAAATACAGTTAAATTAATTACATGTCTTCTGTTTTAAAAAAATACTTTAGTAAAATGATAAAAAAAATCATACATTGTACCACTGACGTATTCGTGCAATTATAACTCGTGTGGTTAATTATGATATTGTTTCTGTAGCCATATAATGTAGTTTTCAGCTAGTTTCTTGCTTCATATTTGAATAAGATAGTTCGTATGGCTTATATAATTTTCTAGAGCCTTTTCAGCAAGTGCTATGTATGCTGTTTATATTGTATAGGCTGTGAGAAATAGCATGGCGTGCGAGGTGCGCAGTAGAAGTAGGGGGAAGGGGGAATGTTGTCAGGAAAGACATTCGCTGGTAGTAAGTTACTATTACTTATAAAAAGTATCGTATATATTCTCAGTTACTGGAAATGCAGACAACACCAAGGTCGTTTTACCAGTACTAATAATCCATTAACTTTTACGGTTAAGTTTTATGATGGACGACATATACTTAATAGAACACAATGTATTTCATTGTGTCAATATTTTCAAAATAGTGTAGCGCAGTAGTACCCTTCCCCAAATTTTATTCGAAGTTTTGGATTTTTGAATGATCTAAAGGTTCGGCAAGAGCATTATGGCTCGGCGACAGGTTGGTAAGCCAGGCTGCCGGACGGGGGACATTCCTGTCTGAGGTTTTATAATATTAACTTGTTTTGCTAAAGGAGCACTCACACTTCAAAATTTCCGAAGGACAGTGTGTCATGGAAAATTTCCCGCGCTGGACGAAGCACTCATGAGGATTGACGGAACAAACATCACTTGCGATAGCGTTTTTCCTTAAAGAAAGGTATACGAGATTAGCTGGGAGTCGAGATGACGAAAACGAATGGTTCTAGACGTTGAGAGGGTGAGGTGGTAGAGATGGAGAGTTTTGCAACACGTTGAGAAGGCGAGGAGGCAAAAGAGCAGTGTGGTTCAAGACGTTGAGAAGGCGAGGTGGAAGGGAGGAGAGTTGATCAGGACGTGGAAGGGAGGAGAAAGCTGAGAATGAAACAGATGTTTATAGGGAGGAGAAAGATGGAGAGTGCAACAAGATTTGAAAGTGAGGTGTGAATTGTTGCTATTTAGCGAGAACATGGAAGGCCAGAGGGAAGAAGGAGGAAGAACTGGTTTTTCCTCAATCACTGGCAGTACGAGGTTCATCCCACTTTCCGCCGGCAGAGGGAAAATCTACAATTCAACCCGAAGGAGGAAAAAAGTTCCGGTCACGTAGTAACCTGCAGCAAGACTCGAATGAAGATAAAAGACGTTCGTAAAGTAAACGAAATCTCTGCTGCTGCATGTGGTTACCCCAATGAGTAATCAACCCTGATATTTAAAAATCGTCGCGTTGAATTAATTTATTTACTTTTAATAGCGCTCGGGACCCCTTTAAAAGTGATTGTTTCTTTATAAATGAAATTATTATATCATCTCATAAAGCTCAAGTAATTTAATTAAATAATTAAAATAATAAAACCCTTATATCAGTTTGCAAGTTATCGCGGTACTGTGAGCGGCGGCCTACCCAAACTACAATTATGGCGAGCGGTCAATTGCGCATAGTATTGCTATTTCTCTCCAGCGGTACTTGAAAAGGTCTCCTGGCTGCTTGTTTGAATAAATTTTGAATTTACGTTTTAAGAACATGTAGTATTTTAAAGCTCATATACTAAGAAACTCGTAAGGCTTTGGAGGCGTCAGCGTATTCCGGAGTTTACCTCGGAGCGCTGTAGAAACTTGTCGGATCAGGTTACCAGCCAGACAAGCAGAGGAGCCATCAATATTTACTAACAAGATACTATCAGCTTATAGAGCGCATGACAGCATGTCCGTGAAACATATTGCGGTAACATGAAGCCTATCAGAGGATGGGTGAGGGAGGAGCTGAAGCCACGTCACTTGTAGCCCCACCGCACTTCATCGCGCAAGCGTGTGTGTGTGGGTGTGGGTGGGTGGGCGGGAGAGAGCTCCCTGAGGTACGGCCACTTGATGGATGAAACAAGCAAGCGACTAATTTACAACGGGCCCATCTGCATAGTGCGCCTAGTAATATCGCTAATGCCCGTGTCTCCTGAGGGAAATACCTTTCTGTGCGATTGCCTGCCAGACATAGCGGCAGATGCTAGCGGTTTTTTAGCCAGTCCTCCATCTTGTAATATACACGACGTGATGAATGCCACGGTTTCATTCGCTTTGACGCGACTTTCATTAATCATCAAGGTAATCTTTTATGCGAGATAGCGGGCTCACAGCGCCTCATCCCACCCCCACCCCAGCGCCACCGACGCCGACGCCGCCGCCGAGTCGCCTTCTGGCTGACTGATTGGTGGTGAAATTGTGCGGCGAAATGATAAATCCCCTCTGAGGGATAGTGTCGACAAAGACCTTTAGCGTCGCCAGTGGCCCAACTCGAGTCGCTTGACACTCGGCAACAAATGATCACGTGGCTCCCTCCTCTCGTATTGTTCATTTACATTTGACAACGTGGCAGACATTTACTACAACCAGTACATACTGCTCACTTCCTTCCTTACATATTTTATATTGAAATATGGGGACGTCCAACATTCTTGTACATCTGAAACTAAGAAAAGAAAACAACGATTCCGAATATTACACAAGAAATATAAGACAGTTATATTCCAGTTTGTATGTTCACATATATGAATACAATGAATTTCAGATACTTACTACACCTCTCTTACTTACATGAGGTTAGAGAGCTTTACTTCTTGTTCTTCTTCCAATGGTTCAACAGCCCTCTTGAGAGGGCCTAGGCCTACCGGGGCGGCTGCGGACTGTCATCTGGCGTGATACGTGGTCAGTGTATCCATCAATTTCCCAGCAGCCTTAATCCCGGTCCTCGCGACCATGACGACACAAACATCCAAGCCCATACCCGGGTCCCTGAGTTGTGAGGCAGCAACTAGAGGCTAGCCACTACACCACAGGAGATCGGCAAGAGAAGCATGACTGGATGCAGTTAAAAATTGCATAAGTATACCAACATTAATTTGATTAAATTATTTATGTGATTGAAAAAAAATTAATGTTTAATTAACACACGTTGTTGTTGCGGTATTGAGTCCTAAGACCGGTCTGATGAAACCCTCCATGGTAACATATCCTGCGCAAGCCTTTTCATTTCCTCATAACTAGCACAACCAAAATCATCCCTAATCTGCTTAGCGTATTCTTTGCCTCCCTCTTCTGTTCTTACCCCACACACTTCCCTCTAATGATAATTTTACAAGACCCTCATGCCTTAAAACGTGGCCTATTAATCTATCCCTTCTATTTGTCAACGTTCTCCTTATTGTTCGTTTTTCCCCTATTCTGTTTAGAACATCCTCGTTAGTTACTCTATCCACTCATCTGATTTTCAGCAATTGCCTATAGCACCACATTTCAAAGGTTTCTATTATTTTCCTTTCCGTAGCTCCTATCGTCCACGTTTCGCACCCATATAACGCCACGCTCCATACGAACATTTTTAGCAACGAATTGCTAATATTCACACTTATACTACCCGTAAGTAAATTCGTCTTTTTCCCGAAAGCCTTCCTTGCCTGTACTATCCTACTCTTTATGTCTACTATACTTCTACCATTCCTAGTTATTACGCTTCCCAAGTAGTAGAATTCCTTAACTTCCGTCAAAATATCCCTTCCCAATCTGACAAACTTTGTTATTCCACTGTTTCCCAAACTACACTCCATTACCTTGGTTTTCCCTCTATTAATTCTCATATTGAATTCTTTCTCCAGGCGTTCATGCCATTTATTATGGTTCCCAAGATTTCTTCTGATTCCCCTAATACTACAATATCGTAAGGTAAGGTTTTCCTTTGAGTTTGATTCCTTTCCCATATTCCGTTTTAACTTTCTTCATCGCCATAATTAATCTTGAAATTGTTAATTTGTCTAAAACAGTAAACTTGATCAGGTGTAGATATGCGTTGTTGAGATAGCCTGGAACGAAATTCCGAAAGAATGTTAAACGAACCCGACAGCCATTTCCGCCGAATATTTGCAGATAGTGTATATTAAATGGGCGCAGGCAGATACGGGCGAAGGAGCTGCGCCTTGCTAATTGTGTGTACGCAGTCCCGTTTCCATTATAGAGCGCATTAGCAGATCCACTTCAATGGGATAATTTCCACTCGCAGGAACCGTATCGGCGCCCACTCGCAGGAAAGTATACCGTTTAAGCCTCCATTGGAATAAACAAGTCCCCCTTGCCGAGCTTTAATTTTTTTTGTGTGTGTGGAAAAAGGAAAACGAGGCTAAATCCACCGGCCGGATTACATGCCCCTTGATTTCAGGATCTGGGAATTGATTGCGGCAATAGCGTGTCCACACAAGCATAAAAGCGTTCGATAGCAGTAAAAGACGCAGTAAATCCCCATCAGCGAGCTCGAACATGACCCAGTCAATTTGTACATGTTGTGTAATTTGCGGAAATGACCTTTTCATTTATTCCATCGCGGAAATTGTGTTCGCGGTCAAATAGAATGCCGT
Organism: Eucriotettix oculatus; assembly: GCA_034510155.1. Lineage (NCBI taxonomy): Eukaryota > Metazoa > Arthropoda > Insecta > Orthoptera > Tetrigidae > Eucriotettix > Eucriotettix oculatus. The sequence continues at coordinate 190,602,027 of CM067377.1, read as the reverse complement.
TATTCTAAACGGAACAGCTTTCGACTGAGCTTTGTAAAAATACGCAATGAATATGAAGGGAAACGAAAATTAACTTACACTTACTGTTCATAATAAATACTACGTCACCATATGCAAACATAGTCTTCTTCTCTGTGCCATCACTTGAAGCGCATTTTCTTCATCACGTCAGTAATTAAATTTCGTGTAACCAAATAATGAAAACAACCACTTAAAACAGTTTCACAATTTTTTATTTAGATTTATTATTATTCAGTCCATTAGTCCTCGGTTGAGGAAATAGGATACGTCAAATATAATATTACAAGAAATATACAAAATTTTACAATTAACAATGGAAGGACAAAATGAGGACAGATAAAATTCAATCTTCAATTTTCAGTCGACGGAGGAGGCAGCAGAGGGTCGTGCGTAGGTTCCCGTCGAACATGATAAACAGGCAGTTAAATTCTAGTAGAGTATAGTTGTAAAATAATAAGAGAATTTGATAGGACACCAGCAAACTGTTTTAGTCCTTCCTATCTACGAACTCTTTCAGTGAATAATACGCTCCATTCATTAACAGAGATTTACAACTCTTTATAAATTAATTTTTGAACCTTTAAAGCTTTTATTTCTTACGGGAGAGTATTGTATAGATTTATACCGAAATAGTGAATGCTTGTTTCAAAAAGACTTAGACGATGTTTTTCAACACGGATCTGAGAGAGATTTCTTGTGATGTACGAATGGCTTGAACCGTTTAGAGCATATAGATTCATGTTGCCCCACACAAACTTTAAAATTTCTAGAATGTACGTACAAGGCAAGGTTAAAATTCCAAGTTTGCAAAACAAAGGCTTTAAACACGTTGAAAACTTTCGACATTTGTCATAATCATTCTGTAAAATTTTGTGAAACTACGTGTATCGCGATTATATGAATTATTCTTATGTCATTAATTAAGTTTAGTATAAAATTATACACAATTACACTGCGCAGAAATGTTATTAATTCCTGGCGCTTTACAATTGCTCAGATCTGTCAGCGCCCTATCATACTTCAACCATAATATTTTGTTCCCCAACTCTTCATAATCCACCTTCTCTATTCTTGTATTACTAACTCATCTAGATTTCCACAATGATAGAATTATTTGAGATAATTCTTCTATCTTTCTGCCTTTTCTCCTTTATCCAGCATTGGCTTCCCATCTACTCTCGTGATGTTCTTGTTAATATTTTTCCTCTCTCCTAATGTTCCTTTGATTTTCCTTTCACCATGAAATCTTGAACCGCTTTGCATTTTTCTTGGAGCCAATCTTCTTTGGCTGCTTTTTACTTCCTATCTATCTCATTCTTCAGGCGTCTGTACTGCTCTTTAACATATTCATCTCTTGCGTTTATTTACTTATTTCGTCAATCATTTTTTTTATTTCTTGTGTTATCCTTGCTTTTATATTGGTCTGAGCTATTCTTCCTTTTTTCCGTAGGCTACTGTAGTCGTTTCTTCCTTGAAGTGTACCAATTTCTCTTCTATATAGTTTCTTTTCCATTTCCTCATTAATTTTGTTTTGATTTTTTAAGCTCTTAAGCACTTCCTGTTGTTTCGGTTTTCTAATTCCCATATCTTTGCTTTAATTTATTTCTTGAGTTTAATTCACCCTGCAGTTCATAATCAACAAATTATGGTCGGAGTTCAGATTCTCTGTCCTCACGTCCCAAAATGTCTTCATTAAAAAAGATATTGTAACATGTAAAGTTACAGCCCCAGCCAAAAGAAATACAAGCCGGGAATGACTCGTTGGGCGAGAAGCGCCAAACCAGCCGCAGACATATTGTTGTCTGGCTGACATAAGCGAACGCGACTGGGAAGTCGTTGGTGTGTTTTTCGAGGTGAAAGACGTGTTTCGCGGAGTTAAGGGTGAGTGAGTGACCACGCCCTGCTTCGATTATCTATTCCCATGCTCTGAATCTGAATTAAAATCTGGAATTAATCTTTTGGTGTTTTTTTGAATAAAAAATACCTGGCGCCCTATAAAATTCCTAAAATTATATATCAACGCAGAGCTGAACGGGGAAACGACCGATCTGCTACAATATATATCCAATAAACATTTATAATTACTACCGTTGCTTTTCCTAGGTTATAGTTAATATTTGTAAACATGATGGAACGCAAGCTAATGGAAGCGAACGCCGAGTAAGACAAGCATTGTAGCTGCTTAAACATTGACGCGAGGAATTGCGCGCAGGACAAAAAAAAACATCCGGAAGGTATGAATTGCTTTCCAATTCATAGAATTACAATTCCAAAACGAGAAAGAAATTCGAATACCTAACTAAAGGTTCGAACAAAATTGTACCTAGAAGACTTTGATTCCTACTGTGAACACAATAATTTTCAAATAGGATTGATATCTGTCTGGTTCAAAAGACACTCAATCCACCTAGCTCGCATTATTATTTCTAGGTTTGTGTCTCTTTTCCTATATAACTTGCAGTGGTGGCTGAGGTGTATCAAGCTGCACTGACGTAATGTGGACTCGCGTTCGAGCCCCACTCGATGCAACCATTTTTATTTATTATCTTTGTTTAAATTTCATTACCAGTGTTTTCTGTTTCGAGAATGTTCTTTTTCTGGAATCTTGCGCGTATGTATAAATTGTACTGGATTTCGAATCGCAGTCGGTCTTTCGCAGTACGAGCCTCTGTACAACACTTCGTCGTTAAATAAACGTCTATAACATGTAGGTGCGTGTGTTATTGTATTTTTCGATCCTATGGAAACCTGACAATATTTTATTTTCAACTTTCCTAACTGACGAAATGACATATTTACATTCTACTTGTGTCTGTTAAAGAGTATCATTACCGTTAAATCCGTTTCGGTGTTAGTAAAAACATTCATTCCGAATACCTTAACGAGAGGTCTAAGTCAATATGCAGAAGAACTGCAGTTCTCAGAGTGTGTGAATCTCGTATCAACAAACTGCTGGAATCTTCCAATAAACACTGCTCTGAAGGCAGGGTTATTAAATTCCCAGCATGAGCTGTTACGAGCTCAAAGGAAGCTGGGATCGCTCTGGCTGTTAATTTAATGTGATCTGTGTAGACTTCCTTCGACTTGGTCTATCAATGTTAAATTTCTGTACCAATACGTTTTGACGGTGAATCAGTAGGATTTAACCATGTGTTTCATAAAATGTAAACATTATAGTCAAGATATTATTAATATGGGAACTTTTAATATCTTATATTTACAAGTATTTATGAATATTAATGAAGACTCACCAAATAATATCTGGACGCAAAGACTATTAATGCTAGGACATTATTTTCATGAAACTACATATGATAAGTAATTTTAATATCATAACAATTGCACGATATCATCGTTAACTATATGATTTTGTGAAGATTTGAAATGTCGATCAATGCTTGCTTGTAAGCTTGTTCGTCCCTACAAACAATTCTTTAAGCCATCTTGTACCTCAGTAACAACGAGGCTGAATCATAAGAATTAATATAAGTTATCTCAAAATCTATTTTTATTTATATGCTACTCCATCCTTCCATTTCTTATTGTTTTATTCATTTTATTCCATACATTTGATATAAAAAACTAAAATAGAATTTTTGGTGTTGAAGTTAAATAATTTTCCGTCAAACTTAATCCCAAAATCCTTGTTTAAAACATATATTTTCATTATCTTCATAATAAACTTATTGTCTGCTTTCATTATTATAGTATAGTGTTTCCTTTTTAAATATTCTAATAATTTAAATCCAGACAAAAATATAAAATATAAAACTAACATTTCAGAAAGCTTGGTGCTGTATGCAAAATAGCTGGTTACATTGGAAAGCTTGTTACGTCGGACAAACAAAACGCTCTGTAATGACTTGTATCATTTAACGCAAATATGAAATTAAGCATTCAAACCTATTCAGTCGTGTCTAAACATTTTTATTAAAAAAATTTTTAAGTTTTAGATGAAGAATGTAAATATTATTCGAGATGTTACCCTAAAGATCCAATAATTCGGCCATTAATGTGAAGTATTTGCCAATATTTTAAACAAAATTTATGATTGACTAAAATTATAATATCTTTTGTTACTGAATACAATAAATTTTTCTATTCTGATAAATTCGTTCGTTATGTTTTGCTTTGTTAACTTTTTAACGTTGCAATAAATATAAAAATTGTACGTTTATATCAGCCATTTTGACCGCAATGTTTGTGCGATGATCACATTCAAAATTTTATCATTTATATCTCTTTATCTTGTCAATCTTTCTTCTTAACTCTAGTAACACCAAGTGATGTAATTAAGATAATACGGGAAAAGTCGAATTCCTTATCTGCAGGTACTGACTGTATTCCTGATTACATACTCAAATCTCCCATACCACTCAGTGACATTATTAACTGCTCACTCTCCACAGGGCTTTTCCTGATATATTTATACTCCCCAAAGTGATCACATTCTGCAAAAAAAAAACGAAAAAGATATAAACAGTTACCGGCCCATTTCTATTCTTTCTAGCTTATCGAAGGTCTTGGGAAAGGTTGATAGTATAAAAGAAACTTCATTTCTTGAACAAAATGGATTATTAATCTCGCACCAATATGGTTTTAGGAAGAATAGTTCAATTTATGAAGTTATTCATGCTTTCACGAATAAAATTATGGATGATTTCAATAAAAAAACAATATGCAGTGGGAATGTTTATTGACCTGTCGAAGGCATTTGATATTGTTGATCACACACTATTATTAACCAAACTGGATTACCATGGGAGTAGTATAGCAAAGTTGCTTTTGGCATAAAGGTCAAAGGTCCATGTTGCTTTTGGCATATATTCAAGGTCACCCAGTTTCTGACGCTGTGCGTGACGTCAGGCGTGACCTCATTTGTTCAAGGTCACCCGGTGACGCTAACCGCATTTTCAATGACGTCACCGAAGGGGGGGTGGTGATGGAGGGGGCGAAGGGGGGGCGTAGGGAAAACTGCTGGAGGCTATGACGTCACACGAGGTAGTATACCTTTCAGGCGCTGACATTAAAAGGGAGGGTGGTTTTTTTTGATGATATATTGGTTGCGTATACTACGGTGGTAGGAAAGGAAAGGGGGGGGGGAAATGCGCGCGTATTTGAAAGAGAATTTGCGAGCCAATTGCGCAATATTTACATCATGTTTCTCAGTGGTAATAAATCTTCGATAAGGTAAGAAAAAAAAACAACCGTTTCTGTTAGCAAAAAAATATGTATAATATTGAACAATTTTTTTTTACAAACACTTATTCACTTTAATTTTCTTTATCGTTTCGATAATACCTTTTATGTCAATAATATTTTTGTAGGCTGGTTTGTAACCAACCAATTGTACAACAATTGTACATTGTCCTGCGCCGTAATTATATATTTTTTTCGTTTGTTAAAGTCCTCAGTGCTGGGCATGAAAAGGTCTCGCCCATATCATATATATTATTATGATGTATATCGAAATATTTTTCGATCCATGTTTTTTTTTCTATTCCCTTTACAAAAATTTTACATGAATTTATATTTGGAAAATTGTTGTGCAAAATGTATTTTGCGCATTGAATATTGTAATTTCCTTTCTTCCATTGGATATTGTGCAAATTTTTGTATGCATAAAAATTAGCTTTTCTGTATTTCATGTTATTAATTGCAAATGGATTGAAATCCATTTTAATAAATAGATTCAGTAATTTCTTAGAAAAATGTTTTTCGATTTCTAGAATCGCAATGTTTGACGGAAAAAAAATTCCATGATTGTTAAAGAAACCTTGCAGATCTATTATATAATAAGTATCCATGAGCAAAGCTAGCTGCAAATGTGGTTCTGGATCTTTGAAGCGACTCTATTTATATGAGTAGCATCGCATAAAAAGCATAACTACCACCGTAGTATACGCAACCAATATATCATCAAAAAAAACCACCCTCCCTTTTAATGTCAGCGCCTGAAAGGTATACTACCTCGTGTGACGTCATAGCCTCCAGCAGTTTTCCCTACGCCCCCCCTTCGCCCCCTCCATCACCACCCCCCCTTCGGTGACGTCATTGAAAATGCGGTTAGCGTCACCGGGTGACCTTGAACAAATGAGGTCACGCCTGACGTCACGCACAGCGTCAGAAACTGGGTGACCTTGAATATATGCCAAAAGCAACATGGACCTTTGACCTTTATGCCAAAAGCAACTTTGCTATACTACTCATGGGATAAGAGGAACCTGCAACAATTGGTTTAAATCATATCTTGACAATAGAAGAAAGTTTGTAGAACTAATCCCTGCCACTGGCACTAAAATACACTCTAATAAAATGTGGGCTCTAATCTTGGTCCTGATCTTCATAATTGAACTCCGTAACATACCCTCATCTTTATCCGTTTTATTTGCAAGTTCTTTTTCACAGCAGACTCTAGATTAGCCTTACAAATCGATATTTCTCTCACTAAAAGATTTTTAATCAACCGGCTTTACCATAACAGACTACTACTAAATACTGGTCTTTAACACATCCATTGTGTACCCATAGATAAGATAAGGTAAGATAATTCAACAAACTACGGATACTAAAATTTTAGGAACATAGATTGACCAGAATTTAAAGTAAAAAAGTAAGTTAAAAGAACACATACTTAATAAACTCGGTAAAATCGGCTATGAATTTAGAGTACTTAGCAGAGTATGTGACTTTAATGCATTAAGAACAGAACACTATGGCCTTGTCGATTCAATCTTAACCTTTGGAATGCCATTTTGGGGATTTTCCCACAACAAAACTGTCAACATGCAAAAGAGAATAATAAAAACCTAAAAGGAGTTCCCTGATCATCTCCAACCAGGCCATTACTTAAAGAATTTAAAATACTTACAGTCACCTGTAAATATATTGTGGCGTGCATTATCGAAAATAAAAAACATTATTTGATCAATTTTATGACGATGCCAAGACGTAGACGTTATTTTGCAGCCTTACGAACAACAGCGACGCGATGGTCAGAAGAGGGACGGACAGCTGTGACGAATAGTAGACAAGTTAAGGAGCGGGGCTAGGGGGAATGTGAACCCGAAATGAAAAGTTTGTAACTTCGAGAGTCTTGCGGCAAGAGTGGACGCCGCTACGTGTCGGCTTTGAAAGCCGAGCGAGAGGGCGCAAGCCAGCAATATCCTTGCTTCTCTAAACAGCCTAAGCAGTTTTTGGTGAATCTGATTATCCATGAGCTGGAGAGTTGGAGCATCGCGTCTTCAACGACATCGCCCCCTTCCCCCTTGCTGCTGGTATGCTGATGGCCTGAATAAGGACGACCGAGCCTTAAATAACTGCGCGCTGGTGAGACCCACCCATATGCATTGTCGAACACAGTTGATTTATTTTTAAGACGTGTCTCTGCTACTTGGCCCAAAATCCCCTGGGAAAAGGAGAGTATATTTAGAATCCAAAATATAAAATTTGCTCTGTACATAATTCAACCAATTTTTTGTAACTAGTATTAATAAATTTGAATCATTTTAGTTTGTAAATTGGAGTTTTTTCATGGAATTATCCTTCCATTTTAATTATATATTCATTCCTTGCATAATTAACAAGAGAGCAAAGGTAATTCATTACAATATATATATATATATATATATAACCTGTTTTGTCAACAAAAATATTAATTTGTTAAACATAAATAAAGACTCACTCGTATAGCACAAGTTCAACTGACAATATACATACAACCAATCAAAGAATTAATACGCCAAACTGGACTTAGTTACATTGCTAGTTTACTCTACAGCAAACTACCTTCAGAAATTAAAACACAGTCCGGCTTATATTTTAAAACGAAAAAATTGTAATATTTATGTAAAGTTGTTAAATATAGAATAAATTGGTTTGGAATCGACAAAAGGTTACAACCGTGTCAACTTGGTTGTGGTTGAATATTCCAGCTGCCACTTCTTCGTTGCCCCGGACCGGATCAGGCCTTACTGCCGTTGATATTGTCCCTGATCAGGATAATTTCCAATCTTAAACTGCCCAAACTTAGCCCCATGTCCGTAAACATCAACTCCTCATCTTCTTCCTCCAACTCCACGTTTCCTCAATCTGTCCCCAATATAATGTACAAATTCGTTTCTCTTGAGGTTTTTAATACTTTTCCCCTCTGCCTATTTCGTAGTCCGTCGGTGGTGGGGCTCATTATTCTCCAATCAAAAGTATTATTGTCTCTCCTCTCTTGGATGGAGCCCCCTCCCCCGTCACTGACGAATTTAATTTCGAACCTCCTTCCCGTTGTCGCCAAATTTCAGGGGACGCTAGTGAAGCCCTAGTCGAGTCGTTGTGTCTAACTTTTATTTTCCCTGTCTGCAACCTTCACGTAGCCTTTAATTCCGCTCTGCCAAATTCCGAGTAGACATGTTTCATCGTTAAACATGTTTGTATACTCGTTTTCTTTTATTGAAGTCTGATCAGTATAACTACTAAATCAATCGTTGTCAGATATGAGTATTCTTTTCTTATTTAAATGTATAAGACTTAGCCACGAATTAATAAAATAAGGTATTTAATATATTGTTTAGTTCAATAAGTATATTAAAAATGTAAGTATACAAAATAGACAAACGTTTTTTTCTTGAATTTGGGACTTCATGAGGTGATATTTTAATATGAAATCGAGAACTAATGAATATAATTTAATATTTGGATCCTAATAAATATAATAAATTTATTTAACAAGCTCCAAATAAAACTATTCACACAATAAATAAATGTTTCAATATTTTGAAATCGTCCTTGCAATGTAAATTGGCTTTTTCCTTTCCTCTCTGATTTTTATTATTATATGCTATTTTTGTTCGAGTGTGTTTACTTTCCACTGACGGAGTCTCGGTGTTTTGTGTTGCAGAGGTGAATAAAGCAGTTAGTGTTGGTGCAACTGAGGCTCGTAGTTAGCTTAAAAGAGTACGTATTTTTTTTCGCGGCGGTTTAGCTGCAGAACTACGAATCACAGCAAAGTAACGTTCTTGATACCCCTACATGTATATGAGTTCCCTTAATCGTGCACAGTTGCTAATGACCTTGCAGTTGTTGCGACTATAAACGTAAAAAAGTGACGTTTTCCAAGAATGTACGAGGAGGAAAAAACGCAAATATCCCACTACAAAGCTGCGGCGGCAGAGAACTACACAGAACGGTCCAACGCCATTATACTCTATGTGTTGTTGATGTCGTGGTATTCAGTCCTAAGATGGTCTGATGCAAACATCCATACTAACCTATACTCTATAAGTCTTTACATTTCCTTATCAATAGCACAACCCTAATCTGCTTAGCGTATTCTATCCTTACTTCCGTCTTCTGTTCTTACCCCCACACACTTCCCTCTAATACTAATTTCACAAGACCCTCGTGTCTAAAACCGTGACCTATTAATCTATCCATTCTCTTGGTTAACGTATTCTATATTGTTCGCTTTTCCCCTATTCTATTTAAACTTTCTCGTTACTTACTCTATCTACCCATCTGATTTTCAGCATTCGTCTATAGCACCACATTTCAAAGGCTTCTATTCTTTTCCTTATTCACCAACTCCTATCGTCCACGTTTCGCAACCATATAACTCCACGCTCCATACGAACATTTTTATCAACGATTCCCTAATTTTTACACTTACATTACCCTTAAGTAAATTCCTCTATTCCGCGAAAGTCTTTCTTGCCTGTGCTATCCTACTCTTCATGTCTACTATACTTCTACCATCCCTAGTTATTACGCTTCCCAAGTAGCAGAATTCCTTAACTTCCGTCAAAATATCCCTTCCCAATCTAACACCATTTGTTATTCCACTGTTTCCCAAACTACACTCCATTACCATGGTTTTCCCTCTATTAATCCTTATATTGAACTCTTTCTCCAGGATTACGTTCATGCCATTTATTACGGTTTCCAAGTCTTCTTCTGACTCCCCTAATAATATAATATCGTCGGCAAAGGTTAAGGTTTTTATTTCTTCTCCTTGCAGTATGATTCCTTTTCCATATTCCGTTTTAACATTCTTTATCGCCTGTTCTTTATATAATGGGAGTCAGGCTGCATCCTGGTCTTACTCCTTTCTTGATTACGGCTTTTCTTTTCTTGGCCTTCTATTCTAATTACTGCTGCCTGTCTTCTGTAGAGGCTTCTCGATATTTTATTCCACACCTTTTCACTATCCTTAATAGTGTGTTCCAGCTCACATCATCAAACACTTTTTATAAATCTACAAATGACATGAACGTAGACCGGTTTTTTGGTATCCTGTCTTCTAAAATTAATCGCAAAGTCAAATATTGCATCTCTTATGTGTAACCAGTCGTAAAAACAGTCGAGTACCTTACAGACTTTCCAACATAGCCAATGCGAAGATGTGTATTCTTAAGTTCTTCCAATGATTTAGAATAATTTGCCTCGAATCACAAATCCATAGAAAATTTATTAACTTTACGCCATTAATTTAGCAAATTAACGGAAATTATAATCTCTTATGTGTGTCCTATCATCCCTAACGAGTTGATTCCCAGAGAGATATCAAAAGATGACCATATCGGGATCTATACGACTAAAATTCACTGTATTTCGGCCTCAATACGATTATTATCGGACTATTTTCAAACAGATGTAACAACAGACCAGAAATCCATATAACCTCTTTATAAACAACTGCGGCAATACAGAAACAACAGAAGATTAAAGGGGCGCTGTCCAATAGGCTACGATTAAAGAAATGAATTCTAAGACAAAAGAATAGTTCATTGAATATGCAGACCTGATAGTTTAATTAAATTTCCAAAAATTGTGTCCCACAAAATCTGTCTGATTTTACAAAACTAACTTATTTTCATCGATGTTCTAATTATTACTGATGTATAGCTTATTCCTAAATTGATAACTGATTAATTGAAGTTTCGTGTACCACTTGCTATGTTTAAAATGGATTTCATGTTGATTTATTACCACGACACGAATACAGTTTAAATACGAGTGCATAGCATTTCGTTAAATAGATTATCTCACAAATAAATATACAATAAATGGGTTATTTCGGCCTCTTTGTTAGTTTCTTTAATTTAAATATTAAATACAACAACGTTTCGTCCCTAATTTGAGACTTATTCAGGTAAAAATTTAGCTGTACATGAAACCTCACTCCACGGCCGAAAGATGTGAGGTTCCAAGTACAGCTAAATTATTACCTGAATAAGTCTCAAATCAGCGACGAAACGTTCTAATATTTATATTTTAAAAAACTGACAAAGAGGCTGATATAACTGATTTATCATAGCATTTCATGTTAAACTAATTTTTGAGATTGGCTTTATACTTAGGGTTGCTTCAGGAAATATTTAAATTAAATTCTTAAAACATTAGCGAATATTGCAATACAGTTACGTAACTTTATATTAGTAATTAAACGCCAGTAATTTGAGTATTATCAATTTGTTAGAGCACAATTATCGAATGAGATTTAATAATTTATATCCATAAAGTAGTAAAAACGACGGCTCGCCTTCAAAATGTAAATTTTTTGCTGAACAAGCTATAAAATTAATTGGATCATTAACATGACAGTAACATATAACAACTCACCGCTCGACGATGGAAATAACATGTTTTGCACTCATTATGATTAATGTTAATAACTAGACAATTATAGGTATGAATTACGGAATACCTTTTTCTCTATGATTGAAAAATTGTCTCGCCTGAAACCAGTATGATGAAAATTAGTCAGTGTAATTATAACTGTACGTATATTCGGAGTGAACTAACAGAATCTTTCACAACCACCAGAATATACTGACTTAATTATTATGGAGAAAAGTCAGTGTCACTACAGTGGGGCGACAAATGACATATATCCGTGAGAATGTTCTAGATCCAACAGCTACATGGAGTGAAACACACAAATATAAATTAAATTATGCTCAAAAGTTAGTTAATTTAGCAGTCGTTTGTAATTTGTCAAGTGGCAGGTATAAACTGTGAGCGACGAAGGGTAGGTTGGTGAATTATCAGAGAGACAGAGCGAAAAGCGACACCGAGTACGCAACATGGCCGTCATGAAGTAGCTCAGCAGTGCACTTCAATTGAAAACAGAAATGTAATCTAACCAAGGAAGTATGAGTTAGCACAATAAATACGCGTACTAGGGAATAAAAAAAAATTAACCACTCGGTTTTTATAATAAACAAAAAAGCGTTCAATTAAGTACAAGAGAAAGTAGTCCCTAAAACTCAATTTATTAGTAAACAATATACTGGCATAAAATATGAACTATGTTTTGATAATAAATTACGATAAATTATAAAAATACGTTTTTATTAAAGATAAATATGGTTCAATGTTGAATTTTGATATAAGCCAAAGTAGATGTAAATATACGGCTTATAAAAACGTCAATTATTTATGATTTCAGAAGTTGATTTAATAAATTAATAATTTCTATTCATTTCCTTTCTTTTGAATGTGTCACGTTTTAATTCCATCAGTGTTGGTGGTTGAGATGTTTTCAAGAAAAGAATTGTTGTTGTTGTGGTATTCAGTCCTAAGACTGGTCTGATGCAACCCTCCATGCTAACCTATCTTACGCAAGCCTTTTCATTTCCTCATAACTATCACAACCCAAATCCTCCCTAATCTGCTTAGCGGATTCTATCCTTTGCCTCACTCTTCTGTTCTTACCCCATACACTTTCCTCTAGTGCTAATTTTACAAGACTCTCGTGCCTTAAAACGTGGCCTATTAATCTATCCCTTCTCTTGGTCAACGTCCTCCATATCACCACATTTCAAAGGCTTCTGTTCTTTCCCTTTCCGGAGTTCCTATCGTACACGTTTCGCATTCATATAACGCCGTGCTCCATACGAATATTTTTAGCACTGCTTTCCTAATATTCACACTTATATTATCCTAAGTAAATTAATTTTTGGGTTAATATTCAAATAATAACCAATTATTACATTAGAGTACAATTAACAGAGCGAAGAACTACACTAGGGAGAATAATTCGTACGCCTTTTATTATTGTCTGAATGATTTGTCTATAATCAAAACAAATATTTTATTGCAATTATATATGCGAACTTTACCAGTGTTTCACAGCTTCGACTTTAATACTCAAGCATTAAATATATTAATTATTGTACGTTATGAGAGATACTTTTACGAATGATGAATATAACGAAGGGAATATTGCCATGAATAAATTATAATTAAAAATGATTGTCCCGTATGGGTTCTTACAAAATCCATAAAATTGCGATGAAATTTTGGCGAGTTGTAGTGTTCAATCCAGAAAAGATTCCCCACACACGTTCAGGGCGTCAAAGTTTTGAGTGGCTATCAAGAAATAAAGCACCAGCAGCAGCGTATTTCCAGAATTTATTGAATCATCTTCCATTAGGCGCATTAATGCGCACGTTTGACAGCATTGAATTGAATGAAATACAAACACTGGCAATTCAGTTTGTGTAAAGAGTTGATTATGAAATTCTAATATGTAATATATACCACACACATCTTCTTTCTTTATTTACATTTTCTTTATTATAATTAGTTTAACACAATGCACTAATTTCTCTTTGAATTTATTTATATCTCCTAAATTACAAGAGATATTTTAATGTATGTAATAGATTAATTGTATTTCATAACTGTATTATGCACAGGTATTTATATTTAAGTGTCGACCTCTTGTGGTCTCGTGCATAGCGTCACTGCGTCACAAAACATAGGTTCCGTATTTGAATCCTTGGTTTTTAGTGCCGTCTTGGTCAGGGATACTGGGATTAATACTTCTGTAGAATGGGTAAACTGACCACGTATCCCTCAAAATTTGTAATTTGTCATGTAAGTTGACAGTCCACTGTCGATCCGAGACGCGATGGCTGCAGAGACAAGGGAGAAGGTTTGTGTGTAAAAGATAAAATCTTAATGTCAAAAATTTAACATAGGCAAGGAGAAATGTTTTCCTCTTTCCCGAGACTCCGGGATATGAGCTCCTTTAAGAAAAATGGGACTGTTTCTTACATCTTTAATGTAGAGTGAGTATTTGTATTCCCTCTACGTTACCGCAAAATTTTAAATTAATTAAAATACTTCGATATAATCCACTCTTTTATTGCATCGTAATTATTTGATCTTTCTCAAGATTCCCAGCGTATTTAATGAGAATTATTGACCCGGTTAAACTTTTGTCCATCATCTTACATGTTATTTTGAAGTCGACTCATAATCGGTCTAGCTGTGTTGCGCATACCAAGAGATTAGTTAAGAATTCAATATTTTCGTGGCTAAAAAATTAAAAAAGTAAAAATAAATACACGGGAAACTCAGGCCAGCTGCTAGTAATAAATGAAGTGCAATAATTACTGGCAGATTACGTTTACCAATATCATTTTTGTAGAATGTGTAAACTGAAAATGTCTTATTTGTGTGTGTTGTATTATTATGTTGACAAAGTACCGGAAACTACGACCAAATTCTAAAATAATAATTAATATTCTGAACATTATTAAAACTAACCCGGATATTTATTCATATTATTCCGGTACATTATTTAATACTTGGTTAACACATGACTAAACCGGCATCGAAAACGTCACAATATGAACCTCAAATATACTCCCAGTAACTCGACAGTCCAAAATACTCCCGGTACAATAACAGAACTAAAAATATTTTCAGTACTCTGACAGATTAAAATTTCTTCCCCACTTAAGTGATGAATTTTTACTTAAATCGCATATTAACGGCCATAATGTAACACAGCGACCCCCTTTACACCGGCTTCGACCCCAAGCTTGATAATTTCCGTATTATTTTCATATGATTCATTTCCCCCCGCCCCTCACATACTGAAAGGGGTTGAAATTATACGCAAAGATTGTTGCTGCCTCACAACCCAGAGGTCCAGGCATGGGCTTGGATGTTTGTGATGTCATGATCACGGAGACTGGGGCTAAGACTCGTGGAGAGTCGATACGCTGACCACGTATCACTCCATATTCGGAATGTGTCATGTAAGATGACAGTCCGCAGTCGTCCTGGTAAGCCAAGGCCCTTAATGAACTGCAGAGCCAACGAATAAGAAGATTTTCGGGGGAAAGACTATAAAAGTAATTGACCTCAATAAATATTTTTCGACTCAAATATGAGCCTTTATTAAAAATAAAAATCCCACCCCTCCCCCTAGGTGAGTCGTTCGAAAGTAGACGCCAAACGTTCATATGCAATTGTTACGTTTGACCGTGTGTTTTGTCGCCTCTGGCCTGAACCCGTCGTTATGGGTTCTTCCGGATCCGTGGTAGATCTAGCTCTGTAAAATTCCCATTCGGTTTTCCTCCAAACGCTGCCTACTCTCTTCTTCAGTCTCACTGTCTCGAAGATTATGAACTCGTCGTGCGTTACACGTACGACTGCCGAAATTTTCACGTCTCACAGTGGGCGTTTCCTCATCACTAACAATAAATAAAACGACGATAAACACATCAAAACACAAGAAACACAATAAGTTTTGCTGTTGCGAAAGAAACAGTAATTGAGTACGAATGAATGTCAATCTATCGATACTGTATGAACACGTACGTCCAGACCAGTGGCTGAGCTTACGATCGCTTCACGGCAAACCTTATAAATCACATGTTAACAACAATAAATGGCATGAGAATGTTCGCCCACTCCCTCCCTCCACCTCTCTCTCATGTCGTCAAAATTAAGCTTATAATAACACTGTAAGTGGAATGAATGGTATACGAACGCATAATACGACTTTTAACTCGTATTTGTTTTTCACGTCGCCTTTCGCGCTGAAATTCAATGGATTTATAAATTTTTACATTAATATCTTCTGAACGCTGCAAGATACCGAAATGAAACGTATATGTACAAAATTCCTGTTTCAAACCCTTAAATTTTCATTGAAATCCGTTGAGCCGTTTCGGAGCATATACAGATCAAGAGTATAGGCAACTCACATTCACTTTGGAGATTCAAACGCGCGGGTAATAGGCAGCTTTCACTATACATTTTTCGCATTATAAGATTTTGAAATTTTTTAGTATGGTATTAAAAAAGATTATTTTTTAAAAAACTTGGCCTGACAATAACGATCACAACAATCAAAGAATTAACCAATTTGGAACAGTCGTTCGGTAGTTATGCGCGTAGATACATTACGACGATTCATTTATATATACGTATTGTAACATGGAAAGTTACGATAAACAATGCAGGCCAGCTTGCGAGTTGCTGGTCTGGCGAGACGTTGGCTAGTCCGCAAAGGGAGGCGGGCAATCGTCATGGGGTGATGGGAGCAGCAGGTTGTGTCGGCGGGACGACGAGAGAATGACCACGCCCTGCAGATATAATTTTTTTTCATGCTCTGATTGAAATTAAAACTATTAAAATCAATTTTTGGTGTTTTTATGAAAAATACCTGGCGCTCTAAAGGAATTAAGAAATCCTCGAATACAGAGGAAGACGGATCAGCTACAATATATTTATATATAGAAGCCGTTGGGGGTAAATATAAATATAATATGTAATTTTCAAATCATACTGAATAAATATTGAGAAATTTGCTCAACCAAATCATTACAGTATGGATAAATTGGTGTCCTCATTATTTAAATTAAATTCAGATCTACAAGCTTCTGTGGCTGTGATTTTCACTTCTTCAGTTTACTATCAACGCCATCTAGGCACAAACATAAGCAAACTGATGTGATGAGGTTACCGGAAAAATTTAATTTAAATATTTACCAGAGGACCACGCATGTTTATGAATATTCCGGATGCAATTATTTTCGATATACGCTTTCTATTCCCAAGTATACATGTCATGGAATTCCATTACACGTGTTATATTAAGGGCATCTACCATGGAAAAATATTCGAAATGTAAAGGATTTTCATGTTTAGTTATCGAGTCAAAATATCCCTTCCTAATCTAACACCCTTTGTTAGTCCACTGTTTCCAAAATTACACTCATTTACCTTGGTTCTTCCTTTATTAATCCTCATATTCAATTTTTTCTCCAGGACTACGTTCATGCCATTTATTGTGGTTTCCAAGTCTTCTTCTGACTCCCCTAATATTACAATATCGTCGGCAAAGCGTAAGGTTTTTATTTCTTATGCTTGCAGGATGATTCATTTTCCTTATTCTGTTTTAATCTTCTTTGTCGCTTGTTCTATATATAAGTTAAACAGCATGGGCTACAGACTGCATCTTTGTCTTACTTCTTTCTTGATTACGGCTTTCTTTTCTTGATCTTCAATTTTAATTACTGCTGCCTGTCTTCCATACAGGTTATGTATTAACCCCTTTTCTCGATATTTTATTCCAGTGCTCTTCCAAATCCTTAATAGTGTGTTTGAGTTCACATTATCAAACGCTTTTTCTAAACTCACAAGTGCCATAATCGTAGGCCGGTTTTTTATTATCCTGTCTTCTAAAATTAGTCGCAAAATCAATATTGCTTCTTAACGAACAGAAAAATGGACATGACCAGTATCTTGTTCATAATTGTAAATAATATGTAACAAATAATTGTATAATAGCATGTAACTAATTGTCACTATAGTCGCTAATGACCAGAACTGTCGTTTAAATTTGCAAATTTTTGGTCGTTTTGAATCGTAAATTTACTTGTCACCCAATCAATCTGCGTAATTCAGTATTGACGGCAGAACACAGTCGTTGGTAAACGAAGAAGTGGCTACAATTTACTTGTATTTAAGTAGGACGAGGTAATAGCGAGGTTTCGAGATTGAATTCGAGTATTGTCAAAAATCGTTCAAGTACCACTTAGTAGCAACCACAGTACTGCGAAAATAAAACCCGAAAATACGATCGACTGAATCTGAATTGGCAGTCTGCTTCGTTTACCAAGTAAAACGTTATATATTTCTCAAGATAAATAGGGAATCTTTGCCATTTGGCAATACACGATGTTCCAAATTTCCTGTTTAGCAAGTAAATTGAACCTCATTGTTGTAAAGGAATAAAATATATAACAACATACAACGTTGAAGCGCACAGGAAGAGCAGAACGGACAGCGCCAGATAAAACGAATAGGCCTATTTGCGGAGTCATAGTCGAAGTTATGCTATGGAATATTCTTGATATTTGCAGCGTTGTTCCGGGCGCGCGATATTAATCTTAGGAGCCCTCTCGGTCCTCTAACAGATTGTGCGAGGCAAGTCTGCCCTTTGAGACCATCTCGGCGAAATATCGTCCGTTCTCTCCGCCGAATTAAATAACAGGGCTATTGCAATCTTGAGATATTTGCTTAAATTCCGAGCAATTCGTTTCCCTTATTGCCCCGGCCGAGGCCCAAGTATTTATAGGCCCGTATTGAAGTCGGAAAAGAAAAGGAACGTTTCTGCATATTCCAATGAGAAAAGTTTACGGAACAAAGGGAAAGCCTTTTAAGATATCCTCTCATACGTAAACGTAAAAGGATAATAAAATAAATGTCTCTCTTCGTAGATTTAAGCGTTCATATTTTTGTATATCGACACAGAGGTGAATAGGCAGTTTTCCTGCTTTACGGCGTATATATTCTCCATTACTATCGATCACATGACAGCATATAAGAGCTAATCGTTGTCTTTGTTTCCACTTAGGACGAGCATTAAATAAATGGAAACATTTTATGCCTTCATTAAGCAGTCCTCTATTTCACAAACATATAACAAATTAATTGGTCGAGGAGACCGGGATTAAGACTGTTGCAGGGTCGATACGCAGACCAAATTCGGAATGTGTCATGCAAGATGACAGTCCGCAGTCGACTCGGTAGGCCCAGGCCCTCAATGGGCTGTAGAGCCATGGCGAAAGAAAAAAAATAAAGAAAATAACAAATTAATAACATGAAATGTGATCTTTATTCAGCCAAACTTTTTATTGAGATACAATTAGAAATAAATTTAGAGGGGACTGACGCAATTTAACATCTATATCCAACGGCGAAAACTCGAGCACAAAAAAATAAATCTAGGTTCTAAAACCAAAGACCAATACTGAAAAATTTGTAAGTACTTATAAAAAGACATCATGTAACTTATTTAGGTTTTCCTTGTCCTGTTTAATATTAACCGTACAAAGTTAATTCTAATATACTAAATTACTCTTTTTTGCCGGACTCCTGTGATCCAGTGGCTAGCGTTCCTGCCTCACAACCCAGAGGTCCCGAGTTCGAATCCTGGCACGAGCTTGGATGTTTGGGTTGTCATGGACACGGAAACTAGGGTTAAGATTAATGGAGAGTCGATACGCTGACCACGTATCACTCCATATTCGCGGAATGTGTCATGCAAGATGACAGTCCGCAGTCGTCCTGGTAGGCAAAGGCCCGAATGCGGACTAGAATGCCATAGGAATAAGAAGAAATTACTCTTTAACGATCACGTCTAGAATAGAGGCGTTGTCAAAATAGAAAAACTGATTAAATTTAACACAATGCTTAGTAATAAAGTTGGTTTACAGAAAAAAAGAATTGTTTTATGTCATAATTTTAAACAATATCCATATTTCTTTTGTAATGTTTCAAAAAATTGTAATTTATTTTGTAGATGATTATGGCAATGCCGAAAGCTTCTTGTTAATAAATTTTGAAAATCATAATATAGTTGTATGGTCGCGAAGACCGGGATTAAGACTGTTTGAGGATCGATACGCTGACCACGTGTCACTCCAAATTTGGAATGTGTCATGCAAGATGACAGTCCACAGTCGACTCGACAGGCCCAGGCCCTCAATGGGCTGTAGAGCCGTGGAGGAAGAAAGGAATATAGTTTTTGTTATTAAAGTGGCTGATAAAAATAAGGAAAAATTATTATCATAATAAATATCAGTCTTGTAATATAAATTAATAAATTCCTTGAAGAAATTATTTAAATATTAATTTCTCTCTTCGCGTAGTAGTAGAGAACATTATAAATATTTGCAATTATTTTCAATCAAATGGAAAATAGGGACAGGTCGTTTCTTGGCAACATCGCCAAAATAATGGCTGTAGCAGGTTCAACTATTAATTAGTTATACGCTGCAGTCGTATTGGATATTTGTTTGGATGGATTCAGCCGCCAAGTTGGTGGTGACTCGGTCCAGCGTAATTGTTACTGTTCCATTTAGTTCATTAGCTTTGCTCTCAGCGATTAGCGTTATTGTAGTACTTTGCGTAATGCGCTGTTAAATGTGATGTGTATGTTTCAACCTCATACATACCCATGGAACAGCGAGTAATAAATTCTACATTTAATTTCACCTACAGATGGAAAGTAGTTTTCAATATTACATTAATAACATGCTGAAATTGCTGATAAGTTGACTTTAAGGTCAACAAATAATATGGAAACTATTGGTCATTAGTGAAATAGAACTTCCAGATGGCGCGAATTTAATGGATCGCAATAGCAACGTAGAACCGTGGGAACAAATGAGTCAAGTTGAAATGTAGCACATTGCTGTAAACGGGGAAAATTTCGAAAAAAAAAATTATAACACGGTAGTTCAATAAGGAATGGAGAAACATTATTTTAGGTTTCAATATTACCACATCTCAGAGAATGCAGCAGAAATGTGGACTCGGCTTCGTGTTCCACTTAACGTAACCATTTTTAATTTGTTTACTTTATTTACCTTTAGTTTCTAGAATTTTCTGTTTCACGAATTTGTTTCTGGAAAATTCAAGGAATTATAAATAGTACTGGACCTCGAAGCGGAGGCAGTCTTGCGCAGTACGGGGCTTTGTACAGCACTTTGTGATAAATAAACGTCTATAGCCTGTAAGGGACAAACACATCTGCTCGGGCTTGGGTGGTGCGGAATCAAAAGAACGGTAGACAGTAGTTGAGCTTGGGGAAATAAAACCAAGACACCGCGTCGCGGTTTGGGAATTTCCCAATCTTTGTGAGACTTTGGCGGCGTCGGATGGTGTATTTCCCCAATTATTACCAGAAATTTTATTGGTGAATTTCCATCCCTGCCACCTTGGTTTTAAAAAGGCTGGTGGGGAAGGATTTTAGAGAGATTTTGGACGAGATTGGAGATTGTGCGAGAGCCTGAAGAGAAGAGTAGGCGACAGATCTGTGGTAGAAAGAGATTTAAGCAGAATTCTTTCGGAGATGAGATTTTGGACAGTTTTGGAGTTGGTGAGAAATTTTGCTTGGAGCTAGTCCACGTTAATCTTCTCACTCATGACTGTGGTTCAAATTGTGGGAAGGGAGATTTTGAAATTATTCCTGAAACAGGAAGAATAGTAGGTCGGCAGCTGTAATCTGAAGGGAGGATGACCCAATTAGGAGGAAGGGGCTAGAACCTGCATTAAGCCGACACGGTAATTACCCCTGTGACTCTTTCCTAATTTTATGTTTTCTGCCAGGTCCGAATAGATTTTGTGTTTAACATTCTGTTCTATAAGAAGGCCCATAAATGCGACCCTGAGGTTAGAGATTGAATTGTTTAAGTTTAAGGGATTCCTAAGTATCATGTTTGTAAATATATATGTAGATGTAAATGACGAAAGCATTGCCGGCATCACAACATAAAATCAAAATTGTTATTATTACTGTAAAGATCTATATTTGATTAAGTAAATTGTTTTCTTGTATTTATTATAAAGTTCATTGTTAATATATAACTATCCCAATTAAATATTGGATCCCTTATATTCATTACAAGCCTCTATGAGTTTGTGAAATTGAGTCTCATAATCTTTAAGAAACATTGTTACACTTTACACAGGTTTTCTAACTTATCCAAAAATTGTTTCGTAAAAATCACCCCGTATATGTGACTCAATTTCTGGCGATACATTTTTTCAGGCTAAGAAATGTAACAGAAGTCAATTGGTGCTAACTGTAACCAAATAATACAAATAACACTAAGGAACAATTTTGAAGTGTAGGTTTTGATCTGAAAAAGAAAATAGAAGTCAGGAGGCACACAGAAATCACTTCACTATAAGCACTTCACTGATTCTATAAAAAAAATTAAAACCTGCTCACTTAAGGTTTATTAACCTATTCTTAAACTGATTTACGCTACCCGGAAATGTCGTGAGTGTTTCTGCAGGCAAGGAATTCCAATCGCGTATTGATATATTAACAAATGAAAATTTTCCTACGTCAGTGCGTTGCCTTTTCTCTTTAATTTGGAACGTATGATCATTTTTACTAAATTAAAATTAAAATATTTATATTAATTTAAAGAATTAATTAAATCGACTATTGAAATTGAAACATTCCGGCAGAAGAATGCTGCAAAATTTAAAGAAACATTTTTAAACTTACCTCTTCCTTTGTTTTATCTAAATAATCCAACTGCGTTTACTAGGTTTTCACTCAATTTGATTTACTCTCACTAAATTCAAATTCACTGTCACCAAAGTCACTTAACATTATTGAAAAGAAAATATTTCATTGTATTAGTTGGTATTGTAGATGATTTCACTATCCTGTAAGCCGCCTATGTCTCCAGTTTACTAACGTGGATCCACCTGAAGATTGCCAATACCACAATATTACTCCAAACTAATACTCTTTTGCTTGACCCAAATACTTCTGGGGTCAATCTCTCATTAAACATTACTTTAATACCTCAGTCTTCAACAAAATATCAAATACATCAACCCAGCAAACATTTTTAACTTTAATGCTGCAGTCGCTCTTTCAGAAGCATTTAATATTTTTGCTTATACAGGCTACTCTGTCCCACACCATCCTCCTCCAAATTCTGTATGTGGACTGACTAAAATCAAGACGGCTGACAAATCAAAACTTATGGAAAACATTTTCAGCCGCAAATCATATTTTTATTAGTTCACACCGCTGTCGCGCATTGCTTTTTTATGTTTGCGAAAGTCCACAATTTATGTTCACAGACTGTCGGTTTGTTTACTTTAGTAAACCGTTTTTCAAGAACAACAACAAAAAGAAAGTCAAATTTTTTTACTTTCTCTTTAAAAGAATGTCTTGATTCACTCTTGAGTTATACAATTAAATTATTCATATGTATTGTAATATCCTCTTCATGGGATAGGATAAATATTATTAAATTACAAATTTAAAAGGTTTGACAACTTTATATTTATGAATTTCAACTGTACAATGTTTACACAAAACAATATCTCAGGGGATTTTGGCTCTCTCGAGAAATGAAGTACGCAGTTACTAAAAAATAGAAGAAGAATATCATTTAGATTTTTATGTAATCAACAAAATGAGCAAGATTCACAGCTAAATTGGACTTACCCTAAATTATTGTGCCTACAAATATTCAACACCACGTATGCATCCACGTTTCTCAGTCTTCAGGTACGCATGCAGCTGCTTTACATCCAGGAATGTCGTGTAATCCTCTCCCACAGTTAGGAGATCCCCGTCTCGATGTATTTACTGGCCACGTGCTACTAGACTCGCACCTTTCGTTAAGACCACTCCTTCCAGGTCCAACTTGTCTGCTTCCCCAGGTCCAAATCTCCTCTCTAACATCACCGTCCCGTCTCCTCTCCTAGGTCCAACTCCTTTCAAATCACCGTCCTGTCCGATTTCTAAGGTCCATCTGACCTCTTTCACATCACTCGTCTTTTTTTAATTCTCGCCCTGACCTGATTTCGAGTGTCGGTCAGCCGACTCCAAAGCTGGCCAATCATAACATCGCTCCAGTGGAAACTTTTCTTAGTAAGTTCCTACGCCACCGGACTTCCCCTGCGGGACTTCAGACTCGCCACTGGATTTCCTCGGCTGGACTTCACACACACCCCTGGAGTTCCCCGCGGGACTTCACACACTTTTAGACAATTTGAGTCTTCCATTGTTGTTGGCATCTATTGTCGTCACACGAAACTTTCTTTATTGTAGGCCCAACTGCACTTTACAATGACAACAATTCATGAGAATTGTTCCCGAAACCCCTTCACAATACCACATTAAATTAATTAAAGTTATGTACTATTTGCATCTTAAAATTAAAATATGTAACAAAATCAACAGGCACCTGCGTTTTTACATTACAATATATAATATTATAATCAACTTTATTAATATATGGCACTTCTTTGCAAAATTATTTTGATAATATCAATAATACCCTTTAGAATATTAACCTTTATTTTTCCGTTGACATCTAGTAACACTGATTCGTATTTAACCTGGTAACATACCAAATAGATCAACCACCTTATTCTTATAGATGAAATTAATTGTTTATGTGTAAAAAGGCTCAAATTTCATACGTGTGTTTGTAATGTTTGTCTGTATGTATGTTCCGCATACAAATATTACAATATGATACATTATTTAAGACATATTGTGTATGAAATTGAAATTATTAGTTTATCATATTTTCCCATAAAATAGTTCTTATAATTTATTATTGAAAAGTATACATCTGGGAGGGACAGGGTGAAAAGTTGCAAGAAAGAAACTTAACTGTTGTACCCACTAGAACACAATTCTTTCAATGTAATTAATTCAGAATAGAACCATATTATCACTTACTCGTATTGGGAGTTCTTCAATGTGTGGGAAGTGATATTCTCTATCATAAGCTCATCGACTCTAAGCTCGCTCCTCAAGCAATGCCATTCCTGTTCCCAACCTCTTTCACGAGCGACGTCCTATTCGTCAACGTAGATAGTTCTGACTGGCAACTTTCGGTATCCTATAAAGATATTTCCCGAAATATCTCTGCCCACCGAGAAATTGTGTTTGATGGAAGTTGACTCCTCCATCCGTGTGATTTATCCACTTATCCAGTCGGGTTATCAGATTCGCGACTGTCTTTCCACTTTTTATTAATAATTTACGAATATGTTTCAATACCATCTACTTAAGACAACTCAACGAAGTTAAAATTAAGTTATGCGTGTGTTTCACAACCTACTACAAATGATATGTACGAGGTTCCTCACATACGAGGTAAAGATCGATACGTTCATAGCTTTGCTGTTAAAGCAGAAGTGTAATAAAGGATATTTATCTATAGGAGCTTCGCAGGAAGGGGCATATTTGTACCAAACTCACTATCCTCACCTTGCCAATGTTTGCATAATCGAAATTCCTGCCGCAGGTGCATTTAATAACATGCATTCCAAATACCTGAAATTTAATTCGGAGATAAAATTTTCCACGCACACGGTAGTTGCTATAAAAATAATTTAAATAAATATTCTGAATTGTTTTAGCATTTTTCTCGCAAATCCGGAATACATTGATCACGAATTTTAAAACAGGTTTTAAATCAAGAGACAGGATCCCGTAATTAATCAAATTCATATGCGCATAAACACAGCTTAGGGAATAAAATAACAAACCATTAATGACAGAAAAAACAAGATTATAAAATCATTCGTGTCAATAATTTTATCATAAAAGATATTAAAGTTGCTCCTATTTAAAGCTAAGTGATAATTATACCATTTATTTGTGTTATTACTAATTTCATATTATTTTTGTAAAATAAACGAAAATATAGCTTTATTATTCGCTTGAAATAGACCACTATTGGCTGTTCACACCCAAATTAGGTTTCTGTAGATCTTTTGAAGATTCAGTTTTAAAATATATTACTGCAAGGTGGATTGGGTGTTTCAATTTATATTTATTAATTGCAATATAATAAAATATTACATATAGAGCCCCACGTTCGGTGCCATTTGAAATATATGAATGGAGATTTTGTTAATTTAAGTTATTAACATGTTGATGTGGTATTCAGTCCTAAGATTGGTCTTATACAACCCGCCATGCTAACCTATCTTATGCAATCCTTTTTTCCTCTCATAACTAGCACAACCCACATCCACCATAATCTGCTTAGCTTATTCTATCATTGACCTCCTCTTCTGTTCTTACCCCTTACACGTCGCTCTAATGCTAATTATACAAGACCCTCAAGACTTAAAACGAGGCCTATTAATCTATCCATTCTCTTGGACAACGTCCTCCGTATTGTTCGCCTTTCCCCTATTCTGTTTAGAACTTCCTCGTTTGTGATTCTATCCACCCATCTGATTTTCAGCATGCGCCTATAGCACCCCTTTTAAAGGCTTCTATTTTTTTCCGGAGCTCCTATCGTCCACGTTTCGCACCCATATAACGCCACGCTCCATACGAACATTTTAGGAACGATTTCCTAATCTACTCACTTGTATTACCCGTAAGTAAATTCCTCTTTTTAGCCAAAGCCTTCCTTGCCTGTGCTATCCTACTCTTTATGCCTAGTATATTTCTACCGTCCCTTGTTATTACGCTTCCCAAGTAGCAGAATTTCTTAACTTCCGTTAAAATATCCCTTCCCTATCTAACAAAACTTTGTTATTCCACTGTTTCCCAAACTACACTCCATTACCTTGTTTTTCTTTCTCTTAATCCTCATACTGAACTCTTTCTCCAGGACTCTGCTTATGCTATTTATAATGGTTTCCAAGTCTTCTTCTGATTCTCCTAATACTACAAATCGTCGGAAAGCGTAAGGTTTTTATTTCTCCTCCTTGCAGTATGATTCCCTTTCCATATTTATTTTTAACTTAAATCATCGCCTGGTCTATATATAAGTTAAACAGCATTGGCGACAGGCTGCATCCTTGTCTTACTACTTCCGTGATTTCAAGTTTCTTTTCTTGAACATCAATTAAGCTGACTGTCTTCTGTAGAGTTTATGTATAAGACTTTGTCGATATTTTATTCCTGTGCTCTTCAAAATCCTTAATACTGTGATCCAGTAAACATTATCAAACGTTTGTTCTAAATCTATAAGTGCCTGATTTTTCTTAACCTGTCTTCTAAAATTAAACTCAGAGTCAATATTGGCTCTCTTCCCCCTACATTCTTCCTAAACCCAAACTGATCTCCTAACTCGCATTC
Organism: Eucriotettix oculatus; assembly: GCA_034510155.1. NCBI lineage: Eukaryota > Metazoa > Arthropoda > Insecta > Orthoptera > Tetrigidae > Eucriotettix > Eucriotettix oculatus. The sequence goes on along the minus strand of CM067377.1, from coordinate 190,575,107 downwards.
TATTTGACATTTCATCCTCCTACATGCTATTTTGGTTAATATTTTGTATGCATGAGATACTGTGCTGTTCACATCTCTAAGCCCTAGTATTAATTATATTATAATTATGTTTTTGCTATAATCTTTTGGTATTTTTCCTGTTTCGTAGATTTTGCAAACTATCCTGAACAGCCATGATATTGCTTCGTCTTCCGATGATCTTATCAACTCTGCTGGAATGCTATTAATTCCTGGCGCTTTACAATTTTACAGGCCTTCAGCGCCCTATCAAATTCCGACCTTAAAATTTTGTGTCTTGACTGTTTATCAACCATCTCCCCATTTTCTTCTATTATCTATTGCTGCGTTTGGCCGTCTGTTTCGTCGCCTCTCGCCTGAACTCGACGGTATGGGTTCTTCCGGAGCCGTGGTAGATCTCGCATGAGAAATTTCCATTCTGTTTGCCTCCAAACGCTGCCTACTCTCTTCTTCAGACCCATTGTATCGAAGATTATGAACTCGACTGGTGTTACAGGTACGCCAACCGAAATTTTAAGGCCTCACTGGTGGCATTTTCTTATCACTAACACTAACAATAAATAACACAACGATAAACACAAAGCACACTAAGTTTTGCTGCTGCGAAAGAAACGGTAATTGAATACGAATGAATGACAATCTACCGATACCGTATGAACACGTCCGTCCAGTCCAGTGGTTGAGCTTATGATCGCTACACGGCAAACCTTATAAGACGCAGTTGGTTTTGAACTGGTCCCGCTTTCTCATGCAATAGATGGATTGCCTTTCCTCTCGTTCTCTCATGCTGCCAAAATTACGCTTCTAATAACACAGTAAGTAGGATGAATGATATTGGAACGGCTAATAGGACTTTTAACTCGCAGCTGATTTTTACGCCGCGTTTCACACGGCAATTCAATGGATTTACAAATATTTACATTAATATCTCCTGAAGTTGGTTTTGAACGGACACGAAATTTTTAATTAAAATTCTTGTTTCAATCCCTGAAAATTTCATTTAAATCCGTTCAGCCGTTTCGGAACGTAACAGATCAAGAGTATATGCAAATAATATGCACACAGGAGATTTAAACGCGTGGAAGTAGACAAGCTCTCTCGTAGTTTTCTGAAATTTTCCAATTTTCTTAATATTTATTTCCGTAGGAACCTTGTACAATGTATTAGAAAACTTATACAAAAAAATATTAATGAAATCGGTAAAGTCGTTCTCACGTTATGGCGTGACCAAGTGAAATAGTGATTCATTTATATGTATATAGATTACATTTTGGCGCCCAAATCGTGTGGGAATTAGACATATATACATGTATAGTATGTCTAACGAATACTAACACAGGCGAAGACAAATGTTACGAGAAGTCTGCAGTGCGTGTTGAGAAGACGAACAAGGCTGAAGCTGTTTGCAGGGCAACACCTGGCGGCGGTCGCACCCGCGGCCAGCATGTCCGCAAACAATCGCCCTCCATGTTTGAGGATGAGACCAGCTGCCGCCGACGTGGACGGAATCGACTGCAGTTCTGAGCTCGTCTACGAACTTGCTTAGCATTTCATATCACCTTGAGTTAGAAATTGTATCTTGACTCTTCCACCTTCCTATGGGTGTCATGATTTGTATTTTGAAATTAAACTTATTTGAATGTAATCCTTGGGTTGGCATGATCTTTGCCGCTTGAGATGATATCGTTGTTTGTGCCGGAATTTACGCGTTGTGCTTTAAATGTAATGAATTTTCCAAAAATTGTGTTAATTAAAATACTTTTTTGTTTATTTATCCTATCTTTAATTATTAAGAGTTGGTATTAAATATTACTTCGTTTGGTTCCCAACTGAGACTGATAAAACTTGAAATTAGTATATGACAATAATTGACTTTCCACTATTTGTTATATTACATTATTTGACGCTCATTTCTCAAGTTATATTGGTTCACGCATTAGATCGCAGTTATTAGGAAAAACAAGTTCTCATTTAATTATGCTGTTATCGGAAAATATGATGGAAAGTGGGAAGAAAGGTAATTAATTTTCTGGATTGTCTGCAAGTTTTCGAGTAATAAGGAAATCTGCTGCACGTTTGTGAGTGTACCGCGGCGTTGCCTATGCCCTAAGGCGAAATATTTTCCGTATTTGTTGGCGGAGTTCATGTCGGGGCGCTGCGGGAGTTTTCTCGCAGGCGCTTCAGCCCAGAGTGACTGCGGGGCTCACCTGATCATGTCGGGAATGCCTCGCACTCTCTCTGGGTATTTTTATCAAAGTTCTCATATGCCGAGACACCTTCACCTATTTTAGGAGGTATATGTACTGGGGTCAAAGACCTTGGGCATATGGCAAGAGTTGTCCGCTAATCCCATTGGATGAGTCGGCCAACTGCCTCCTGAAACTGGTGGAGACATGGAGAAGGGAATGCTGCGACCCTACAGCAAACTCGTCTCCAGTCATTCGGAAGGGCGTGAGAATAGTACCCAATGCCCGACCTACCTGATGCAGTTTTCCCTGCATCTCTTTAGGTGAAACACCGGGTAGGATCCTTAAACCATAGCCCGGGGGCCCTAGTTAACCCTTGGCTACCTTGCTCTACCTTCCGCATCCCCCCTTTTCAATTCCCTTCCTATGCTATTAAAGGGGAGTTGCCTGTTTCAGGATCACCCTCAAGTAGCCTGTTAATCCAAAAAAAACAGAAAGCGGACGGAGGGATGCCCATGGGAGTTTTCTCACGCAGGTATTGCTCTACAGATTGAGTGCGGGGTTCACCTTTGGGAATGCCTCCTACTCTTTCTGTTGTTTTTTTTTCAAGTTTATTACATGCCGAGGCACCTTAATCTATTTTAGGAGGTGTATGAACTGGGACTTTGGGAATACGGTAAGAATTGTCCGTTGATCGTATTGGATCATTCTGCCAACTGCCTCCTAAAATAGAAGGTAATGCTGCGACCCCACAGCAAACTCGTCTCCCGTCATTTGGAAGGGCATGAGAATAATAGCCAAATCCCGACCTACCTGGTGCAGGTTTACTCTTTAAGTGTAACACCGGGTAGGATCCTTAAACTATATCCCGGGAACCCTAGTCAACTATTGGCCAAACCTGCTCTACCTTCCACATTCCACCTTTTTAATTCCCTTCCTATGCTATTCCGTTTTCTGGTGGATTAACAGACTTTGAGGGTGATCCTGGAACAGGCAACTCCCCTTTAATTGATTAGGAAGGGAATTGAAAATAAGGGATGCGGAAGGTAGAGCAAGCTAGCCAAGGATTGGCCGACTGATCCAATGGAATCAGAGGACAGCACTTGTCACATGCCCAAGGTCTTCGACCCCAGTACATATACCACCTTAAAGAGGTAAACGTGTCTGGGCAAGTGAGAACTTTGAAAAAAAAAACAGAAAGAGTGTTTCAGGATCACCCTTATGTAAACCGTTGCCTCCCAAAAAAACAGAGAGAAAGTATTTAATTCAATGTTCAAGAATACTTTACTGACGTTGCTGCAAGTCAGGTACAAACATTGCAGTTTCAGATAAGTTCTTTTGGACACAGGATTTTACACATAATTTGGTTAAATTTGCCATTTTCCAAAGAATAGTAAAATGTTACAGTTGATAAAGTACAAAAACAAATAATTATAAATAACAATTAACTTTGTAAGATTAAATTTCAACAATTTAGTAATAAACGCAGAACATAAAACCTTACGATATGAATATCTTTGGTTATTTTTACAAAGGAGCTTAACTTTATGAGAGAAAAATTGCAATTACTAAAAAATTTATAACTCATTGAGATGAATTCAATCTGTGTGACAGCTATATTAATAAAAAATAAAAATTATCTTAATGAAATACACACTATAAACAATAAAGTTTATAGGAGAAATTTTATTAGACGATGGTAATAAAAACGTTCAACTATATTCTTAAATTGTAATTTGTCTTAATCATTTTTAGCGGGCTTCCTGTGCAGATTACAATGGCGTACAGTTTGGGAACATCTCTAAAACCACTTATAGTCGTTCATATTGAAATACGTTTATTTGCAAGATATAATGAATTTTTACGTGAATCACCTCATGCAAAATTTCTGCTATGAAAGTTCAGAAGCTGCTAATAGTAAGCTTAAATTAAGTTTCTCGAGCGCAAGAAACTTTACAAGTTGAACAACCTACACAACTTTTCACAATTCAATTAATCACGAACGTTTAAGTTAATTACGCAACTTTCAGAAAGAAAGACGACTTTCTTGGCAGAATTTGTATTAAGTGGGGCACAGAAAACAATGATCTACTCTTGACGGAGAACTGTGTGGATTATATGGATCCAAATCCCATACACGTTAATGCACTCAGACGGTTATTCTTTTCGTTTGACGTTGAAGAAAATTTATTATTCTGAGTATTCAGCATGGGTGAAAATATTTGGCTCGTGTTTTATAAACAATCTTCATATGAAGTTTATTCTGTAATAATTGGAGTAAAGTGATGTTAATCAACTGAGTTGGTAACAACTTTTAAAGTAATATAGAACATATTTCCGAGTTTTAACCAAAATTTTGAGGCTAATTGACAGAAACAATTGCAAATTAAGTTGGTCGTCGTTGATAATAAATCGTTTCATTTCGATTCAAAATTTGGAAGGTGAATTTACAATCATATATATATATATATATATATATGTGTGTGTGTGTGTGTGTGTAATCCATAGAAGTGTCATATCTTTGTATAATAAACTTATGGCGTCACGTGGCTGTGTAAAGAATTTGAATAAATATTTAAAATACTAAATTTATTCCACTCTAATAAACAAAATAAAATCAGTACAAAAAATGGAGAATAAATAATATTTTTCCCACTGTTCTATCTCAATTTACCCGTGTTTTCATATCAAAACTTAATATCCCCAAGAATTTAAACGTAAAAAAAATTAGAATCGCAAGGCTCCAAGATATAAAATCCTATAACAGCTTAGCAGCACAGAACCTCTAGAGTGCATGAAGATACATTTAATGTGTATTAAAAAACAAAATAATAAATAAAATAATAATTCAATTACACGAAAAAGTGTGCTATAACCGTAAGGACAATTTATAACATTAAGTTTAATTATTGGGTGAAATTAAATTTTAAAGGAAAGTAAATGACTGATCATAGAAATTAATTTAAAATAAAAATATAAAATTTATTTAACAAAATAGTGGTTTATGTTAAAAACAGAAGGAAAACTGTTGAGCACTCGAAAATTTATGAATTTGATGGACTCTTAAAATAAAATCACCTGTTGGGTTAACCGTGTATAAACATAGTCTGGCAATGGGAAACTGTTTGAAATGTTAAATTAAGGACACCGAAAGGAAGGCTGCAGTTGGTTTGTGCGTAGCGCAGTAGGACCCCTACCTAATATTGTTCAAACTTTCGAATTTTAAAGGATCTAAAAATTCAGAAAGAACATTTTAACTAGCGACAGGCAGGTAGAAGTGGAATTTCCCGGCGCCAGGCTGCCGGACGGGAGACATGTTTATAGCGGATTTATAACAACTTCCAGATCGCCTTTAAGTAATTTTACCAAATTATTGAATCAGTTACAGACATTGTTACATGAAATTAGCAAAATCAAATGTAAAATTATACTTTGCGTTGACTTTAACACAGACTTCGTATTACATAACATTTTTTCAAAACGATGCATCACATGTTTATTCTGTAGCTTTATTTTTTTCTTCGACCAGTCATTGACATAGACCTAATACAAACAGAAACTTTTAGTAATCAGTTAATGTCCTTATAATTTAACAGCAGACATTGAATATTTAACAGTAATTGGTAAAATCGATTTTTTATCAGTATATTGCCTTCAAATATTTTAAGTTTGATATTTCAATACATTGATTTGCTTTGTAGTGAATGAACCAAAAATTAACCAATGAATCCAACTAAATGGGTTTCTTGAATATGTACGTTCTTTTCATATCGACTCTCAATAAAATAATTTGTTACATATCTTATTCTTTTGGCTCTACAGCCCATTGAGGGCTTGGGTCTACCGAGGCGACTGCTTTTGCTACATATAACGCTTCCAATTACGTTTTCATATTTTAACGACATATTTCATACTGTTTTATTTCTACTCGATTTGAATATTTGTATTTTTTTTATTAATTTATAACCTTAGTATTGATTAGTATTATTAAATGGCATGACCGTGGTCCTAGAGAAAAAGTTCAATATGAGGATTAATAGAGGGAAAACCAAGGTAATTGAGTGTATGGGAAAGAAAGGAATAACAAAGGGTGTTAGATTGGAAAGGGAAATTTGACGGAAGTTAAGGAATTCTGTTACTTGGGAAGTGTAATAACTAGGAATTGTAGAAGTATAGTAGACTTAAAATGTAGGATAGCACAGGCAAGGAAGGCTTTCGCGAAAAAGAGGAATTTACTTACGGGTAATATAAGTGTGAATATTAGGAAATCGTTGCTTAAAATTGCTCGTTTGGAGCGTGGCGTTATATGGGTGCGAAACGTGGACGATAGGAGTTGGGGAAAGGAAAAGAATAGAAGCCTTTGAAATGTGGTGCTATAGGCGAATTCTGAAACTCAGATGGGTGGATAGAATCTCAAACGAGGAAGTTCAAAACAGAATAGGGGGAAAGCGAACAATATGGAAGACGTTAACTAAGAGACGGGATAGATTAATAGGCCACGTTTTAAGACGTGAGGGTGTTGTAAAATTAGCATTTGAGGGAAGTGTGTGGGGTAAGAAGTGGGAGGACAGGGATGGAATACGCTAAGTAGATTATGAAGGATGTGGATTGTGATAGTTATAAGGAAATGAAAAGGCTTGCGCGAGATAGGTTAGCATGGAGGATTGCATCAGACCAGTCTTAGGACTGAATACCACAACAACAACAGTATTAATTAATATGCTCTTTTAACTTTTAACTGCTTCTTATGTTGTCAGAGTTATATCTAATTATATGGACATACAAACACTAAAATTAGTATATATTGCATATTTTTATTATGTATTATTATGTATTTTATTATGTATTCTTCAGGTGAACCTGAAGAAGATGGCAGAGCAAGCCATGGAAACGTGTTGAAACTCTATACTTACCCGGTTGAAAACCCGAGAATTGTTCATGCATAATATACACCGGGAAAGCCCACGTTCTCTTATGTATTGTCTTATTGTATTATATTTTGGGGCGACCCCTCGGCAAAAGAATAATAATTTTAATCCTAAAATGAGTCACTAGAATAATATATCAAGTCAATTCTAAAACATCTTGTCGAGGACTTTTAAAAAATTTAGGCATACTTACCGTCGCAAGTAAAAATTTATACACTACTAACGCAGATGTGCACATAATTAAGACCAGGAATAAAAGCAATCTTCATATAGAACGAAAGAAATTAACAATAGCAAAGAAATCTGTACACTATATGGGAATAATCCTGAGCTTCCCCACACATTAAACAGCTCCGAAATGAACCCAACACATTTAAAATTAAACTAGCCACTTTCTTACTTAGCCAATCCTTCTATTCTGTAAAGGAATTTGTGAAACTATGTCTTTATTGATGAAAATCTAGGTATAAGATTATCCTAATAATGATGTAATAAATTCATTTTAAACTATTTGATTCGCTCCATATCCTCGAAGCATTGCTTCACTGAAGGATTCACAGAATATTACTATTATGCATGTCATGTTACGCTATTGCCTGGCGACAGTAGTTCAGCTATGGTTTCCTAGGAAAGCGGCGTCCGTCAGAAGCGACGTAATGCAACGGAAACGTTGGCTGTGAAGCCCGATAGATGGGGATGGTTTCCTAGGAAGCGCTGTCCATAAAACTACCTGCGCCTTGCTGAATGCCATTTTTAATCTTACGGAACTGTCTTACCTTACTCTTGCAACAAATTCAAGGTCAAACGAAACGCGTGTCACTTGAAAAACACGACATGTTTTCAGATTTATTTTTATGTAATAAGAAATAATTAAGGCAATATTTAACCAGAGTAAATAAATTTATTTTATCAATGATTATCTTATCTCAAGAATTTAAAATTTAATTAATAAACTCGAAAAAGAAGTCAAAATATGAGTTTTAAAGATTTTAATTTAATTAATATATGTAATAGATTAATATATACATCACATATGGTAAACAAAATATACTTTTAGATGCTTAAATAAAGGAACGTAACACTTCTTTAAAAATAAAAATATTTATTTTTAGTTAGAATAAGTTAACAACAAATTGTTGTTGTTGTGGTATTCAGTCCTAAGACTGGTCTAATGCAACACACCATACTAACCTATCCTGCGCAAGTCTTTTCATTTCCTTATAACTAACACAACCCACATTCTCCCTAATCTTCTTAGCGTATTCCATCCTTGACCTCCCTCTTCTGTTCTTACCCCACACACTTCCCTCTAATGCTACTTTTACAAGATCCTCGTGTCTTAAAACGTGGCCTACTAATCTATCCCTTCTCTTGGTCAACGTTCTCCAAATTGTTAGCTTTTCCCCTATTTTATTTAGAACTTCCTCGTTAGTTACTCTGTCCACCCATCTGATTTTCAGCATTCGCCTATAGCACCACATTTGAAAGACTTCTCTGCTTTTCTTTTCTGCAGCTCTTATCGTCCACGTTTCGCACCCATATAACGCCACGCTCCATACGAACATTTTTAGCAACGATTTCCTAATATTTACACTTATATAAACCGTAAGTAAATCCCTCTTTTCTCGAAATCCTTCCTTGCCTGTGTTATCTTCTCTTTAAGTCTACTATACTTGTACCGTTCCTTGTTATTATGCTTCCCAAGTAGCAGAATTCCTTAACGTCCGTCAAAATATCCCTTCCCAGTCTAACACCCTTTGTTATTCCAGTGTTTCCCAAAGTACACTCCGTTATCTTGGTTTTCCCTCCATTAATCCTCATATTGAACTCGTTCTGCAGGTTCGTTCATGCCTTTTATTATGCTTTCCAAGTCTTCTTCTGACTCCTCTAATACTACAATATCGTCGGCAAAGCGTTAGGTTTTTAAATCTTCTCCTTGCAGTATCATTCCTTTTCCATATTCCGTTTTAACTTTCTTCATCGCCTGTTTTATTTATATATATGTTAAACAACATTGACATGAGACTGCATCATTGGGTTACTCCTTTCATGATTACGGCTTTCTTTTCTGGATCTTATAATCGAATACTGCTGCCTGACTTCTGTAGAGGTTATGTCTAAGACCCCTTTCTCGATATTTTATTCCTGTTAACTTCAAAATCCTTAATGGCGTGTTTGAGTTCACAATTTGAAACGATTTTTCTAAATCTACAAATGCCATAAACGTAGGTCGGTTTTTTCTTATCCTGTCTTCTAAAATTACTATTTATATTATGTCTTATTTATACACCGGTTTTATTATATATGTAAATTTATTACGTCTTCTGAAATTATAATGGTTATTAGTTATTAATAAATTAATTATTAATGTATTCACTTGTTATTATGAATTTGTTTACTCGAGTTTGTCCAACGAGAAAACTATTTCGTAGTGAACTTAAACGAAGTGAAATCGTGAATGAGTGAAAGGTCCATCCATTGTTGGTTGTCGCCATCACCTGTGCGGGTTTCGACCTCCGCTGCGACGCTCATTGATTGGCTATGCGATATCGCGTCCATTAAGCTGTATTAAAGCTGATCTAATTTTACGGCGACCGGACGCAACACGCAGCAGTCTGTCCATAATCGCTTGCCTTGTTGGAACACATGGCTTTGCTTTGCCAACAGTGGCCTCCTCACGTGCGAGACAATGCTGTGCGATCTTGCAGATTAGAGGGTCTGTTTGTGTGCACTTCATGCGGAAGACACCTCTACACGGCGATCCCCCGAAACAACCACTGCCAAACGGAAATCTGCCAATTATACCAGCACAATAGGTAATTATGACCTGCCGATGTTAATACTACCCGGTGCGCATATTGTACGTTCGTTAATCAAAATCTATCATTGCCTAACGGAGAATGCCCCGAATATGCGACTAGGAATCTCTCCTGTACGATCATAAGCAATAATCGGCATAACTTTTACCAATCCAGCATTTCTTCTTCTTTCTATGGCTTTCTAGCCCGCATTCCGGGCCTTGGCCTACCAGGACGACTGCGGACTGTCATCTTACATTACACATTCCGAACATGGAGTGATACGTGGTCAGCGTATCGACTTTTCATCAATCTTAACCCCAGTCTCCGCGATCATGACGACACAAACATGCCAGGATTCGAGTCCGGGACCTCTGGGTCGTGAGGCAGCGACGCTAGCCACTACACCACAGGATGTCGGCTCCAGCATTTCTTATTCCACGTTATAGAATTTTTTTAAATAATTTATTAATAGTCGCATCAAAAAAAGTAGTCATTAGCAACTTAAACGAAATTACAATAACCAGCACATTTTGATCTTTAAATTAGCAATTTTATACATTTTAACTTTATATTTATGTTTTCAATGTAAAAATTTAGATATACATAATGATATATAATAAAAGGTTTACAATTTATGGTAAAATTCTGTTTTTTTAAGAATTTTATTAAATTTTCTTGTGCATATTTCCCTTTTACAAATTCGTTGAAATCATTTTCTTTTAAAGTTACTTTCCTCTCATCATCAAATTTCGGACAGTTCTTTAACTAACAGGTGTTCAACTGAAATCTGGATATTGTACTGGGGAGTCTTTTGTTATAATGTTTAAGATGAGTAAATTTTGTATGTCCAGTTCTTACTCTCGATAAGTTTATTTGGTCCCTTCTCTTGACTTTTTTGTTATGTTTTAATGCGTAGAAGTCATTTGTTTCATAATGCACCTTGCTGACTTTAAATGACTTCCATATTGTATTCCATCACTGTGTTAGCTTTTCGTGTGCTTTTATCCATAATAAAGAATTTTTGTCTTGACGGATATTCCTTAACAAATCTAAAAATCCTGTTCTATGTTACGTACTACTCAGTTAATGAATTTGTTATTCAATCAGTAAACAGTTGATTTATTACTCAACCCCAATATCTAATGGGTCGTGTAAGTGAATCTGGGAATAATAAATAAATACTATTCTGACTAAAGTGAGAAATTAATTCACGATTTGAATACATTTAAATACTTTATTTTTATGTAATTTTTTTCCAGTTTATGTTTATCGGTTTTTGGCATATCTGCTAACTGGCTGTCCGATGTTCCCGTTCCTTTTCCATATTCCGTTTTAACATTCTTCATCGCCTGTTCTATGTATAAGTTCAACAGCATGGGCGACAGACTGCATCCTTGTCTTACTCCTTTCTTGATTACGACTTTATTTTATTGATCTTCTATTCTAATTACTTCTGTCTGTCTTCTGTAGAGGCTATGTATAAACCTCCTTTCTCGATTATTTATTCCATTGCTCTTCAAATTCCTTATATACAACATCTAACATAACTTAAACAGAAGAAAAAATCGTTTAAAGTTAATTAAAACTATTTTTCTGCATTTTAGACCACAAAACTTGGAAATAAGTGTTCAAGTTAAATTATGATGTAAATTTAGCAAGTATGTTTCACAAGTTTGTCAGTAACTGAAATGATGAATAGAATGTTTAATACTAGACAAAATGAGAGTGAAGAGTAGGAAGTGGAAAATAAAACACTTGGACGAGTTTGAAATGTAATTTAAGTCGAGACTTAAAATTACGAAATTATAGGATTAAATATTCTGAAATTTTGCATCTAAGCCAAATATTTCTCTGTCTCTCGATTAGTCACTCACACTTTTCAATACTTTTCTAAGAATTAAATTTTAATAAGAAATAAAGCATGAGATATTGAATCATATCACAGGCAGAGTTAAAACAATAGCCGGCGTTCCTCAGGGTAGGGTAACAGGCGCTCTCCAATTTAGGATGGAATTAGTAGAACGTTTGGCTTCCACGGCACTAAACATTTTAATGGCAGCGCGAAAGCCACCTGCGTTCCCGCCAACACTTGATAGAGGTCTATAAAACGAGGACCTTCCTTGCGTGTAATTAAGTGTTGTAATGGCCTCTGCAAGCACGGATTGTAGTTTAATGACCCGGTAAAGCTGGTTGTAGCTCACTTGGCACAGCAACAGGCGACAAGCAACTTTCACTTATATCTTTACATACCGCCACCGTGGCATCAACGTCATTTTATATAAGGCACAAGTTGTTTAATTATACTCAAGTAAAATTGACAACATCAATGGGACACTTTCAGTATCATATAATATACACATGTAATAAAAATTGAAAAAAATAACAAATAAAATTATTACGCTTTGCCGACGATATTCTAGTATTAGGGGAGTCAGAAGAAGACTTGGAAAGCATAATAATTGGCATGAACGGAGTCCTGCAGAAAGAGGATTAATAGAGAGAAAACCTAGGTAATGGAGTGTAATATGGGAAGCAGTGGAATAACAAAGGGTGTTAGATTGGGAAGGGATATTTTCACGGAAGTTAAGGAATTCTGCTACTTGGGAAGCGTAATAGCTACGGATAGTAGAAGTATAGGACAATAGCACAGGTAAGGCAGGCTTTCGCGAAAAAGAGGGATTTACTTACGGGTAATATAAGTGTGAATATTAGGAAATCGTTGCTAAACATATTCGCATGGAGCGTGGGCGTTATATGGGTGCGAAACGTGGACGATAGGAGTTGGGGAAAGGAAAAGAATAGAAGCCTTTGAAATGTGGTGCTATAGGCGAATGCTGAAAATCAGATGGGTGGATAGAATCACTAAAGAGGAAGTTCTAAACAGAATAGGGGAAAAGCGAACAATAAGGAGGAAGTTGAATAAGAGAAAGATAAGATTAAATGGCCGTGTTTTAAGACACGAAGGTTTTGTAAAGTTAGCATTAGAGGGAACTGTGCGGATTAAGAACAGAAGTTGGATGAAAAGGATGGAATAAGATAAGCAGGTTAGAGAGGATGTGTGTTGTGCTTGTTAAAAGGAAATGAAAAGACCTGCGCAAGATAAGTTAGCATGGAGGGTTGCATCAGACCACAACAACAACTCATTTAATTTTTTATGTACTGGAACGTTGGGGCGTAAGAGTCGAAAAATAATGGTACGAATTTCAAAGGTCGTTTATTAATGACGATTAAAACTTTTGAGTCTGAACTGAAATAAATAATTAAATTAACTTAGTAAATAATGATTTATTTAATTTTTTTCGCTTTTCAATCTGACAGAGAAAGCCAACGATTTACTGTACAGTAGTTACTTTTTCAGTCTTCCTCGTGATAGTAATAACTCAATTAGAGAAATCTATGAGGTAAGTCGAGCGGTGAGTCTATTGAGCCTTTGAATGTTTGCACTATTGTCTAATAGACTCTGGATTAACACATTATAATGATGTTCAAGGTTACTTTAGTATTTTTCACTATACTTCGTGATCACAGTTTCAACCATATCAATTTTAGGGTCACTCAAAATGCCTGAGTTTCTTAAAAAATATGGTGCATCACCCATAGCACTATAAACTGAAATCCTTCTAAAATTTGATGTTGGGGTTCGCAGCTGAATACTATATGTCAAGATGGGTTTGAAGACTATATTATAGATGAGGAGCTTTGTGGTGTGTGATCACGTGGCTGGTTGAAGTTTCGGCCACGTCTTCTGGTCCAGGTCACGTTTTCCGGTACGGGCCACGTGTTTATAGGGGACTGCATGCGCGAAGGCAGGGTTTTACTGTTGCCGTCAGCCGCCAATAGGAACTCGAACATGGAGATTGGCGGAAGTGACGCAGGGTGTTGTAGGGAAGGGGCATGGGCTGGAATAAAAGGCGAAATAGGACAGAGATCGCTCTCAATCTTTCTCTCAATTTCATATGAATTTTGTAGTGGTAATAAGTGAATTTTCGAGTGAGTGTGTGAACCGAAGGTCTTGGGATTAACGAAGCAGCGAACGAGGGAGTCGTCCCTGCAGAAGATCCACAGGGCCGGGCCCCAACGCCAAAAAGAGCGAGCAGCCGCTTTCTAGTTTAGGCAGCCAGGAGCATCTTCCCGAAGCAGTAAATAAAATTAGATGCAGCCGGTTCTCTGTGAGCATGCTTATCCCCTGAGGAGAAGATAACTGTTATAACTGTAATTTAAAGTCTCAATTAATGCTCATATTTTCTTTTAAAATCACTATACAATCCAAGCCCACCACAGCTTGTTGTCTAAGTATAATTTAGATTTTCGGCCAAGCATCCAGTAGTATTGCCGGAGTTTCAAATCATGTTGTTTACAATTTTCCAAAAGTGGAGTTCCCACGTTATGCCCGGATTGCTGTGTTTTACCATAAGAACCTTATCGTCTTCAAAAGATGCAGTAAATGTGTCCAAATTGTTTGGGAAGTCTGCTGTAAAATTTTTGTATAAGATGGGGCCAAGTACACTGCCCTGTGGGACGCCTTATTTGATTGGGTCTAGTTCCGTCTGGTCTTGCCCGAAGTGTATTAAATTAACTCATTGTGATAACTTAATAAATCTTATTTCGTGATATCTCGTTCCTTTGTCTTTATTTATCACACACATTAATTATTACTAATTTCTTTCAGTTTCAAATCTGTAAAGTAAAAATTCGTGATAACATAGTACATGATAGAATGAATGCTGTTTTAATTACAAGGTTTTGTAAAGAGAAAATTCACCCATTTGTAACTTTGTTCCTGAAGTCTGTGAGCATGGTCGCTTATCGTAGAGAAATCGTAATACACAAATAATTTGGAGAATATGAAAAATGACCCTTAGCAATGTGCAAGTTCTGATATGCCTAGATCTGGTCAATGTTTGTGTTGGTAGATTTATATGTAGCAAAGTCTTTGACCTAAGTTGGCGGTCAGATCAAAACGGACAAATTGTTTTGGGATGTTTCAAAAGCACTCCGGAAAGGAGGATCGTTTTGGACTGTACGCTGTATCAGAGCGAGCTAAATGGTAAAAGGGATAGTACGCTTGGATGAGTAGTTGGAAAGAAGATGTGACGAGAGACGGGCACATGAGAATTAAGTAGCCCGAGAGACAGTGCAGTTTGGTGAGGAGATGTGAATGGAGGTTGTGTTAAGAGACGGTTCTCAGAAGTGAATAAGTAACCAGAGGAGACAGAGGAGGCGAGAAATAAGTGGAGATGAGAGACGGTGATATGTGTGGAAGTGGTGTCAAGAGTCGACCAGATCTGTTTAAGTGTTCGAGATTAGAGTACAGTTTAGACAGCAGGTGGAGATATGTTGGAATTTGGTTTGCACGTTTGATCCGAGCAGAGAAGCCTAAGAATGGTCGTACCTAAAGGTGCTGACCACACGTCAGGAATACGCTAAACAGATATTAGGGAGGATGTGTTAGTTATGTAGATATTAAAAGGCTTGCGATGGATTGGTTAGTATTGAGTGTTACATCAGACCAGTCTAAGGACTGAATACAACAAAAACTTAATATGCGTCTCCTCCTCCTGCTCTCCATACACCTTCAACTTTCTAAGTCTAGTTGACAAATGATTAATTTTGCATATGTTCTTCTTCTCCTCTCCTGACACCTTCTTCTTTTCAAGTCTAATTGCAACTTATGTATCATACATTTTTCCACTGCGAGATAGACAAAATTTAACCCTTCCGCTGGGGTAGGATTTTAATCACGCCAGTCTCTGTGAATTTTTCTATTGCACGTGACTCTCGTATGTGTAAAAAAGGTGGCTTTTCCAGGTAGATGACTTCACGGCCTCCCTCGCAAATTTTTCCTCCTTTGTCTGATATTTTGTCCTCTGGTCCTCCATATCGTTAGACAGGCGCCAGAAAAAAGTGGTATTTTCCGTCAGCCTCGAAAATGTTTCCTTCTCTCGCATACTGGGATGTTACTTATAATTTTGAAGAAAGACTGAAAGCTTTATGCGTTTGTCAGTATCGTATTCTAATAAAATTTTGGCGTCACTTAAATACAGACTAATTTCTCAGTAGGCATTTTATTATTTTATATTCAATTTTAAGATGTGGATTTGTGTATTCGATTAAGCTGAGGATATGTATTCGTCGGTCTTGAATATTTGTTTATGATAATTAATTGTTTCTTAAACTCCAACGCAGGTCTGTATAAAGGAATAAGATTAGATTCAAAGGTAAGAAGCACCTTGGAAGGGGTTTAAGCTGTTATTGCATTTGTGAAATTTTATGGAGCAGTAACTCCCAGATTTAACTTAGTGCGTTTCGGAGATTGAATTACCTTTAGTTTTAAAACTCCAACAGTTTACGGTGTGACTAAGGTTTACGGAATTTTTTTTTCTTAGAATACGTTTTACATTATTTTTTTTATCTTTAACGCTCTATTTTCCAATATCAAGATCTGTAACGCCAAGCAATACAGAACAACAACAATTAATACGTGGCAGAATGACATAATTATATATCATTGTATTAAATTACATTGTTCAAAGTTTGGCTCACGTATCATTCTGTTTGTTTTTCTACACACGTAATACATATAATAATTCATTTTCATATATTTATCTAAAACTATCCCTAAATATTTGAAATTTGTTATTCAGTCTATATTAATATTTATTATCCAGGATTATTTCAAGGGTTAAATATAACCTATCACTTCAAACTTTTAAACTATAATACATAAATTTAGCTTTCAATATGCTAAACGTAATTAATTTCAATCTTGTTAATTTAGTTTTTCCCAGAAAGTAATATAAGCGTATCGACAGCAAATAATCTAAAATTTACATCAAAAAATTCTAAACAGCCATGTATATTATTTATGCGCAAATTAAAAAGTGTCGGCCCTAAAGAAGCCTCCCTAATATCCCCGACGTAAAATTATTTTTAATTTATAACCACAATCTGATATGAACGGAATAAAATCAATTTGACAATTATATAAATAATAGCAATGGATTATTATATTTAAAAATCTGCAGAATTTGAATATTTAAGTGTATTTAGACATTTTCAAATGTCACAAATGGATTTATAGCTTGTAGCGCAGTAGAAACCTCCCCAGTTTTAATTTCAATTTATGGAATTTTGGATTAATTAAAATTTCTGCAAAAGCAGGCCAGGGGTTTTTCCCCGGCGCCGAGATGGCGGCTGTCTGCGTGCTTATAACGGTAGGCTTGTTTTTGGCTGAAGGAGCTTTCACCTTTCGGAATTTCCTAGGGACACTGTTACATGTGTCATCAAAAATCCTCCGCACTTGACGGAGAACTCACGATGATTGGCAGACGTGAGATAGTTTTATCCCATGGAGTGGGACCATACGGAGTTGACCTGTGAAGGTGATTGGTGGAAAAACAGTCAACATGAAAAAAGCGTCGGTTAAGTCGAGGAAGCAGTGGAGAAGGATAGTATGTTTTGATCAGCCGAGGAAGCGGGAGACAGTATAGTGTGAGACATTGAAGTCGAGTAAGCAGCGGAAGAGTATGGTGTGAGAGATTGACAGACTAAGAGGCAAAGATGTATGGCGTAAGAAGTTGAGAAGAAGGACGTTTAAAGCAGTGTAATACGAAGTTGAGTAGCAGGTTAAACTAGAAGGCTAGACGACGAAGGAGTAAGATGTTAACGACGAGGAAAAACAATGAGGGATGAAGGAGGAAAAGTTTAATTTTCCTTAATTGCGGCAGTTCCAGGCTCTACCTGAACAACGAGAGAAGAGTCGCATGTTAATCTGTACCTAGACGCACAGCCAAACAAAACAGGTTCATCCAGTGAACAGAAACTGTTGCACGTGGTTACCCAAATAATAATCTAACCTGAGAACGTTAAAATCGTCCCCTTTAATTATTAATTTTGTACTTTTAATCTTTGCGCAGGACCCCATTTAAAATTTATTTAAAAATAAATGTATATATAAAATCCTAACTTAAATTCATTAAATAATTAATATAATCCCCCCTAATCATTTACAAGCTGTAATATAGTATTTTAATAAAGTAGAAATAGACTTTGTCGTCGCATATACGCAGTCGTTAATAATCCACATTCACGTTTGCTGCAGGATAAAATTCTTGGCCCATTTAACGTGCTCTCCTCCTTTTTCTTAGTTCCGGCTGTACCATTGCGGCAGACGAATGCGAAACCCAATAAATGATGCAACTGCCGGAAAATGGGAAACTGATACCCTGGTAACGAGCCCCGCGGCCTCTGTCTTTCACTCTCTCCGCTCCCAGAATCGCTTCTCCGATAACAGGCCTCCTGCCTGGCTCTGGACTAGCTTGGTCTGGCCCACTTCTTACAATACCATTACATGCTTGTGAGGAACTTACAGCCAGATGCGATTCCTTCGACATAAGCACCATCGTGCCGCATTTCTCCCAACGTAATATTTTTACCTTTCTATTTTACATTTTACGAATATCTGGCTTCGTATATGCATATTCTGCGTATTACCACATCAGAATTCTATGCAAGTCTCATAAGGGAGTGAGAAGGCGCCCTGTGTAAATCATAATAAAACATTCTCCTGTTTCCAACCGGGTTATATATTTACCTTATACAGTATTCTACCGTGTAATTCAAGAAACATAAACTCAAAGTTTACTTTAAAATATTTTAAGCTTTCATTCAGCCTTGTAACCATAATCCTCTGTAAATACCATACAGGATATCAAATGTGACTGTTACATAAATTTCCATCCCAAATTGTATTTAGTAAATCTGAGATAGGTGGCTTACCTCTACGATAATTTAATATTTATGCTGCACTCGTCCATTATCCAATATCATTTCTTGCCCGGTTCATACGTTCTGTCAGTCTGAGGCTAGTATCAATAACCTCGTCTACTTATCCGCCCCAACCTCAAACTATTTTCCAGACCACTCCAGCTTTCATCATTCTAGACAATAAACAGACTAAAACGTAATTCATTCATTCACTTTCTCAAATTAAAATTTTACTTGTATAATAAATGTAATTCATATAGTTTTTTTCTCCAAATCCTTACACTGTAGGAACAACACATAGTTGCATACCGAATTATCATATATTTGTACACCGGTTGTGTCTCACTTCCCGACTCGGTCTTGGGTGTGTCATATTTCTTGTATTATTTTAAATTTCATATTCTACATTTATTATTGTATCTCTCTGATTAGATAATACAATTTTTGGGTTTCGTTTTGCTGAAGCAGTTTATATTTTCACGCGAATCGCAAAGTGTGCAGCTGTTTTCGCCACTGGACTTTCAAAAATATTGAAACTTTTGAATATTCAAAAATTTTCTATTATTATTGTTTATGTCAATTATATATATGCATGATATTTTATTTTAATACTATCTTATTTAATCTCACAGTCACGCATTTTTCCCTGGTCCTTAACGTCGGGAGATATTCCGGTTATTTCAAAATTAAAATATAAAAACCAGCGCATTTGTAACCATCAGTTCCCTACATATTTATAGCAATACGTATTCGTCATGTTAAGTAATTTTAAAATATTTGCGTACAAGTTCACATCACGTCGGTCGCATATCTCATGTTCATACTACTTAAGGTGTTATTCAGTTTTTTTAATTACATTCTTTACTAATTAAGGTAAAGAGGTGATCAAATTCAATTGCAATTTAAAATTATTTTTAAAATAATACATCATCCCTCGTATATCGATTCCAGTCCTATGAATTCTTCGAATATTATTCACACCTAAATAAATCAACAATCTGACGTCTTCGATTATAAATTATAAATAAATTACAGTTTAAAATCAATTGCATCCTTTATGTTGCTATTAAATATATTAATTTCATTTACAGGTCTAAATGTAAGATTCATTTCTTTAAATCAAAGTTTATCAATCAATTTACTAATTTTTTCTGTTAGCCCCCACATACTCCGATAATCAACATTATCCCTTATAACTCTTCCACAGGACGCTCTTCATCTTCTTTATTATCGTTACTTACAATATCAAAATATTTATACATGCCGTGTTCCATATTAACAATCTTATTTCTTGTATTTTCTATCTCCTTGTATATTCCATCACCTGCCGTTTTCCACTTTATTTTCCAAAACTATCATTAGAAAAATATATTGGATAGATCTACCAGTTTTTACGTAATTATGTAATGCTTTCATTTTCTTCTTTCCTATTATTCCCGTGCACATAAATTATAAGCAATATTATATTTGTATCTAAATTTATATTGCGAAATATAATTTACCATAAAGCCTAGTACACGCTGAAATTCTTTGAATTGGCTATTTGCGTCAAAGTGATTTAGGGCTGAGTCCTTGTCGTCCCGACTCTGGTTAAAGTAAAGTAGTATTTTTTACGCCTTTAGACTCCCGTCCAAGACAGTGAAATCTGTCATTCACGGAGTGTACGAACCGTCACTTAATAAGCTATTCTGTGACTGTGGCGGAGAAGTAAGCAGTTTCACTAACAGAAATAAATAATTACACGTTTAAAGAAATATTAATTTCATAACGCCAATTTTAGTTATAATCCTCGCAAACAAAATGAAAATAATAATTCCATGGTCTCTTAACAATAACATTTGATCAGTTTCACTAATACCGAAAACTGATTTAATTATTTTTGTTACAATGTTGCAAGTAGTTGGGGTTGATTAATTTTCTATTATTTTTTTGCAGTTTTTAGTCTAGTTCCTTTTTTATTATTTATTGTTTTCATTGGAATATATAATGTAATATTTAGACTTAAAAATGTAATTTATTTAACAATGTCTTTGCAATTATTTAAAATTAGTCTTACTTTGAAGATGGCTTAGAAAACCTTTGGAAAAAAAATTGGGATATTGATTGCTTCAAAATCCTGACGACGTACATCAGGATTAAGTATCAGTACTGATTGGCAATAAAATCGAAGGGAAGAATTTTTTTTTGAGATTCCATGAAATTCGAACTTTTTTCAACATTATATAAAGTGTCCAAAAGATTATACGCGCAGTGATCCCCACCGTGAAACAATATCCTAATGTACCATCTTGTTGTTAATTAATACTTATTGGCATTCCCTTTCTATTAATTTTTTTCATTGATAATAACTTAGTTGACGTGTTTTCTAGATTCAATAACAGGTCTTTTTAACAATATTTTTCTTTTGTTGATGAATTATTATTTTTACATAGTGTAGCGGATTCCGCGTTCCTCCGTATTCGAGGATTTATAATTCTTTTAGGGCGCCAGGTATTTTTCACAAAAAACACCAAAAATGAATTTTAGTAGTTTTAATTCCAATCAGAGCACGAGAAAAAATTATATCTGCAGGGTGTGGTCATTCTTTCGTCGTCCCGCCGACACAACCTGCTCCTTCCATTACCCCATGACGACTCACTAAAGTCTCGCCAGACTTCATTGTTGGCCCAAGTTGCGTCAGTTCCTCAACAATTGCAACTCGCAAGCTGGCCTGCATTGTTAAGTGTAACTTTTCATGTTACAATAGATTTATATGTATGATTACAATAATATATATGTATATTTAAAATTGGTTTTAGCATGTATGATATTTTAGTGATTTATATTCACATTGTGCAAGAGTCATCTGTTTCACTATTGTTTTGGGGGGTTAACAGGCAACTCCCCTTTAATAGCATAGGAAGGGAATTGAAAAGGAGGGATGCGGAAGGTAGAGCAAGGTCCTCATCCTTCTTACGAAGGTTGGGAGTCAAAACCGTCCTAAATACATTCCATCCTTCCTACCTTTCCACTTTTATAAATTTTGTTTGTGGAACAACTCCGGTTTTCCGGTTATGACCCACGTTTCCGGATATCTGCATAAAGCGTTGGTCGAGTAGTTGTAGGTTCAAAATTTTACTAATTTTATAGTCTCATTATTTATGACTTTATTATTATTGCCACTGTTGGCAAATGTTAATTTTATTTCTCATACTATTGGTTTTGCATAATTTGTTTTAGCAGAGTTATTTAATTTGTTTAAGATAATTATTTGATTAATCTTATTATTGCTATAATTTATATTCTATTTTATGTTATTATGTCTATATTTTGGTTTTTATACTCATCCGGTTCCAGGATTTGAGAGTCCGGTATGATTGAGTCTAATGATGTCGTAATTTATGCATAATTGTTTTTATTACTATTCATATTCATTGCTTTAAAGTACTGTATTTAAGAGTCTATGTTTTTAGAGTCCTGTATTTTGTTCGTTGTATAGCGGATATCTGATTTGCCAAATTTTATAGAAAAGAGTTAGAGAAATACCCGAAAAAGTTAATCCTCCGCTATTGTTCGACAAAGACTGAAACATGAATTCTCGAATCTTAGCGTGGACACGGTTCAATGTCGCGGAGCTCAGTCGAATCAATGAGTCCCAATTGGCTGCCAGACCAAAACCCCAAAATATTGTAATACGTGCAGTTTAAATAAATTTTAAATTTCATGACTTTATGGTTACTTATTTACTTTCGACTAAACTTGGATAATTGGTTTAGAACAGGCTATTTTTGCTTAAAATGACAAGTATTTGTGGTTACAGATTGCGATTAACGTTTTAAATCTCCAAGAATTATTTCATGAATACGTATGTACTTTCCTAATAATTGGAATTTTAAAAGTTGTAGTGTTCATAATTTCTTATTAAATTGCTACCTGCCACTCTAACAGCTCAGCCACAGTCACTTGCTGATAGAACTGTAAAGCCGTCTCATTATACAATAGTTGTCACCCAATTTCATATATAAATATTTGAAAATTTCCAGTAAATAAATTTTATATGTATTACTACACATTTCTTTGTTTTGACTATATAATAAACATAATAATATTAATCATGCAGTTAGAATGATATATTCTTCTTTACAAAATCATTGACTTTAAAATAAACATAAAAACAATAAATCACTGTATTATTCAACACATTCGATACGCAGCAACGTTTCGTCCACAATGTTTGGTATTATTCACTCAAAAGGATACAAAATTATTCAGGTGTTAAATATTTTGAATGTATGGAAGTACGTGTATTTTAAATAAAATTAGAGTCTCGATGCTGAAAATTTGGCACCGTCTACGTCTACGCAATATTTTCACCTTTCGACTTCAATTTTTAAATAAAAATATGCGCATTTTCATGCATTCAAAAATTTAAGATAAGATGTCACGTAATTATGTATCTTTTTAAGGGAAAGAAATCTCAAAATTTTGGACGAAATGTTGTACCGTAACTAATGTATTGAGTAATACTTGGTTTACTGCCTTATTAGCTATTTTGATCTTTGTTAAATTAATTAAAATCAGATTAATTTAAGCATTGATTCATAATTTGTACCCAAAAAAATTAAATTTAGTGAATTAGAAGAATCTTCTTTTAATTATAATTACCAAATGTTTAGGTTTAATAGGTGCACAGTTAATCACCAAATGTTTCTGATCTTTATGTACAAGAAATCCTGTGCCATATTCTTGTCTGTTATCTTCACAACTATAAAACATAGTATATTCTTTCTTTTCCCATACCCCACTTCTTTTCCATTGGGTGGCAATGATTCTCTATTTAAGTTCCCATGTTGGTCTAGCAACTTTCTGAGTTCGAACCTTCCTGGTACCGATTCAGAGGTCAATTTTTGGTTCTGTGTGATCCTTTCGCTGCCCAGGGTACATGGCATGTCGTTCATTGACCCGTTCGACTCCTTCTCTTTGGAATTTTGTAAAGTTCGTTTTGTTATTTTTTTTAAAAATAGGGCCAGTGGACTGCTTGGGTTGTCCTACCAAGGGTCTGTGCTTCGTGTTTTCGGAGCACGCAAACCTTTCCGCCATGTTAAGGGGAGGTATAACCCAAGCTAATTAATTTAAATTTTTCGTAAAACAAACTTTCCCGGAATCAAGTTTTTATTTAATAAATAAAAAATACAGTAAATTTGCAGTTAAAATTTTAATTAATGTTTCGTAAATATAATTATCTAACTTTTTTAACGTATTATAATTTTATGAACATACTTCTAAACGTATTGTTATTTTGGATTTACCCTTTACATTTCACTGGTATACATATAAAATTGCTGAATTGGTTATTTAAGGGACACGGGGACTGAAATTTGAAATTCCAGTAAATGAATTACTACTGAGCTGAAATTTTAACTGTATGTTAACAACGCATATGTGTAGCAATGTAAAAAAATTGTTTTTCTAAAATTGTTTTTAGTTGAGATATTTAGAAAATTATTTTCAAAATTTGCCAGTTTGGAAAATGTTCCTTGCGTTACGTAGTTCAATATATTTTAGATTTTTTTACGTGTATATGTAGGGCTGACCGTTGTTATCAATTGTCATTATTATTTTTGTAACTAAATTAAACTATGGGGAGGAAATAATTTTTTTACTAAGAGCTTATACGGTTAATTACAAATTGGCATTTTTCAGCACTTCAAATTTTTTTTCACCGAATCTACTTGAAAAATTAAAAACTAATACTTGTATTTGAAGGTGTGAGCATGAAGAGTATGTACAAAAAGAATGAAGACAATATCTTCATATTTGTGACGCAAAGAATTCATGAAGCAGAGAAAAACACATTTTTTGAAAAACAGTAATAATTAATTAAATTAAAACGAAACATATTGATTAAAATTGTCCTGCAGAATATGTTACACCTTCTTTCTTTTGTTTGGTAGCTTCTTTTTTTCAGTTTCCTGAATTTATAGGCATATTAATAAGAAAAAAATATGAAATCCGATTTTTTACAGATTTTTGCTGATATTTCAGTCCCCGTGTCCCTTAAGTGTTTCAAATACGTTCCATTGGTATTCTATAGTTCTCAGTGATGAAGGAAAAATACGTTTTCCTGCATACCTCCCGAATTTCATGGTTATTTATAATATCGGTACAACGCTAAATGCCCCAAGCATATCCTCCTCCAACCCGACATCCCCGTTATTTTCTAAACGTAATTTAACTGACCACGCTTGTTAACGGATTTTTTACAGGACATGCTCGGCGTTCCGGACGTGACGGTGAAGAAGAGAATTGACTTGCATGATAATAGCCCATCTACCGACCGACACTATCCAGTTGCATGTTGCTGTCCCACAAGAGAAGTGTACTACCTTATTGTGCCATTCAGCCCACCTAAACAACGCTGAGGGTTTTTTTCCCGGTAAGGAGACCCTTCAGGTCGAATTGTAGGCACTTTCTTCCCTCAGCCCTACGCTCTTCATTCAGTCTTTCACACAATCTATCTCCATGAACGACCGCATTGAAGGGTATAATGCCCTCAGGTACGGACCTAACTTAAGTTCCTATTCCTTGTGTTCCAGTTAGTTTACTAACAGCACGTGCAGAGGGAGTGTGAAAAGAGGTAGACCCCCATGCTGGCCGTACGTACTTTCTCGGGGCCTTAGCCCCATTAAAAAAAAGAAAAGCCTGTATCGATTGATCGTCTAGCCTTTGTGCGGAATACATACTCCACTTCTGGTTTCGGTACTGTTCTTCTCAAGAAATTTATCTTGTATTTATTATTTTTATTTTATGTAACTTCATTAACACGTTTATTCAAAAATTGGATATTACTTAAAATTTCGTCTTCCAGGTTTGTCGGAAGGATAATATTCGCTTTTTCCTTCTGGTGAACGTATTTACGTGAATACTTGAAAAAGACACTGAGCTAATATTTATTATCAAGGATTAACGTAGCAAGAATTACTTGTAGGTCCTCGAGTTGACCTTAAAATCAACCTTTACATTTATTACTATTCACTTTTTAAACTGCTAAATACGGTTTCTATTTTAGTTTCTCTATTTAGCATACTTACTACTTATGCATTATTCTCAAATTTTCCTTAATGTAAGAATTTAAACTTGATATACACAAAGTCAAATGTTTCGTAAATACGATTTTTTGCAGGATAATATAAATAATAATCAGAAGAAGACTTGGAAACCATAATAAATGGCATAAATTGAGTTCTGGAGAAAGAGTTCAATATGAGTATGAATAGAGGGAAGACCAAGGTAATGGAGTGTAGTTTGGGAAACAGTGAAATAACAAAGGCTGTTATATTGGGAAGGGATATTTTGACGGAAGTTCAGGAATTCTGCTACTTGGGAAACGTAATAACTAGGGACGGTAAAAGTATAGTAGACATAAAGAGTAGAATAGCACAGACAAGGAAGGCTTTCGCGAAATAGAGGGATTTACTTACGGGTAAAATAAGTGTGAATATTAGGAAATCTTTGCTAAAAATGTTCGTATGGAGCGTGGTGTTATATGGGTGCGAAACGTGGACGATAGGAGTTGGTGAAAGGAAAAGAATAGAAGCCTTTGAAATGTGGTGCTATAGGCGAATGCTGAAAATCAGATGGGTGGATATAGTAAGTAACGACGAAGTTCTAAACAGAATAGGGGAAAAGCGAACAATATGGAGGACGTTGACCAAGAGAAGGGATAGATTAATATGCCACGTTTTAAGGCATGAGGGAATTGTAAAATTAGAATTAGAGAGAAGTGTGTGGGGGTAATAACAGAAGAGGGCCAAGGATAGAATACTCTAAGCAGAGTAGGTAGGATGTGGGTTGTGCTAGTTATGAGTGTTGTGCAAGAAAGGTTAGCATGGAGGGTTGCATTAGACCAGTCTTAGGACTAAATACCACAACATCAACATCAATAATACTGATGTAATTTAAACAACATATCTTTTTTTTAATTAAAATTTTTGGTAATTCAACTATCATATTACAAGACCGAATGTTCTGTTTGTGGCAAGTTTTAATCTGTGGAGGAAAGTTTTCTGAGAGAAAAGTTTGTGAGTTAATCCCAAAGACTCTTGAACGTCTAAAATACCGAAGTTTGTGTGACATTGCATTTAGACCATGAGCAGAAAATTTGCCCAAACTCCCCAAAAGCTTCTTGAGCAATATCTCATTAGGATATTATTATTATTAATCAGATTTAGATCGTAACTTGTTGAATTGTTTTATTACGTAGCGGTACCGTGAATTGAACCACATGCTGTAAGCTCTCTCATATTTTATATTAATGGTGAAACTTCCGGCTGAGCGATCCACCTGAGCACTAACGGTCCCTTTGCCGCAAAACAATGAGTGCTGCAACAAAACAACTCGCGTCCCACGAGATTCTTAATCCACGGAGACAGCTGGGAGCCAAACCACCGTCACCATTGTAGCACTTGCTTTTGCATCACTGATCCAGAGATTTTATCATCTCCTCCAGTGAAGCAGGTAACGCAGCGCTCCGTACGGCAGAAACCGCGATCATGCACCGCTGCGTTGGTCTGCCGATTCCTACACTCGCTTTTAAGAGGAAGCTCATCAGGTCGTAAAATTCTAAACAAATGCAAATAAGAGCCAGCTTCTGGAATATTACCTGTCATTAAGATGGCGTCGCTCAAGTAGAAATTCTATGCCTTACGTTTTACATAATTAAACTATTCTAAGTTTTATAAATGCTCAACCTATTGAAGTGGGTTAATAGCAAAGAGGCACAGTGAATTGTATATAAAAGATCGGAAATGAAGATCTAGAACCTTTTAATAAATAGTTAACAAGAATGAAAACTAATTATTATACTTATTTATGTGAAATAAATATATAGTAACAAAATAATTTTATTTCAATTTTACTGACTGCTGTAATCTTGATCGACAGATTTTTGCCTTCTTATTAATTATAAGATACATAGTTTAACCTTCCCGTGTCAACCTCCTGTGGTGTAGTGGCTAGCCTCTAGTTGCTGCCTCACAACTCACGGTTCCCGGGTTCGAATCCCGGCATGGGCTTGGATGTTTGTGTCGTCATGGTCGCGAGAACCGGGATTAAGGTTGCTGGGGAATTGATAAACTGACCACGTATCACTCCAAATACGGAATGTGTCACGCCAGATGACAGTCCGCAGCCACCTCGGTAGGCCCAGGCCCTCAAGAGGGCTGTTGAGCCATCGGAAGAAGATAGCCTTCCCGTCTGTTTCGGTCGGTAGAGCATTTTTGGATTCGGTGTCCTTGCGGTCGAATATTGCAGTGCGAGGAGCTTTGATTTCAGGGAAGGCAGTATAAGGAATGCAACAGGCTTAAATTAAACAATATTTACTCAACGTAATTTACACACAAACATTTCAAGTAAATGAATATACAATTTACGAGGGATTAAACTAATCATGAATCCCAAATGTACAACGTACAATACGTAAGTAACAATTTCTTTGTACATTAATTTGAATTAAATCACAATATTTACAAAGAATTAAACACTTAGACGGATCGGGTATCCACTCCTGTTCCGCTTTCTTGTCTGTTACTTGTAAGACAAAACGTTTGTAAATCTGAAAACATTGAATTCACAGAAAAGTTATCAGTAATATATTATAAATCCTCCGTTTTGCCACTTTGTTCAACACATATTTCAGGAACAAAATTTTTATATTTACTGAGTTCATTATTAAACGCGCTCAAAATGGGCACGCAAACACAAATGAAATGTTTTGTCATCAAATTTAGTTCAATTGAAGCAATGATTTGCCATTTGATTTGAAAGTCTACGAGTGTCTAAATAATGATACAACAACATGGATACGACATCACCTTATTGATGTGCGTGTGTCCGAAATCGGCGGAACATAAGCTCTGGTCCGCGGTGTCAGAAGCACAACGCAGCGGCAGGAGATCGCGATGTTGACCGTTGTTCCCCCGGTAGACCCGCTCGCCAGGTACGAACCAAGGAATGGTCCCGCCGACGCAAGCAGAAGCCACCAGCCCCCGGTCCGCAGTCCAGGGAATCGATGGATGAACACCCAGACATAGATCAGATGACGGCCACTTCGTAGTAATTTAAATGAACTCGGGTCAAAATCGAGGTCTCAGCGTACAGGCGCTGACCATTAATACAATTTACACAGAAAATTTTCCACACATTTTGTAATTTCCCGCACGAGTAATGCCTTCGAGAAAGTGTTTATGCTCCCGATATAAGCTGGCATATGACAAAAAATGTTTTAACTAAACTGTTTTATTAACGTAACTTAAATACATTATTTCCTAATGTTCCCATTTAACAAAAATAAGAATTACAATATATTCTGTCCTGGCACAGTGCACCGTAATTTTCTCCAATATTAATTGATATCTAATTAAATACCAAACTACACACTATATACTAAAATCTGAAAAGCCAATATTTACAACTTAACAATTGCTGTCTTAACTTTATATATGGCTCACACTACCAAAACTGTTATAATCGTCTCTTGCATCTTTACAATCCTTCTAGATAGGCCTTATATCTCACTTCCTTTTCACGTTCCAAACCAGGTTCGATAGCAAAGTCAAGGCCCGACTCTACTTACCGAAATTCTCAGGTGAACACTCTATTACTTACTTATACATTTTCCTTAATAACCTCCAAGTCACTACTTCCTAAAACCCAAGGACATTTCCTGAAAAAGTTGTAATTAGGCATCATTTAGCGAATCTTAATCTTTTTTAAAAAATAAAAAGTTTGTTACATAGAGGGGAAGAAGCATCTGAATACTTAGATGGGGTACGGTAAAGGTCGGGGAACATTTACTGTTAAAAATAATAATTTTAACTTTATAAATGCTTGATAATAAATACGAATATTTTTATTTTATTTCATTTCGCATATTTCTCAAAATTTTTTGAATTTTCGCCAAATCTGTTTCTTATATTGCTATGGTTTTCAATTAAGAATACATTTCAAATTTTATTCTCAATGTATTTATGTCAAGGAAATATTCTGTGCTGATTATCACGTCTGCAGAAACTGATCCTTTTACTTCAAAAATCTAGATTTGTTACAGCCACAAAGTAGGGTAAGGTAAATGATTATTTTCGTGAAAGGAAACGTGGCTTTAGGTAGCTTGATGTGCTCGGATGTTGAGAAGACTAATTAATTACTAGTGAAAGGCGGCGGTGTTGACAGGCTACGTTGTCACAGGAGACAACGCCCTATGATAAAAGTTCAATATTAGCCTAGCGTTTACCGAACAAGTGCGTCTAATTACAATATAAGGTGCATTGTTCGCCCGGGGCCGGAGATCGGGCGCCTGTTGCTACACAGATGCAATTACGCGCTCAGAACCACGTAATTTGCATAGGTATCTAATATCGCCATTCAGTTCTCTCAACTGTTTCATTGCATCCAATCCAATTTGCGCGCATACCTACTAACTCTTTGTTCTAATTTCCCGGTAATGTTTCAGGAATCAAATGTTCGTATTAGTAACATATTACTTTCAAATCAATTAAACGGGCCCGTTTGAAAACTTAATTTGATTTATGACTGAAAACGTTGCACATTGTTTTTGTTGTGGTATTCAGTCTTAAGACGGGTCTGATGATTACCTATCTTGCGCAAGCCTTTTCATAACTCATAACTATCACAACCCAAATCCTCTCTAAACTGCTTAGCGTATACTATCCTTGCCTCCCTCTCCTGTTCTTACCCCACACACTTCCCTCTAATGCAATTTTACAAGACCCTCGTACCTTAAAACGTGGCCAATTAATCTATCCCTTCTCTTGGTCAACGTCCTCCGTATTGTTCGCTTTTCCCCTATTCTGTTTAGAACTTCCTCGTTAGTTACTCTATCCACCCATCTGATTTTCAGCATTCGCCTATAGCACCACATGTCAAAGGCTTCTAATATTTTCCTTTCCGGAGTTCCTATCATCCACGTTTCGCACCCATATAACGCCACGCTCA
The DNA here is from genome assembly GCA_034510155.1 of Eucriotettix oculatus. NCBI lineage: Eukaryota > Metazoa > Arthropoda > Insecta > Orthoptera > Tetrigidae > Eucriotettix > Eucriotettix oculatus. Next base: position 190,544,417 of record CM067377.1, on the reverse strand, counting down.
ATACGAACATTTTTAGCAACTATTTCCTAATATTCACACTTATATTACCCGTAAGTAAATTCCTCTTTTTCGAGAAAGCTTTCCTTGCCTGTGATATCCTACTCTTTATGCCTACTATACTTCTACGATCCCTAGATTTTACTCTTCCGAAGTAACAGAATTCCTTAACTTCCGTCAAAATATTTCTTCCCAATCTGACACCTTTGTTATTTCACTGTTTTCCAAACTACACTCAATTACATTGGTTTTCCTCTATTAATCCTCATATTCAACTCTTTCTCCACAACTCCTTTCATGCCATTTATTATAATTTCCAAGTCTCCTGATTTCCCTAATTCCTACAATATCGTCGGCAATGCGTATGGTTTTTATTTCTTGTCCTTGCAGGATGATTCATTTTCCTTATTCCGTTTTAACCTTCTTCATCGCTTGTTCTATATATAAGTTAAACAGCATGGGCTACACACTGCATCCTTGTCTTACTCCTTTCTTGATTACAGCTTTCTTTTCTTCATTATATATTATAATTACTGCTGCCTGTCTTCTGTACAGGTAATTTATAAGCCTTCTTTCTCGATATTTTATTCCAGCGCTATTCAAAATCCTTAATGGTTTGTTCCAGTTCACATTATCAAACGCTTTTTGTAAATGTACAAATGCCATAAACGGAGAACGGAAAAACTACTGAAATAGCTTTCATTTCCTTTATAAATATTTTATAAAAATTTAAACATAAAACGATTGCATATTGTGCAGCCAACACGAGCCCAAAATTTGGAAACAAAGCGAGAAGTGGTACAAATAATATTTTTGAAAATTTAAACAAAGACCTTAATCAAGACATTGCTGTTCGTTGTGGGCATCAGGAAAATCACAATTAAGTGTTGAGACTTTGAAAGTCATTTTATGTGTGAAATATAATTTAACAAATTTATGTGAAAGATTTTCGGGACCTTTTAAACAACGACAGCAATATACTTAAAAAACTCACTCAAATGAGAAATTGTCAAGGAATCAAATAATACTATACATATTTTTATAATTTGTAAATTGTACCTATGTTGATATTTAAAAATATATATAACAATACTAACACTATTTTCGTGTTCTATGAAAATTTTTCGTCATTATAGAAACATCCCCTCCACTCCACTTTCCATCACGGTAAATGATGTCCCACTTTACTAATGTTAAAATCTGGTCGCATTAAATTACTACTCACTGCCATCAGTAGAGGTTATGGATAACTTTTCCTTCTCAATATCTTCTTCCTACCTCTTAAAAGTCCTTAATAGTTTGTTCCATTTAACGTTATCAAACGCTTTTCCTAAATCTACAAATGCGAGGAACGTAGGACTGTTTTTTATCATCCTGTATTCTAAAATTGGTCAGTAGAATAATTAAAAATACACTTTTAAATAAAGGGAACATCATAATTAATGCAGAATAAATTTCATTGTATTTAAAATTACAGGAAGACTAGTTAATAATTATTTCAACTTAAAATTTGGATTGAATACTTCTGCTGATTTTGCCGTTGTTATTTGAGAAAGCTGCTGTAGACTCAATCGACAATCTGTCTCTGCGTCTAAAAAAAAACAAATATAAAATGTTTATTAAATGCTAAACGCGGCTTAATAAAATTATATGACATAATTGTTGTGAAGTCTGGTGACGTGTTTACCCGTGCTGCTAAAGCTTCCATTCCGAACCGCAGGAAGCTTTGTTGTGGTTTTCGACAATTTCTGCAAAATTTTCGCTGCGTTAGCTCACTTTCAACCTCGCCAAGTGTCATTGAAACAAACCAATAATTAAATTTACAAATAGGTAAAAGATTTCAAAACATCACTCTGTTGAAACGTCTGCCCTGGAGGAGTGACTTTTGAAATGACAAAGCTCACAGGCACAAACATACCACACATTTCCTGGTTTTTAAATTGACAGCAAAGCAGAAATGTACCAAACGTGCTTCACTTTCCAAAGGCAGCTGAATTATCAACAGTAATTGGAACTATGTATTTATAAGCGATTTAATATTGACGGCAATTAAGTTCGTTGTGCACAATGCATGAAACAATTATTTAATGTGAAACAGATGAAACTGCAATATGCCGGACTAATAATTAATGCCCAAGTAGATAGTTACAAGACGAAGTACAGACTTGAATGTTGTATTCCATTACATCCACTATGAATACTAAGGGTAGAAATTAATCAGAAAATACATATTTTCAGTTTGAGTGCAAAAAGAGTATAAAATATGTCGTTGAAAAATGAGAACGTATTATTATTTTTTTGTTTATTTAAATTGTTGATTTCCAATCTGCAGGCAGTGGTCACAGCACAATTCAATAAGTAAATTTCATAAAAGTATGCTTTAAAACCTCAGTAAGGTAACCGTCCAATGACGATTCCCTAGAAGTTCAATGTTTTTTTTGACTATCTTCTGTCTTGCTGCATTAAATCTGTGGTCTTCTAAGTCTTCTCTGTGTTTTCGGCTATTAGCCTATTTTGATGTCCTTCCATTTTCTCAAGGTAGTGTGCCGTTAGTCTTTTGATTTCCTCGCTGATGAATGAGATCTTGAGACCATTATGTAATGTGGAATTGGAAACAAACCATGGTGCGTTGGCGATTATGCAGAGTATTTTTGACTGTATCCTGCGAACTTTTGTTTGATTTGATTGCCTGGTGCATCCCCACAATTCTATGCCGGAAATCCATATGGGCTTAATGATGCATTTGTATAATAAAATTTTATTGACTTAAGATAATTTTGATTTTCTTCCCATTAGCCAAGACATTCCCCTTAATTTTAGATTCTTTGCTGTCGTTTTTTCTAGTTTTTTTCCAGGTCATTTTTCTTGCAGCGTTATATGTACTGAATGTTTTATTCAGTTGATATAAAAATAACAGCAGAAGGATTAATACGTATTCAATAAACCATTTATTTGGATTAAATAATGATTCATCTGATAATTTTTGGTACATTCACTTCAAACCAAAGCAATATCAAGAATAAAATATCGAAAGACAATTTACAGATAAAAAATGGATATTACTGATATTATATTTATTTATATGTCTCATGTTAAATTATAAGAAAATTGACTAATTACTGACTGATAATGTTTATAAACTAAACTTTTCGGTCTTTATTAGGTCTAAGTCAATGACAGGTCGAAAAAGAAATAGAACTAGAGATCAAATATATAATGCAAATATTTGAAATTACCTGTCAGCAAAAATGTATTGATGTTGTTAATAGAAATCGTATTCAGTTTTAATTAATGGAATTATTATTTTCATTTAATTTTTTCCTGATATATGATCCAAATATTTGAAATTAAATGTCAGCAAAAATGTATAATGTTTTTAATAGAAATCGTATTCAGTTTTATTTAATGGAATTATTATTTTTATTTTTTTGTGTTTAAAGTCGCACAGAAATCTAAAGTCATTAGCGACTGTGCGCAAAGTCGGGGAACTTTATATGTAAGTAAGGGACTAATAGTATGGTAACTGAAATACAACGTCCAAGACCGTGCCAGGATTCGAACCTGGGTCCTCTTTGGTGCGCAGCAGCGATACTCCACATGAGGTCGACTTGCAATTATTATTTCAGAAATAATTCCTTTTCATGTATAATCAGACTTATTAAATAAAATCGATGTTTTTACATGGTCAAAGATATTATTTAACACAAAACAGTGTTTAGTTATGAGCATAAGCACGCAATTCTATACAAATAAGTAAAACATATTTTATTAAATAATTTTTCTGACAATTAAATATATAATAAATGATTTAATCATACTCTTAGTCAGAATTTTTATAATTTGACTGTAACATGTCATTTAAATTATAAAAATTACAAAAATACTGACAAAGAGACTGATTAAATCAAAGATTTTTAGTTTCACCCATAAAATCAAGGGCAAATATTTTATAAACTATATTCTGTTAACCAAACGGTTTGATTAGGGCTATACGGGTACCAAATTTGTGATATTCTTGTTTGTATAAACACGATACTTAATTTTTTATAGAAGCAACACATTAGTATTTCTAAACAATTTACGCGCTCCCTCCCCACTGTACTGTAAGCATTATAAATAATTGTCATATAAATAAAGACTAAAAAGAATTTACTGTCTACAAAATACACTTTGAGTGATAGTAAATTCTCTGTGTCACTTGCTGTTGAATTTTTAATCCACCCTCCACCCATTTTCTTAGAGTAACAAGAAACTTCACTTACGTCTGTTCTCGTCAATCCCATTTTTATTATAAATTCCAACAAGACCAACTGCACTTTCCAAAACAAAACTACTCTCACGTTCAAAGATACAATACAGAAAAATCAATCCATTCTTGTCTCCCTCTTCAGTTCTTACACTGCACGCTTCCCTCTAATACTAATATTACAAGACCCCCATGTCTAAGAACTTGACCTTTCTTGGTCAAATCCCTCCGTATTGTTCACTTCTCTTATTCTGTTTAGAGCTTCTATAGCACCGAATTTCAAAAGCTTCTATACTTTTTTTCCTTTCTGACCTTCCTACCGTCAAAGTTTCGCACCCATACCAAAATTTTTAGTAATGGTTTCCTAATATTAATACTTATATTTCCCATAAGTATATTCCTCTTTTTCGCGAAATCCTTCCTTGCCTGTGTTATCCTACTCATTATGTCTACTATACTTCTACCATCTCTAGTTATTACGCTGCCCAATTAGCAGAATTCCTTAACTTCCGTCAAAATATCCCTTCCCAATCTAACACCCTTTGTTATTCCACTGTTTCCCAAACTACACTCCATTACCTTGCTTTTACCTCTATTAATTCTCATATTGAACCCTTTCTCCAGGACTCCGTTAATGCCATTTGTTATGGTTTCCAAGTCTTCTTCTGACTCCCCTAATACTACAATATCGTCGGCAAATCGTAAAGTTTATATATCTTCTCCTTGCAGTATAATTCCTTGTCCATATTCCGTTTTAAGTTTCTTCATCGCCTGTTCTCTACTTAAGTTAAACTGCTTTCTTTTCTTGATCTTCTATTCTTATTACTCCTGGTTGTCTTCGGATGAGATTATGTATTAGCCTCCTTTCTCGATATTTTATTCCAGTGCTCTTCAAAATCCGAAATAGTGTGTTCCAGTTGACATTATCAAACGCTTTTTCTAAATCTGCAAATGTCAGGCTGGTATTTTCTTATCCTGTCTTCTAAAATGAGTCGAAAAGTTAATATGGCTTGTCTTGAGCCTACATTCTTCCTAAAACCAAATTGATCGTCTCCTAACTGGCATTTTATTTCACGTTCCATTCTCCTATAACATAGGTTAAGGGACAAATTATTTAGGAATTAGTGATCCGTAAGAAATAAAAAATACCTCATAAAATAACTTATCTCACTAGCAGTGTCACAGTAGTTTACTCAGCCTTATGATGAATGATGTCAAATTAATTATTGCATTTTCCGACGTCAGACTACAGTCAAATTCTTTCACCTTCCATATCATTTAAATTCATTATCAATTAGATTTGACGACGAATTGTTTTAAACTAGCTTAATCTGTGGGTTTCTTTATCCAAAATGAACTGGAATGTTTTTCGTTTTGTCTTAGCATATATAATAATCGTAGAAGCTGTTGACTTCATCTCCAACACAATTGTAAGATTTAAATTAGCTCATTTAATGTTTTTGGTTGTTCTCGAATACTGGAGCTCCAGAAAGGAAAAGAATAGAAGCCTTTGAAATGTGTTGCTATAGGCGAATGCTGAAAATCATATGTGTGGATAGAGTAACTAACGAGGAAGTTCTTAACGGAATAGGGGAAAAGCGAACAATATGGAAGACGTAGAGGAGGAGAAGGGATAGATTAATAGACCACGTTTTATGGCATGAGGGTCTTGTAAAATTAGCATTAGAGGGGAGTGTGTGGGGTAAGAACAGCAGAGGATAGAATACGCTAAGCAGATTAGGGAGAATGTGGGTTGTGCTTGTTATGAGGAAGTCAAAAGGCTCGCGCGATATAGGTTAGCATGGAGGGTTGCATCAGACCAGTCTTAAGACTGAATACCACAACAACAACAAATCCATATACGGTTATTCTAAACATGTGTTTTTAAGAATTAAAGAATTTCATAGGAAATAATTTGTTAAGTTGAAAATTGGGAAAAGAAGAGGAATCGAGGAATTAAAGATGGTTCTTATAATGTTAGAAGATAAGGTCGTTATGATTAGGAAAAAATGAAAAGGGTCAATAATATATTTTAAGTCGCTGAAGTGCATGCACACTTATAGGCTAAAGGAGTTCCTCTTAAATTTAGCTCCCGCCCTCACTTTGGGGTATATATTGCGGATTTGCAGTGGTGTGTAAAATATGGAGCGCTATTTTATTTTCGCACTGGAAGGAAACCCGCTGTGTGAGGGATTCGAGTCATGCTTCAAGTTGGCCCCCAGCAGTAAACAGGACGCAGTTTTGCTTGGTGACTTATACGCCGGGCGGGTTGCCATTATTTGTGAGGGCGCTGAGGTCAAATGGCGCAGAAAGTATGGAAATGAAGTGGCGACATACGGTCCCTGCGGCGAGGCTACACATTTTCCTAATACTCGCGCCATTATCGTTTCTGAGTGTCGCGGCTTCGGTTTGATGGATCAACTTCTAGCGAAGCTTATTACGTGTAAAACCTTTTATAATTAATTTCTAATATGGGCTAACGGGTGTCCTGAAAGCCCTAATAACTGGTATCTATGAAAATTGATTGATCGACTTCGGTTTTAAACGACACGTCGCCTTCTACTGAAATTTGTGTCGATTAATGTCATTACTATAATTTATCGATTATCAGTAAATGCCTGAAACCTCTGAATGTATGAAATAAGCCGTTTCAGACAGGAAAAATATTCTGAAAAATAAAAGAGTATTTCCAAAAACAAATGACGGCTGAAAAACACTGCTATAAAAATATAAAACCAGTCTATGAGATCTGAGCTTTTCTTTTCGTATGTATTTTGCCACAAACTTGAGTATTATTTCTAAACTGAAAAAAATGATCAATAGTTAAAATATGCTTTTAATAAATATTTTTACTTATTAGAAATAATAATCACTTATTTTTTTCGGTTAACCTCTGATTTGTCTCATTTTCTTAGCACAGAACTAATAAATACAATCCAGTCCTTTCCAAAATTGCCATGTATTTATTAGACATGTTACACTGTCATTGAATTTGAAATTCAACAGATACTCTGAATTTTTGAGAACATTTATGCTATTTTTTTTGGTTAACAGGCTACATGAGGGTGATCCTGAAAGAGGCAACTCCCCTTTAATAGTATAGGAAGTTTCTTTATACCAACGTTTATAACATTTTTATGTTTATTGTTAATAATTTGATGTAACAATAATTTAATTTTTACGAGGTAAACCTGAAGAAGGTGAAAGTATACGCCGAAACATTGTTTGGATAAAAATAAAAACTGTCTGAAAAAAAGGCGGGCGGAAAATATTTTATTTCTGAGATTTAATATTTAATAAATAACGATGATGAATTTATAATCGCATTAGATATAGCACATAATGAGTATACAATAATTTGGCAAATACATCACAAGATTGTGTTTTCTATAATAGAATAAATAATCAGAATGGGGGATAAATTCAAATAACTAATTTCTGTCCTAGAGGTTATTGAAAGCTTCGTAAACGTAAGTAAATGGTGATGTACAAGTAACTACACTTGAGCCTCTACTTCAGTGTGTTAAGATTGTTCCTGCGCGTTCCCTATTTTTTTAAATTTTGTCTATGGGGTACCCTGATTAACAGGTCTTCATGATGTCGTTAAAGCCGTTTTTCAATTAGTTAAATAGTTCATTTCAGTTATTAAAATCATGAAAATTGGCACATCAAATATTATTTACATAATATCAAGCAAAAACCGCTAGACCTTATTTACGACAGATTATATTATTAAATATTAGTATAAACTTACCGCTTACATTTAAATCGATGGGGTGAGATTATTTTAAATTATTGATATTGTCGTGTATCTGGTTCAGAGGCCTCATAACAGTTTTTGAAAATTACCGTACCGAACGACCTGCTTCGGTCAGAAAAATAGCTGAAGTATTGCACTTTTGCGAACTCAGATTGGGATAAATAAATAATAGTTTAAACGAGGATCATCTCAGAATTTTTTTTATCATTATTTATTATCGTGTTCTTTCTTATTCCTTACAGGTATTCTGTGGCTTTATCAAAAAACCAAGGTAATGGAGTGTAGTTTGGGAAACACTGGAATAACAAAGGTTGTTAGATTGGGAAGGGATATTTTGACGGAAGTTAAGGAATTCTGCTACTTGGGAAGCGTAATAACTAGGGATGGTAGAAGTATAGTAGTGTAGAGTTCGTTAGCTTACACCAACAAAAATATTTTTGTACAATCAAACGAACAATAATAATAATAATGTATTTAATTTGAATAGAAATATAACTCAAATTAAGTTATAGTGGAACAAATATAAATTTACGAATATCAATTTATTCATTGGCTCAGTCGGTAAAAGCAAAAAGAATAATCTACGCAGCTTCTAAATGGCTGCTCCCGGGAACGCGGGTGACGAACGATATAGTTGAAAATTAAAATCGTGAATCAGACGATAATGGTTTGTGTGGAAAAATTCCGTTACCAGATGTTAACAAGGGCCTGGCGACGCCGTTCCTCTTAAGCCTTGCAGGATGTTCCTTCGCTGAAACACGTCTCCTCTCTAGCGCCTCGACCTTCTCCGGAGAGCTCCCCGAACCAATTGTTGAATCTACAATGCACCCCAGGCAATCAACAATGTTGCAGACGGCGACGTTTCCCGCCTACTCGGCCCCACCAAACCACTCTCGCCTTCCGTCCTGTATACGCAAACAACAAAAACTAAATTACCTTTGCTTTACCCGATGAATGTAAGGGTCATAAATCACCACAGTAGACATAAAGAATAGGATAGCACAGGCAAGAAAGGCTTTCGCGGAATAGAGGAATTTACTTAAGGGTAATGTAAGTGTAAAAATTAGGAAATCGTTGCTAAAAATGTTCGTATGGAGCGTGGCGTTATATGGTTGCGAAACGTGGATGATAGGAGCTCCGGAAAGGAAAAGAATAGAAACCTTTGAAATGTGGTGCTATATGCTGAAAGTCAAGTGTTAACGAGGAAGTTCTAAACAGAATAGGGGAAAAGCGAACAATATGGACGACGTTGACCAAGAGAAGGGATAGATTAATAGGCCACGTTTTAAGGCACGAAGGTCTTGTAAAATTAGCATTAGAGAAGAGGGAGGTGAAGGATAGAATACGCTAAGCAGATTAGGGAGGATGTGGGTTGTGCTAGTTATTAGGAAATGAAAAGGGTTGCGCAAGATACGATAGCATGGAGGGTTGCATTAGACCAGTCTTAGAACTGAATACCACCACCACAACAACACCACTATCCGATTATGAACGCCAATGACAATGAACGTCCCGTCGGTCGCGCAGTGTAATCTTTTTAATGCCGCGTATTGCTGAATTGCTTTCCGATGACGATGGATTTAGTAAATTGTTTAGTTTGAATTGACCCGCTTATTGCGTGTTGACAGACGTTCCATTTGCAAATTGGAGTCGCGCGTGGGATTGTTTTTGGCTGACGCGGGCTGTTGCGTGATTGTCCAGTGCGTTTCCGAGGCGCCTTGTTTGTGAGGGAATTACTGCGCAAGTGCGTGAGCTCGCTGCCATCTGCGGCAACGCAGCACGTTTCGCGGTTTACGAACCGACAGCTCGCTCTAAACCGCAGGAACTCTGCCAATCCAAATGTATGATTTGTATTTTAACAAGGATTGCATTAATTTTGTGAAAAAGAAAACAATGCAATATATGTGAAATTCGTTCTATTGTCGTCCTTAACAATTGGTGGATCTTTCTAATGAATTAAATAATTAAAACAATCATTTTACTACAATTGAAGGAATGCTATTGTTAAACCAATTTAATCATTTTTAAATCAATACTATAAGCAATTATTCACGTCTAAAACTTGACGTAAATATTAAAACTAATATTGATTGCAAATAAGAATTATAAGATCAATAAAACGGCTGATATAAGAGTCGATAATCCTAGTTGTCAGCCAGGCTTTTGATAAGGTCTGGCACAAAAATAAAAAAAAACCTTCCCTAATTTAGCTGCTGAGATCGTACTTGACAGTAGTGTGTTGGGTCCTTTGCTCCACCTGATCTATACTCCGGATCTACCAATTACCGACAATACTTCCATTGCAACATTTGAGGATGATACAGCCTTATTATCAGTACATGCTGACCCGGTCGTTGCAACACAAAACTTGCAAAACCACCTGGACCAAGAAATGGAAAATAAAGATAAACGAGAACAAATCAACACAAGTTACATTCACCACTAGACGTTTAGTGTGCCCTCCGGTCTACTTCAATAACATTCAAATTCCAATAAAGAACGAATCTAAGTATTTGGGTTTATATTTAGATTTCTTGTTGTTTCCATTAATCCTCGATTGAGGAAATAGGATACGTCATACATTAAAAATTAAAAATGAACAAAATAAAGTACATAATTAAAGACAAATAAACTTAAAATAAATTAGTAAAAGAAAATGTATATAGACAAAAGTCAATATAAACACAACACGGACACACACTGGGAAACACAAACAAGCACACACTGAGGAACACGCAATGGAGTTTTATGTACTTGGAGTTCTGCGACCAGGAAACTGTCCTTCCCTCTGTCGTAGCTCCAGGCAATACATGAAACAAACAAACAGAAAAAACTCAATATAAATTTTAAAGATATGTGATGTGCTATTTTATAAGGCAGCTCATTCAACACTTTTTGCAGGAACCTTGATTTAAATACTAGAAGGACGATTAAGAAAATCCTGTACCGAGTAAAACGCGCCATTTAAAAGAATAGTTTTACTCTGCTTCACGAAGCTTTTGGCGGAAGGCTGTTGTATAAAATTATCCCGGTATTGTGAATACTTTTCTGGTGTAGATCAAGGCGATGCTTGTCCGACCTTAGAGCTGAACGATTTCTAGTCGCGTATTCATGAAACTCGCCATTTGTTTGAAACAAATTAGTGTTTCGCTTTACAAACTTTAATATTTCATAAATATATACGCTTGGTAAAGTAAGTATTTGAAAACTTTTGAAGAAAGGTTTGCAACTCGATCTAGAATTCGTGCTAGAAAGTATCCTAATTGCACGCTTTTGCAACTTAAATATTTCATTACTCCTGGAGCAATTTCCCCAATTAGAGATGCCGTAGCTTACAATTGAATGAAAATACGCGAAATAAACCATTTTGACATCTAGAACAAAAAATTACCTGGAAAAAACATGTCCAAAAAACGACATTAATAAATCTTAAATTAAGAGAAAGGTCTTGGCTAATGGGAAGAAAATCAAAATTATCTTTAGGCAATAAAATTTTATAATACGAATGCCGTAAGCCCATATGAACTTACGGCATTGAATTGTGCGGATGCACCAAGCCATCAAATAAAAATTAATTCAAAGTATACAGTCAAAAATACAGTGCATAATCACCAACGCACCATGGTTTGTTTCCAATTCCACATTACACAACGATCTCAAGATCCCATTCATCACTGAAGAAATCAAAAGACTACCTTGACACCAAAATAGGCTAATAGCTGAAATAATCTACCCTCCTGAAAAACACAGAGAAGACTTAGAAGATCGTGGCCCACAGATTTGATTCAGAAGGACAGAAACTAGTCAAATAAAATTAAAATAAACCATTGAACTTCTAGAGAATCGTCATTGGACGATTACCCTACTCACGTTTTAAAGCATACTTTTATAAAATTTATTTATTTCATTGTACTGTGACCATTGCAGATAGTAAATTAACAATTTAAATAAATAAATAAAATAAATTCTATATTCGAGAAATACAACAAAACAACCGAATTTAATCTTTCTTTTTACTTTCTCGCGGCTTTAACAGAATGTCTTGATTCACTCTTGAATTATAAAATTAATTACCACTCTGGGGAACCTCAAGTTCATCTAACTTTGATATAATACAGAGGTTCCAAAACAAAGTACTCAGAGCAATAGTAAACGCACCTTGGTATGTTCCCAACACAGTCATACATTCTGACCTAAACATACCCTCAGTCCGGCAATAAATAACTAATCTCAGCTATTTTTAACGTATTTTTAATCCATTGGAATGACGGACCTTCAATTGCTTGCATTAACAGTTAGTCGTAAAGACTTACGGATCCCTTCTAATACAAATCTTGCTCTAAGTCAGAAATAAATCTCTTTTGATTCACATTCCCATTTTCCTTAAACTTTTGGAGTTAAATATCTAAATTAATTGATGGGCTATTTATAACACGACTGCGTATACTTCAATTCTTTCTCATTTCCCTCCCATAGTTTCGTTATTTCATCTTGCACTAATTTAAACTTCCCATCATTAACATTCGCAACCTCTTTAAACTTTTCTTCGAATTTATTCCCTAAATTTTTCTCAATTGATATTTGTGAAGTTACCACCTTTCCCTCCAATTCCTTTTGTAAATTACGATTTTCTAATGTAATTCTACCTAACAATTCTTGGTTCTGTTTCCCCAAACTTTTCCTAATCATATCCTTAAAGTTAATTAATGTTTTACTCACATTTATTTTCAACGTTTATTATTTTCCCAGCCAGTCTATTGTTTTCTAAATTAACTTCTAGAAATCTCATTTCAGATCTGTCAGTCAATTTTTAATACTTTCTGACAGTTTCTATTATTCTCCTAACATTCTTCCCTAATTCCACTAATTTATTTTCGCAAGTCTGCCACTTTTTCATTTAGATTTGCACTTAGATCTAAATCTTTTATATTCTTAGTTACATTTTCTGCCAAAATTTTATTTGCTTTTTTAGCTTTTGCTCTTAAGCTAGCTATATTCTTAGTTAAATTCTCTAAATACTTCATTAATCCCATATCATTTCTAACAATTATATATCCCTGAGAAATATGATCCCCAAAATTTTACCTTTATTAACGAACTAACTTCTGTGCCTCCTATTTCACTTACCCCTTCTAATGGTCCACTATTAAACATTTACTTCTCACCCTCTACATTATTTGATTCAAATTCACCAAACATTCATTCTGTTATTTCGCCCGCAGTGAAAATTTAACTCCTACGAATCTATTAATTACTATAGAATTATCGATATTTAATTTATATTTTACTTCACTAATTTCTTTTTATTTCTAAGTAGCATGGACTGTAAATATAATAATTAACACTAAATTTTTAAATATAAATGCATACATAATTATGTTGCAGCACTCACTAAAAAACGAGTTGTTCGTACCCACAACAAAAAATAGCAAAATATTACATGCAAAATTTTGAAACAAACATGCATCAATACTGCCACAATGTTGCCATTAAATTCCAAATATTTAACACTTATTTAGAGAAATCTAAGCCCTACGTTGGACGCTTCAAATTAGGTAATATTCAATAATAATTTATCTAAAACCTTTTGTTATGGTAGCACATTTTAATAATTTATTATTTCCCATTTCATGAAATTTAAAATACTGAATATTATTTTATATTAATGAAAGGAATTTAAAAATGATAACAGTAAATTCAATAATAGAACAGAGAGTATAATGGACCTCATAATAAGAGTGAAACCCAAAATATTTTTGTGTAAAATAAAGTTAATAATCAACTTAAGTATTACAAGTAAATTACATTTCAAAATAATCAATTGAATATTATTATTTTGAAATCGAGATTTAATTGGTATATAAATTAAAATGTAACAATAAAAACCAATGAATTCCAAACAATAAACATGATATTAATAAATTAATTATTATAATTTATAGAATTAGTTATATCGAAATATTGTAACCTGATGGCACAAGAATGCTGCAAAGCTTTACATAAACATTTTTAACCATACCTCGTTTTTTGCTTTATCCAAATAATCCAACTGTGGTTACTAGTTTTTCATTCAATTAGATTTACTCTCACTAAATTCAAATTTGCACCGAATTTAATTCACTTTCATTATATATACTTAAAAATCTTGAAAAGAAAGGATTGCATTATATTATTAGGTATTGTAGATTATTTCACCATTCATGTAAACCGCCTATGTCTCCAGTTTACTAACGTGGATCCACCTAAAGACATACGTCAGTATGTTATTTCGCCCGCTTGACGCAAATACTTTTGGGGTCAATCTCTCATTAAACGTTACTTTAATAGGTTAATACCTCAGTCTACAACAAAATGCCCAATACTACAAATCAGCAGCCATTTTTAACTCTAATGCTGTAGTCTGTCTTTCAGAAACATTTAAGATTTCTGCTTATACAGGCTACTCTGTCCCACACCGTCATCCTCCTCCAAATTCTGTCTGTGGACTGACTAAAATAACGACGTCTGACAAACGCTAACATGGGAAACACTTTCAGTCGCCGACAGCTGCCAATCATATTTATTATTAGTCCATATCGCTGTAACGCATTGCTTTATTATGTCTGTAAAAATCCACAAGTTCTATTCCCAATCCTTCGATTTGTTTACTTTAGTAAACAGACTTTACTTTCCCAGCTCCAACAACAACAAAAAAACAAATATATACTCCTTTTTCCTCTTACACGGCTTTAATATAATGAATTATAAAATTAAATCATTTATATACACCAATGTATATGCATATATATATTTGTTGTGGTATTCTGATGCAACCCTCCATGCTAACCTATCTTGCGCAAGCCTTTTAATTTCCTTATAACTAACACAACCCACATCCTCCCCAATCTGCTTAGCGGATTCTATCCTTGGCCTCCCTCTTCTGTTCTTACCCCACACACTTCCCTCTAATGCTAATTTTACAAGACCCTCGTGTCTTAAAACATGGCCATTTAATCTTAGTCAACGTCCTCCATATTGTTCGCTTTTCCCCAATTCTGTTTAGAATTTCCTCATTAGTTCCTCTCTCCACCCATCTGATTTTCAGCATTCGCCTATAGCACCACATTTCAAAGGCTGCTATTATTTTCCTTTCCCCAACTCCTATCGTCCACATTTCGTACCCATATAACACCACGCTCCATACGAACAATTTTAAGCAACGATTTCATAACATTCACACTTATATTACCTGTAAGTAAAACTCTCTGTTTCGCGAAAGTCTTCTGGCCTGTGCTATCCTACTCTTTATGTCTACTATACTTCTTCCGTCCCTAGCTATTACGATTCTCAAGGAGCAGAATTCCTTAATTTCCGTCAAATTTTGTTATTTACCATACATCATGAAATATATGGTTATTCAATGAGGACCACCTGACTGTATAAAATATTTAATGATTGCCAATTTTAGATGAAAACTAAGAAGAGCAACGAGAATAAAGGGAAGCTGAGCAAATATCTGTCATAGATTTATTATTTTATTTAGGAGAAGATAATTTTACAAGACGAAGACGAAAGGTATTTAGCCTTGACGGACAGGGAAGATAATAACAGGTTGTTGTGTTGTGGCGAGTAAGGTTGTTTAGGCATGCATGCCCTGCCCACGACCCCTGGGGCCGCCAGGTAATTACATTATTAAGGGTGTGGCGGCGTTTGACGTTTGTTTGCACAGTTGTGAATACCAGGGCCGTGTCTTCTCTTCTTTTTTTTTTGCGGAAAGAGAAAATACCAGCTTCTCTCATCCTGTTCGCTTTCCGAATGGCTCTGATGTTCACATTTTGCCTAATGGTACAGACGGAGTAAGTGGACCTCTCGCCTCATTTATAGCAGTGTTTCACCCCAACAGGGATTCAGGCTAATGAATTACTCATCTGCGTTCGGTTACACAATATAATAACACAGTTTTACGTGAGTAATGACTTTCTAGGAATGTAAGTTCAGCTGATATTCCGCGAATCCAAACCTTTCAAAGCATAATCTGGATTGTTTATTCCTGTGTTTCACAAAATTAATCAGTAAATGAAGCACTGTATATTCACTTTCTGATAATGATTATTTATTTACGGGTCGTTACAATATATATATATATATATATATACACCTTTTGTTTATTATAATTTTATTTTATTTACTCGCAGCCAATTTTCATTTTGACTGACGTAAGCTGATTGAGGATACGCAATATCATTTTTTCTTTGTGAGAGCGAAATAAATTTTCTTTTTTAAAAAAGTATTGCGAACCTATTTGTCCCCTGCAATATTTTTGGTTTCAATAAGATAACATAAAAATTTTCTTCAACGTTCTTCTGATTCTGTTTAATATTTTTTATAGTTTCTAAAATCAATTAAAGTTATATCTTAAATCTAAGATGCTTATCACAGATGGTCTTGTGCATTCCAAAAAGGATGATGAGCAAGGATGATAAAATATTGATTTTTGTTTGTAGTTTATCATAATTTATCAATCAATAATATACAATTCTATAGTTAAAAGTGACGGCTACTAATTGTATTAGTATCTAATAACATTATCAGAAATATGTCCATTGATATCACCTGTATAACTTAAATGACAATGAATAATAAGTTGAAATTTAAAAAGTTCACTATGCAATATCACTTTGAGTCTTTCATTGATCAAAGGGCTTCGTTTCTTGATGCCTGGATGATCCAGCAAATTGGCTACAGGACAACCACTGAATTATAAAATGATAAAGTTCTTTTTCATTGTGTTTCAAACTTTAGATCTGTGTTTGAATTGTTATTTGTGCATATATACGAAGAGAATATACTTGGAACTAAGAACTTCTGCTTGTAAAGCAGTTTGTTGTGGTCAAAGACAATTTAGCAGAAAATAAAATTACTTTGTGTTTACTAACGTCTGTGTAATTCTTTTACTTATTACTTCCTTCCCGTTAGTTTATACGAAGGAAAATTATTATTTTTACATTTTTGTCTTGTGTGTTTGTTATTCCACTTAATAAAGTGGTTACGTCCAACGGGTAATCTAAATTTTTATCAATTTTAGAACTGTAGTAGTGTATAACGGAAACAAATTTTTTAATTTTTCTATAACTTTGAATTTTACGGTGAAGCCACACACACTAACCTGTATAAAATTCCTTGATATTTTGTTACATAAGTTACGACTTGGTAGCCGAATAAAGGGATTTTCATTTCGGTTGATTCGCAGCTGGCGAAGCTCATAGCGAGTAGTCGAATGTGATTATATTCCTCGCTAATATTTCTGGGGGAATACTGAGTCCGATCTCCGCCAATCAGGGGAGCCGTAATAAAGAAGGGAGAGGGGAGAGCAGCTGGCAAAAGTTCTGGAGGACGTAAGATAGTTCATTCTTGGCCGGTTCTTGTTGGCGACCGCCAGGAAAAGGGTACGGCGTAAGAAAAGCAGAAACCACGTGGAGAATGACCCGAGTGTTGCTCCCAATCCTCCAGCAGCTATCCTGGTAAGCAGTCAAAAGTTACATTACTAGGAGTATTGCCACTAAAAATTATATTTATTTACCTTTTGATAAAAATTCATATTTTCCTTCATGTGAGTTCACATCGTAAAAACGGCAACTATGGGGAAAAGGCCATCATGCTGAGTAGTGGGAAAATTAGGTTTTAAATTTAATGATATATTTATTTTGTAAATATATTTTGTTCTTCAATTTTAATTTTTATAAAATAAATGTTGTAATTTTAATTTTTGATTGATTTACATTTAATTAAACACGTGGTGTACTATAGGTTCCAGAGACCCAGAAAGTGGACAACTAAATGCACGTGTTGAACACCTAAGGAGCAGCCAGGAGTGTAGACGATCTGTATATTGATAATGGCAATTTCTGCTTTGTAAAACTTGCTCATTTAACTATTTGAAGATTTTTACAAGTCATTTAAGTCTTAAATTTTGAATGGTTCTCGAAAGTGCTCAGTTATTTCCTGTAAACAAGTCTCATTCTCAAAATGTTTGATTTTGATGTTTCAAAAGGTTTAAGTGTTTAACTTTCTTTTAATTTTCAAAGTGTTCAATTTTTATTATGTATAAATGTACAAATGTTCAAATAAATTTTCTGTTCTACCAATTTTAAGATGATGCATTTCATAATTCTTATTTAATCATCAACGATCCTTTGGATATATGTTGTTGTAGTATTCAGTTCTAAGATTGATCCGATGAAACCCTCGATGCTAACCTGTCTTGCCCAAAACCTTTTCATTTCCTTATAACTAGCACAACCTACATCCTCCCTAATCTGCTTAGCGCATACTGTCCTTGGCCTCCCTCTTCTGTTCTTACCCCACACACTTCCCTCTAATGCTAATTTTACAAGACCCCTCATGCCTTAAAACGTGGCCTATTAATCTATCCCTTGTCTTGGTCAACGTCCTCCCCTATTCTATTAAGAACTTCCTCGTTACTTAGTCCATCCACCGATCTGATTTTCAGCATTCGCCTATAGCACCACTTTTCAAAGGCTTCTATTTTCCTTTCCGGAACTCCTATCATCAATGTTTCGCATCCATATAACGCCACGCTCCATACGAACATTTCTAGCAACGATTTCCAAATTTTCACACATATTACCCGGAAATAAATTCCTCTTTTACGCAAAGCCTTCCTTGCCTGTGCTATTCTACTCTTTATGTATACTATACTTCTGCCATCCCTAGTTATTACGCTCCCCAAGTAGCAGAATTCCTTAACTTCCGTCAAAATATCCCTTTCCAACCTAACACACTTTGTTATTCCACTGTTTCCCAAACTACACTCCATTACCTTGGTTTTCCCTCTATTAATCCTCATAATGAACTCTTTCTCCAGGACTACGTTCATGCCATTTATTATTGATTCCAAGTCGTCTTCTGATTTCCCTAATACTAAAATATCTTCGGCAAAGCGTAAAGTTTTTATTTCTTCTCCTTAGAATATGATTCCCATTCCATATTCCGTTTTAACATTCTTCATCGCCCGTTCTAAAATATATGTATGAAATATAATGGAACAATCACTGTTTTTGATAGCGATTAGATCCCTGTAATACAGGGAAAACTGAAAATTAATTAACCGATATTAGCCACTGCAGGGAGAAGGAAGTTTTAAACCCAACACGGGTTGAGTTTGTTAAACACGCAAACTGCCCGTCATAAATCCATGAAAGACTAAAGTTTGCGTCTCCGAAGAAAGAAAAGACTGACTTTAATTGTACTTGAAAGTGCAGTATGACAACCGCAAGATTACGCGGAATGCCGTAACTGAATGCAGGAGAATATCAAAGTAAGATTTTACTCGTCCTTAAGTTTCTTCAGTAAATAAAATATGAGAGTAAACTTAGTTGAAGCGTAGCGAAAAGTTTTGCCATGCAGTTCCAAGCATCACTTCAAGATTTGATATTAAAAATAGTAATTTTTTTTCCTCTAAATATATAACAGGAAATTAAAATCGTAAGCATTGAAATGTTTTTAAATGTAATAAATATTTTTTAGTGCTTTGTAAATCTATTCATATATCAAACTGACAAATAAAGAATATCATTTTAGCAATCAATCAGTAAAGAATGTGAACAAATTCCAAGAAAATTGTCTCTTATAGTATAATTAATAAATTAAGTTTTATTTAAATTAATGACCATGACTTCTTTGAAACTATAAGAATGACATGTAATTGAATATTTTAAAGTATTGAGACCAACTATACTAAGTAATCGTTTTAACAGACAACTAGTATTTGTTATTTATTTCTTCTGCATTAAAGAAGTTTCAGTTTTCTCCACCAGAATTCTAGTGCTTTACTTCACTTAATCATAAAAAAATTGGTAAATATTATAAATTAGTTATTACCACTTCTCTAAGAAAATTTTGACAAGCTTAACGGTTTATTTTACTTATATCCATGTAAATATGTGATTGTTAATTGGGGATATAGTTTCTCGTAAGTGATAAGAATCAAATTTAACGCAAATAAGGAAAGAATTTTTTTTACATTAAAATTTTCTTTATTTTCAAACAATATGGTTTGTAGCCTGTCCATATAAGCTTATTACATTTAAACATTCCATTATTAATTTAATATTATGTATAATTAAGAATGAAAACTATTTTTCTCTTTCATGGACAGATGAAAAATCTTCAATTAAAAGACCCTGTGGGATCCATAATCCAAGGTTTGTGGGAATTTGCCCACTAAAAATCACCTCCATAACTAAAATTAGAGAATAATTATAATTAGCCTCCAAGTTTTTTAACCTAGAGACATGCTGGAATATGCTCCAATAATCCTTATCGATATTTTTTTAATTTGTTCTTTTCCTTACTTTTTTAGATATTCTTTCCATCTTAACTTTGCATGTAGTCTCATATTTGTCTTTATTTACATATAATAATAATAATGAATGCTACTCACCATTATTCAATTTTTCATTCTTTTCATTTAATAAATTTAAATGTTTTAATAAATTGTTCTTAATAGTCTTACATTCTCCAATATCTATCGGTAACTGATTAAATTATGTAATGCTTTTAATAATTTAATGTTTTGTTTTAAATCTAGCCTAGCCCTAGTTATATCTAAATATACTTTTCTTTTAGCATTTTATGGGTTTATATTAACGAAGCGTTCTTCTGGTAAATATTGACGTAGGTCTGAATTGAAACAATGCTGCGCTGATTACATACAGAGGTAGCAGCACTATCGGTGTTCCGCGCATGCTCGATGTCCATATCTGCCACGTTGCAAGTTACAAAATGTATATTATTCTATATATTATCTATTTAAGATACTCTTTGGCAAGTTCTACCCATACAGATCTCGCCGTCTGCGCATGCACGTAGTCGCTGTCAGGCGGCATAACCAAAATCGCACTAAACTGTCGCCGCTGAATATAGTGCGTATGAATAATGCACTACAATATCATACTTATAAACTAAATAATTATTATAATAGGACGGCAAAAAAAATTACTGAAAAAAAATTGTAGAATGAAATTTTACAAAATCCCTGACACAAAGCCAATTTATTTCTCTTTACATCAATGTAACACTAAATCTTTTATTCTTACATAAGATAATTCTTAATGCTCTACTTTGCAACTTGGGAAACAATTCAGCCAATGTCATAATAAACATGGACTACTATATTAATTTCAATTTGAGTTTAGGACGGGCTTCTCGTGTGAAACTGCTATTTTGGAAGTAGTATCCCTATTGAAAGAAGAAATTTGTAAGGGAAATTTGGTGATTGCAGTATTTGTAGAACATTTGAGACAGTGAATAGAGTCGTGTTGTTGGACAAGTTATGGAGTAAGAGATGTGTTTTTTTTATCAATTTCCTAGCATTAAAAGAGCCACATCGGATTAACGTATTTAAAGTAGGATATTACAAGCTGTGACATTATTTTATTGTATAAAAGAAAAATATACTTATAACAAATTTTTGTATTATAAACTATTATAAATTACTCTTCTCCGATTCTTCTATAAATTCCTTTATTGAATAGAAGGAGTGGCTAAGCAAAAATGAGCGTAATTCAGTGTTAAATTTACCTTGATTATCGGACAACTGTTTAATTCTGTGCTGACTGCAGTCTGTTGAAGATGGATATCCCTGAATAATGCACACCTTTCTGTGCAATTGACAATGTTTTACATTTTTTATACAGATTATTTTTGTTCCTTGTATTGAAGGGATGAATATCAGAATTATTCAAAAATAAGTGCCTATTTGTGATTAAAAATAACATCAATGAATAAATGTATTGGCACGTCAAAGTGAAAATACCTAACTTTTTGAACAGAGTTCTGCAAGAAGTTCGTGAGGAAACCTGACATATTGCTCTAATAACACGTTTTTGACTAATAAAAATCTTATCTATGCCTACTGAGTTGCCCCAAAATATAATACCATATGATAAAATAGAATGAAAATATGCAAAGTATACTAATTTTCTTGTTTTTAAATCACTGAAGGTGGACATTGCTCTGACAGCATCACATGTAGCTGAGCTGAGTTTCTTAAGTAATTGATTAATCTGATCAGTCCAATTTAATTTATTATTTACTAAGAGACCTAAGAATTTAACAGAGGAAGTTTCATTTACATTTTTGCTGTCGTATTTAAGTGTTATAGATTGTAAAGTTGTGTTGAGTGTGTGAAATTGCATGAAATGTGTTTTGTCACAGTTATTTGTTAGTCCGTTCGCATTAAACCATGTTAGCAGGTTAGTTAAATTATTGTTGCTTGCCTCTTCTAGTGTGTCTTTGTTACTTTTTACTATTACACTAGTATCATCTGCAAAGAGGATAGCTTTAGAAGTTGAATCTATGGTATTAGGAAGATCATTTATATATATAAGTAATAATAATGGCCCTAATACTGATCCCTGTGGGACCCCAGTTTTAATAATTCCCCAATCTGATTTATGTATTTCACCTGTGCAAGAGTCTTTTAATTTTGTAATACCCTTGGCGCGTAAATCTCAGCCGTAACTGGTGAAGCGTCCTTGTGGATTGATTGAGTTTTTAATGATCCATTGGTGAGCATGGTTCATCCAATTCCATTCGGAGAATTTGACGTGTCAGTGTATATGACTCTTGGGTGATTGTAACGTTGAATAAGGTCATTAATTATTGAATTCCAATCGATATTGTACTTTTGATTGTTGGTGTTACTGGTGAGGGATGTGTCAGTCGGGAATTCCGAGTATCTCCAGGGAGGAATAGATCAAGAGGAGTTAAAATCATATAGAGGGGGTGAAAAATATTGTACGCATTGTTCTTGCTAATGTTCATTAGTTTCTTATATTATTATTGTTATTAATACAATCCTACAATTTGCTTGATTGTACGGTTGAGTGAAATAGCAAATTTTTTACTCTTCGATTTTTAAGAAAATTTGTTATGTTTTATTCTTTTTTTATAAAAAGCATATGTTTGTATCTATAGAGTTTAGAAATACTTCCAGTTCAACTTTTGTGTTTAAGTTGGCTACTAACCGTACATCTTGTTGGTCACTATTTCCTGTTTAGAATTACTCTTGTTCTTGCATTTATTATTAGATTAAATGCGCACAAGTTGTGCATAGGTTACTAAGATTACATATATTTTGGTATCGCACCTTTCTCTTCGTAATTAGTGTTCACATTGATTATTATTTTCAGAGCTCCACTAGTGAGTATACCCGTTTTTACAGCTGATCACATGGTCTTGTCGTTCTAGTTTGTCTAGTCTTTCGTTATATTGATGTTGCACTTCAATTGATGCATGATTTGTTCCATAGTCTTGTTTACCTTTGGATTAGTTGTTTAAGGAGGTTTATTTTTTTGTGATATGTTGTTTCTTTTCACAGATTCTAGAAAGGGAGATTTCTCCTCTGAATGTTTTTGAACGTGAAAGTGAGTTTTGTTTGCTCTGTACTTTGTGTTGGTTGAAGTCGCCTTTTTTTATAGTTGTTTTGTTACAACGCTGCCACGGTGAGCTTTTATGCATTTAAAACTCTTAGCTGGAGTATCCCTTGCTTTAGCACATGTTGCTGAGAGAAAGTTTCCTGAATATTTCACGCATTTATGTATTCTGATTCAGAATTATTGGGTATGTCATGTTTTAATTTTACGGTATTGATGAAGCTCTGATATCCTAACAAATAATGCGAATGCCAAATGTCAGAAAATTACAGCGAATCCTATTGGTAAAAAAAGAGAGTATAATCAAAAGACCATTCCAAAGGCCTGGTTATAGACATAAAGCTGAATTTTGTATATATTGAAAATAAATTCAATAGTTACTGTAAAATGGTTTATTATTATAAGTTAAATTATGTTCATACAATCTGTTTGCTTACTGAAGCTTGAATTAGACTCGTAGGAAAAGTATATTTTTGCATTACAAGGCCATATATTTTTGAAATACTAAAATTGATTAACCGTAATACAAACTAATTTGAAACTGACATAGACTAGAAAGTAGTTTGAATACATAATTATTTTAATTATTTATTTTTAAAATTTAAGCGTGACTAAGCATTTCAAATTAGACATCAAAATCTTAACTCTTTTCAAATATCAGTTTCATCTGTGCTAATTTTAATGAAATTGGCCAGGTTTTAACACGTAACATTAAGTTTAAGAGTTGGGAGAAAACAAAGCACAACAAAAAAATCTAGCATAAGGGTAAATTTGAGTAATCAAAAGAAGAACTAGTCAGCATTTTTGTAGTGAGTATTATTTAAATTTTAATTTATAGATTCTTTGACAACATTCATGATATTTGGGGAATAAATGTTTTCAGTCAGAAACCCACAGAACGTTAAATAAATCATAAAATAAGTTCATAGAACATATTATTTATGTAATAGATCTGTTTGTAATGATCTAGTTATTTTAAAAATTGTTACGGAGCACCTTTTGATATGATCGGCTGTTTCCAATAGTCATTCAGATAATTAAAATATATTTTATCTTTACATTTAGTTTAATCCGTCATACATTAGAACTATATTTTTTAATACACCAATTTCTATTCCACATATATGCCTATATAGTTTTAATCATCTCATAGCCAATAATATTCTCATATAGCTGCTCTAGCTTATCTATTTTAAAAGAATTTACTTGTCCAATTATGCAAGTTTTACATTTTATGTTCTTAGGTATGTATTGTTTAATTGATATATATGCTAGCGCTTTTTTTAACTCTCCTATTTTATCAGCAGAGGAATTGAACTATTGCGAGATGAAAATTATACGGCACTTGCCCTTATTTCCCGCGAGAAATGCACCAATTAATCCACGAATCAGAACAGTATAAATGAATGGCTGAACATGTACCGTTGTTTAACAATCACAGTGCATCCTATTGTTTCAGATAGCTAACTATATGGCTACCCAAACACGTCTAAACAGTCTTCCAGGAATAAAACAGTCTGCGTATATCTGCTTTAAGAGAAATAACAGTACGCTGCAGAAGAAAAATGTTCATCTCTAATATTTGTATTAATTATTGTGATAAGTGAAACCGTGGAAATTTTTACTTCCCAATAAATAATGGCAAATGTTCTAAATGACGACCACAGATTTTGCCTGCTAATTGTGGAAAATAAACGGAGTCCTTCAGATCATTCGCGAAACAAGTAGCATATTTCCTTAAATGAATGCTGCGTCCCCACAGCAAACTCGTCTCCCGTCATTCGGAAGGGCGTGAGAATAGTACCCAATGCCCGACCTACCTGATGCAGGTTTTCTAGGGTTTTCCCTGCATCTCTTTAGGTGAAACACCGGGTAGGATTCTTAAACTATAGCCTAAAGGCCCTAGGCAACCCTTGGCTACCTTGCTCTACCTTCCGCATCACACCTTTTCAATTCCCTTCCTATGCTATTAAAGGGGAGTGGCCTGTTTCAGGATCACCCTCATGTAGCCTGTTAACAATCCCCCCCCCAAAAAAAACTATTTCCTACAGTTATAGTAAAATTAAGTCTACAGAAGCATGAAAATACATCAATGGGGAAGACAACTCGGAAAATTATTAACAAAACGTATTAAATTGAATACAAAATAATATGAACACAAATAAAGAATTGAATAAAATATGTACATACATGAAAACGAATTCACATACAAACGAAAGAAATAAAAAAAATACAGACGGATGAGAGCGACATTTAGAACCAATGCTCTCTACCGTCATTCGGAAGGACGTGAGAATAGTACCGATCAGCCTGACCTACCTGATGCAGGTTTTCTAGGGTTTTCCCTGCTTCTCCTTTAGATGAATCACCGGGTAGGATACTTAAACTATAGCCTGGGTGCCCTAGTCAACAGTTGGCTTACTTGCTCTACCTACCACATCCTCGTGTGGTATACCTATATATGTTACTAATAATTTTGCAACTTCTGATATGAATATATAAGGTTTATATTGTTCTATCACACTATGGTTAGAAGTTTCATAATTGATCTAACTTTCCAAAATCCGTTTCGTCTGCCCTATATAATAGTTTTTGCAATTTTCTTCAGTACAATTAATTGGGTAAATAACATTATGTTGTTTTCTTTATAAATTTTGTCCTTCACTTTTTTAATAGTTACTCTAAGACTAATATTAACTTTGAAACTAATTTCAAAACTAAACTTGTTGCAGTCTTTTATACTATTTTTATGTACATAACCATAATATGGTAACACTTGATTATTTCTGCTATTACCATGCTTGTATTTATGTTATGTTAGGAGATTAGTATTTATATATGTTTGTTAATAAAATGAGTACAAAATATTTTTACAATTGCGATGTTCTGTTTGTGGAATTTGCGATTAGATAATAACATAAGGTTATACACCATATCTTTCTTCTTGTGTATGGCTGGCTCTATAAAAAATTTAGAACCCTTCCCGAATATGTTGGTATTTGGAACCAATCAGTTTCAATAATGCCATTGTTATTGATACTGTTAACCTATATCAGCTAATTAATATTAGTTTATAATTGATGAGTTTTTAAGTTTATTAAGGTATTTATTTAAAATTTTGATGATGTTAATTTCACTTTAAAAAAAGTGAAATAGGCTGTCAATAGATGACACATAAGTAAAGGTTGTTGTGTTTGAGGATTTTCGGTAAAACATATGCTCGAGACAAATTGACTGACTTGGTTGTTTTTAACTTTTTGTATTGTTAAAAAAAGTGAAATTAATTTCAACATCCAAATTTAGGTTTCAGTTTAAAAGTAAAAAATCAACTCAGCGAGTTAAATAACACCGGAATAGATTCTAAAATAGGTTTATTTCACAATATTGATTTTCACCGTCGTCTGACATCACCAGACCCACACAATTTAAATTGCATGATGATTTACAGATTTGATATCAATAATGCGAATAAAATAGAGATTTATGTGTAATAAGAGGTTTTAGAAGACGCATACATCTACTTCCGAGTACAGCCGTGAATTTTCCTTATCGTCTCCTCGGGTCGTCTATCTGTAACCCCCACTACAGGGTAAAACACCAGTTAACGTGACGTGTCTTGGTTAAACATTAAATTTTCCAAGATCTTCGGATCCCCAATTTCGATTGAGAGAGTTTCCCTCAGGTCGTTGTGCTGAAATGGCTGACAAGCTTTAATCCTCAAGCTGTACGCACGAACTTCGGATTTGAAACGCAGCCCCACCGCCAATAACTTGCTGCATCTGAATATATTTCTCACTAATTATAAAAAAATGGAAAATTATTTGATCAATTTAATGGGGAATATTCCTCTGCTCTACTATGGGAAGAAATAAATACTAATCATTGACAGTTTTTACGATTTTATTAATATTTCCTCACTGTAAAATATTTAATTACTTTTAAGTGTGTT
Organism: Eucriotettix oculatus; assembly: GCA_034510155.1. Lineage (NCBI taxonomy): Eukaryota > Metazoa > Arthropoda > Insecta > Orthoptera > Tetrigidae > Eucriotettix > Eucriotettix oculatus. The sequence continues at coordinate 190,517,028 of CM067377.1, read as the reverse complement.
CTATGGGTATGAACAACTATAAACACTCAATTATTATTGTTAATGCTTGAAAAACCGACGAAACGATCGATTATAACTTATAATTTGTGTGTTTACATGGAAAAGTTTGTTATACAATATTTGCCGCCCTGTTCCCTTTCTCCCACATGAATCACAAAGGGATGAACATTTTCTCTAAATTTATGATAACCATGTCTTCTTTATACTTTAACTATTAATTCCCCTCCCCCAATTCATTGTTTGATAGTTCCACAGATATCCCACTATGGGAGCCAGCGCTCATGATTCAACTGAATTTCCCTACAAAATATGCATTCCTATCTGCATGTATGGAGCAGCAAGCATTTCATTTTCTAAAGCTTAAATTACGTAGTTGGGTTGTTGTGATTACAATCGAATACTCCAGGCACAAACAAATGTTCGTTCAAGCCAATTGTAAATTGTATTCTCTTACATTATTCACATGTACTATTAGGATAGGTATAAAGAAAATAATTTCCTCACTTATATATTTTTGTGAGAATATCATTGCTTTGAAAATCACAAATATATTTCAGTCCTAAGACTGGTCTGATGCAACCCTCCATGGCAACCTCCATGCTAACCTGTCCTCATAACTAGTACAACCCACATCCTCCTTAGCGTATTCTGTCCTTGGCTTCCTCATCTGTTCTTACCCCCGCACACTTCCTCTAATGCTAATTTTACAACACTCTCGTGCCTTAAAACGTGGCCAATTAATCTATCCCTTCTCTTAGTTAACATCCTCCATATTGTTCGCTTTTCCCCTATTCTGTTTAGAACTTCCTCGTTTGTGACTATCCACCCATCTGATTTTAAGCATTCGCCTATGGCACCACATTTCAAAGGCTTCTATTATTTTCCTTTCCTCAACTCCTATCGTCCACGTTTGGCAACCATGTAACGCCACGCTCGAAACGAGCAATTTTAAGCAACGATTTCCTAATATTCACACTTACATTAACCGTAAGTAAATCTCTCTGTTTCGCGAAAGCCTTCCTTGCCTTTGTTATCCCACTCTTAACGTCTACTATACTTCTACCATCCCTAGTTATTACGCTTCCCAAGTAGCAGAATTCCTAAACTTCCGTCAAAATTTCCCTTCCCAATCTAACACCCTTTGTTATTCCACTGTTTCCCAAACTACATTCCATTACCTTGGTTTTACCTCCATTAATCCTCTGCTGCAAATAATAATTTAATCCGGAGAACTCTAAAATCGTATTTTGTATTTGAAATCTTCGCGCATGATCGCATTTGAAATTATGTTTTTTTAAAAGAAATATATTAAATCCTAAACATAAATTCATTAATGGTCATGAAGAACGGGATTAAGACTGTTGTCGGAATGTGTCATGCAAGATGACAGTCCGCAGTCGACTCGGTAGGCCCAGGCCCTCAATGGGCTGTAGAGCCATGGAGAAAGAAAGAAAATTCATTAAACAATATAATCCCTCTCCTAATTATTTACAATAGCTTAATATCGAACACATTTAACTATAAAGCCATGGATGAAACGTCGCTCTATAAGCAGTTTGCAATTTCAATTTTTTTTTTGAAAATTGCGAATCTGAATTTACTCTTCTTGTTCTTATGTTTTTTATATTCTTAAATTAAAAACTATGAATCTACAATTCTCTGCATTAAACGGCAGAGGCGATTCTCTTACGAAGTATAATCGGTATTTGCGAGTCGAATGAGGTACTGAATGCAAGTTTTATTAATTGCTTAAGGAAAAAAGTGGTCTAAATATTATCCTGTTCTATCGTGGACTCTGAAAGTGAATTTATTTTTTCGTACGACGAGTATATTAGCAGCAATATTTTTATTATTAATTTATTTATAGTCGAATAAACAAAAAAATCATTAGCGACTTATACGAAATTACAATATCCGTTACACTTTTGGACTTTAAATTAACAATTTTGTACATTTTTACTTAACATTTATATTTTCAGTGCTAACCTTAATTGTACCTAAAGGAATATCCACTAAAAGTTTACATTTTATGGTATAAATCGTTTTTTTAAGAATTTTATTAAATTTTCCTGTGCCTTTTTTCCTTTTTTAAGCTGATTAAGATCATTTTCTTTTAAAATTTCAAATCGGTGGGGGATGTAGAGATGTGTAAACTTTGTGTTTCCGGTTCTTACTCTCGATAGGATCATTTGATCTCTTCTTTTGACTTTTTTGTTGTGTTTTATTGCGTAGAAGTCGTTTGTTTCATGATGGATTTTGCTGATTTTAAATGACTTCCATGTTATATTCCATATTTGTGTTTGTTTGTTTTTTGCTTTTGTTCATAATTCGTTAAATGCATTTGTGGTATCTGTGGTGTGATTTTTTGGGAACGTTTTCCACGGAGGGTCTAGAGCAATCTTGAGGTCCATTAAACTTGAATGTAGCTGAGATGTAATCGTTGGGATCGGTTTAGAATACTTGTTACTTGCTGTCGCGAGTACGCGTCCCTTTTGCAGCTGTTCCCTTAAATTGCTCTTCCTGGAATGTCCCTGTGAAAGCACGCTATTTCGTGCATTTGCCGCGGTCCACAGCACTACTTCGTTAACTGGGAAGCTGGGGGCGTTGTTTCTGTTGAGGTAAACGCTGTGTTCTCATTTCGCCCGGCTATGGAGTATTACGCGTCCGACATTTGTTTGCATAATTGAACATAAACATGAATTATAGCTACAATTCCCTCTTTGTTTTGCACTGAGAGTTGCAAAAATATTGTTCCAGCAGCGAAATCATTATACGTTAATTAATTAGATTAATTAACGTAACAGTGGGCGACGGTCGGATTTACAGGGGAAAGTTTGCTACAGCTAACCATACTTACAATGATACGTTATGAATTTCGTTCTAAATGCAAATAATGTCGGAAATCTGATATGAACAATTATTGAAATCTTCCTTGCGTCAGAAAGCTTGCAAAACCTGCGACATCAAAGAAATATAATTAACACGTCAAGAACAACACAAGGCCAACAATTATGTGATTATCGCATATTATTTCAGTAACTGTTATCGGTGTGCTTCTAATTTAATTTTAAATCTTAAATAAATAACCTGTCTTTTTTGGGTTACAATAAAGGTTACTTAAAATAATTTCCGAATTATGACTATAATTGCGTGCAAATAAATTATGTTATGATCAAACAATAATAATCATACAATAAAGTGTCACGTGTTCACCTGAGATTCTAGATCCTAGAACTGTAATGATAATTTACTTGTGAAATGGAAGGTTGAATTTAATTTCTTAATTTATGTATTCTTATAATATGATATGCCCCACGTTTGTTGACATTTGTTATATTTATTGGGTGGGTTGAATTTAATTTATGATATTTAATAATTATTATTATATAAAGGGATCAATTAATGACAGTGTTTTTAAATACGAAAATACAAGACAAGATTAACTTAAAGATACTGAATTTAATAATATAAAATAATTAGACATGAGCATTAATGGTAGGTACAAATTATTAAAGAAAATAATATTAAAAACTATAAAATTGCATTGAGACTTTAGAATCAGGGTACTCTGTGGGGTGAGTCGAGTAGCAATTTAGATTATATGGAAATAGGCCTGGCTAATATGAACTCATATTTAATGCTATTGTACGATTACCGCGAAGTTTCTGCATCTGAATTCTGGTCTGCGTCGATGATGATGATGGCTGCATCGGCGGATGACCTGTGTTCATCACCGTCCGGGCTGAATCTCGTGGACGCGTGGGAAAATCTGGAGGAGACTCCCTTATCACCTTTCGGTACCTAACAGTTTAGTTTTCGGTCAGAATTTGCCGGCCTCTCTTCTTCTCTCAGCGGCTAACAATTTAACTTCTGCGTCAACTCCTTTAAGTCTCCAAACATCTTCTGTTCTTCTTCTCTAAAATCCCTTCCCACGATATCTCGGCGGGAAACTACTTTATTCCAAACCACCAATAAGCTGTAATCCTCAAATAACTTCTATTGGCTTGCTTGTTAACAATTGCAGTCAATAAGAAAAATTTCAATTTGCTGGGCCTAAGTACTTCATGTGTTTAGCGTTTCTCTGTGAGATTCCAAATTTTCCACGAAACTTCCGTTTTCACCAAAAGCAGTCCCTAATTATTCACGGCGATACCTTTTTCGTGAATGGGCTCTTTCCCTCATTCAGGGTCAACCTTTTGTCCTAAAGACTTTGAGTGCCTCTCACAGCTAAAAAAAAGCAGATGCAGGACTTAAAGTTTCATTTCACTTATTTAATACATTACAGAACTGTAAACAAGAAAATTAGGGATCCTTTGCAGCTTTTCGATGTTGCAGAATCTGTTCTTGGCTCTACAATCGATGCTGTTTTGGAATTTAAAAAAGGAAATGAGATTTGAGGATTATATAGAAGGATTATAAAGATGCAACAAAGGCCACGAAAGTTTGCTAGTGTGCCTCAGTATGTATAAGGTAAGAATCTGAAGGTTGAGATTTTTACCAGTTACGACACAGATGTATAGTTTTAGATACGTGTATAATTACAGTCAATATTATAGAAGGATCGGAAGGTTGGGGATTTTACCAGTTAAGACACAGATATGGAGTTTTAGATACGTGTATAATTACAGTTGGTAATTATCATGACAGGAAATACTGTATGTGACAAGCACCTGACCCCGTGTATGCCGTGAGGCTTTACAGGGTGAATGCGCATTTGTGGCGTACAGAGCCCCGGAGGGCCCCTCGCCGAAGGTGCTAAGGCATCTGTTGAATACCGGCCGAGTGGAGTTATCCAAGGACTGCTCCGAGGCACTTCTCCACCCGAACCATCTCGCGAGGTGCGGATTATGTTGCTCAAGTTGCGTACGGCTCCCACACCCTAGTTTTTGACCTGATGGAAATGCACTTCACCCGCAATGGCGAAAGTGCCCTCGGGGCCGCTGCCTTACCCAAGGGCTGGTCTTGGTCCAACCCCTACTTTTAGGTTACATATAGGCAGGGACCGACTTGCTAGCACCGCCACCGTGGGTTTTTGAGCGCATGTCACTGCCCGTCAAAGTCCAACCCAATTGTGAGCAGGGCTGCCGCCCAGTAGAACAACAGCTGGTCTTAAGTTCACCCCTGTCTACCTGTATATTTCGCTGAAGGTTCAGGTCAGCCCCGTGTCGCGCTTTGAGCCAGCCTAGGGAGCCTCTTTCACCCATAAGGGCCAGATGAAAAACCCCGATGTGAGCAAGTACTCTCCTACGACTGATCGGGTTCAACTTTAACTTCCAGCCAAGGGTAGCCTCATTCCCCCAGAGGAGCCCATATGGCAAAACTCCGCTGATGGGGAGCAGCACTGGCATTCGAAACTTCCCGCTTCTTCCGGATTGCTGCACCTGGTTTCCGAGGTCAGACGCACCCTCATCGGAAGTGGAAGTTAACAGATATCCCCTATGGATGACCTGAACAACCACCCAATAATAGGGGAATTACACCCAGACAGTTTCATCACCGGGTAACTAAGTATGGCTAGCAATTTCCATACTCGACACCTTAGCCCGAGGGCTTGATGACTGTCTTGAGATGGACTCAGTTACTAGAGCCACCGCGCGATGACTCCGACCTGTTTCAGTCCATCACCCGTGCTCATAAAAGGATTCTAGTTCCCAGCGAGCCAGCCTGGTCCGTCCCCTACTATTAGGTTTCACATACCCAGGAATGACTGGCGGGACCCGACACCAAGGCACATGAGAGATGTGCGCTGCTCCCCATTAACATCGTGACCGATTAGATAACACAGGGGCACCGCTGGTAGGTCCAGTCGCCGACTTGAGGATGAGAGGCTGAACACACATCATCCCCCTTCCACCCCCTGTGTATAATTACAGTCAATATTACACACTGCATGAAGTAAGAAAGTTTACAACGACAGTTACGGAGGAATCTAACAGGGAAGTGATCTAGAGCCTGCGCCAAAATTATTCGTGCTCAAGTTTGTTTGAACTCGTGGTGGATGCCCTAATATGTAGGACCGCTGATATTTCGATTTGAAATTCAGAATTGTTGTCTTTAGGAATTCGTCCATCCATTAAGACTATGACCAACGATGTAGGTAGGAAAACGAGAATTCGTTACAAAAGGTTAATCAATATAATTTCCGAATTATGGTTATAAATATGTGAAAGTAATATAATGCTGTAATTAACGTTGAGTAAATATAATTTTAGTATTTATATTGTTACATACCCAAAGAAAAATAGGGGTAGCAAGAGGTTTCCACGTTATTATGGTGAGGACATACCACACACTCTCTTCTCTCGGTTTCCTAAGTTGTTACGCGATCCTCTACACTTACCTGCCCTTAAGGCTGTTCGTCGTGTGGATTGTCCAGCTCAGCCAATCAGTAGAGGAAAATTAAGGGAATGGGTTGTACCAATTAAAATTACCGGGGACGTGTTCGAGTCGTAAATAATGGCAAAATTTGGGTCTCCCGTCATTCGGAAGGGCGTGAGAATAGTACCCAATGCCCGACCTACCTGATGCAGGTTGTCTAGGGTTTTCCCTGCCTCTCAAGGTGAAACACCGGCAAGGATCCTTAAACCATAGCCCGGGGGCCCTAGTCAACCCTTGGCTACCTTGCTCTACCTTCCGTATCCCCCCTTTTCAATTTCCTTCCTATGCTATTAAAGGGGAGTTGCCTGTTTCAGGATCACCCTCGTGTAGCCTGTTAACCAAAAAAAATGCACGCAATTGAAATGCGTTCTTCGATTAGCTCGTTAATTCAAATAAATATTATAACACCTTCACCTAGTTGTATTGCACTTTATAAATAAAACAAGATTAATACGAAAACTTAAACATGAAACGAATTGTCATTAACGTGATACAAGGGCACGACGTTAAGATGATGGATATACTTTACTAACAAACATTAACATTAATTAATGAAAATTCACAAATTTAAAAAGCTTGCCAGAGATTCAATTCAGTAAACAGGCAATATAAGTTCTCAAAATTTCTACGATAATGCACTATACTCACATAATTTAGCATTAATTAATGAAATTCGACAAATTTACAAATGCCTTTTTTTTGTGAGAGCAGGTGAAAATCTTCTAAAGACACTATCACAGGGCCCGCACTGGATAGTACACCTCCCTTTCCAACGACTGAGTGTATCTTTCTGTGGGACCGTCGTTAGACATTACTTCACAGGAAGCAGTCATAGCGTCTAACTCTGTCTCCTTTAAACGTTAATATTCCTCTCTATTTAGAAATTTATTAATCTTTGAATTACTGTGGAGGCATATGCGCTTACTTTTTTCCTGGTATTAAGTGAAAGTAGCATATTGGGTACCAAATTATCTGGTGTTCCAATATCGTTTTCTAATGATCGTCTCTCATATGAAAATCTCGAGCAACTGAAAAACACTTGTTCTGGTGCCTTATTAATTTACAAATGAATGCGAGAGATTGTATGTAGTAAACAGGCGATTCACCATGTCTTCACAAAATGTGAATACAATGAAAGTGGAAATGGGTTTCATTCACCTTATTTAAACCCGCTCGAAGAACTCCGTCTGAATCAAGTGTTAGGCCGTGGCGTGGCAGATCGGTGCAACCAGCGAGGACGTCTGGCCTGCATCTCGATGTCCGGAGTCGTCGCACAGGATGAAACAGGTTTCCAAAACAGGGATGCAGGGCAACCTATGTCTACTCGTACAGCAGAGTCCAGGATCTTGCTAAATTCTCCAAATTCCGGAGTCGGGTCTCGGATGGGTGAAGCGAAATTTTATTTTAAGCCCGGAAATGTACCCAACACCGATGTAGCAATTTTTTTTTCTAAGTTCGGAGTCATGGAGATTTCCGGAGTCGTCTTTAAAATTTCAAAGTCGGGAGTAATGCCTCGGATGGATGGAGTGAATTTTCTTCTAAGTCTGGAATGTACTTCGGACAGGTGAAGCGAAAATACTTCAAAGTCCGTAGCGATACCTCGGGTCAACGGAGCAGAAATTTTAAAAGTCCGAAATATGGCTCGGACGCCACAAGTAGTCACACTTGCGTCCATTCAAGTTAGCGACCAGTATAAATCTAAATAAATTCGTCTTTCTGACTGATCCTCTCCTGAATCGTATGGTGTTGAGAATCTGGAGTGGGGGCAAGACATTGAATAATTAATATAATCATGGGTCGGGTATCGACTTATCCAAGTAAAAATTACCTATAGCTCGGCAGAGATTGGAATAAATAGAAAAATAATTACGTAATGGAGGTTTTCTTTTCTATTTACTTATAAAGGTCGCATCGACTGCCTGGTCATTCACGACGTGACACAGTGACAATTATATGCATATTATATTACAATTATTAATGTACATATTATTTACAATTATATATTTACAGGATAATATAACACATATTGAGATGAATATGGCTAATGCTGAAAGCTTCTATCAGTAACACGACTGTGAATAAAAAAGGGCGTTTTCAGTTATTGTTAAATTAATTACTGCAGTCGTTTTTAACTATCACATTGGCACATTTAATAAAACTTTAATTCATTCTTACTAAAACTGCGGCTGCTTCTTCTTCCACTGCCGCTCCTTCTACCGACTTGATGACTCCCTCATTACCTTCATTACTAGGCTCTACCAGTAGGGATTCAGAACACTGGAGTAATGAGAGTAGGAATGGCAATAATTTTATATCCAGACTTAGCACATACTTTATATGGATGAAGCAGGAGTTCTAATGTTTGTAATGGAGGGAGAAATTGTTTTTATTTCCAATAATGTCCTTATTTGTGAGAGGTGGGGAAGGCACTGTCAGGAAGGCTTAGTCCAAGGTTCGTACACGTGTGTACTGAGCAAAGTACTTACGAAGTACTAAAGCCAGGAACAGACTGCCGTCACGTCCCACCCTTTCACGTGAGGTCTCGAAGTGTGCGAGGTTCCCAACAATGCTGTCTTATGGGCAACAGCCACACTGCCGTCACGATATAGCCGCGTCACGGCTCTTCACGTTCCTGTGATCTCAGCTCGCACACATTTCTGACCGCACCTCGCGTCACGTTTTTACATTTTACAAGCTATAACTGCTGATATCTACAAAATGATTGCTCGTACACTAATTTGTCTTAGAAAAAATGTCGTTCAGAATGTGATTCTCTTTTTAATGTGGATGGTATCGTTGAATCGGCACGACGTTTCGGCAACTAGCACCGTTACCATCTTCAGGTGGAGTACCTGCTAAGATATTTACACTCCCTTATATATGCTCTCAGTCTTTGTCTTTTTCTGATTGGTTGTCCCTTCTCGACCTTAATTGGTAGCGGGGGAGGGGGGTTGACTGCTCCCTCTTTGGAATGGTGCCTCGGTGTCACGGTTGATTATTTCCGAAAATACACCTAAATTAAATGAGAAAAGGAAAAAATGCCGCATAACCACTATTTGTTTCAAATTTTTTAAATGAATTTTAATTGTAGAATTAATTATTCGATAAAATTAAAAATGCATGTACCTGACTTTCTCAGTTTGGTCCTTTTATTATTATTTAATCGCGCGTACATACATAAGTATACGAACCTGAATCTCTTTCATAAGTAGCGTATTTCTGAAAACACCCAAGTGTGTAAATATATATTATTCTAATATAAAACTTTCTTCAATAGTACATTACAGTATTATTCTTATAAATCAACCGGAGTCTGTAAAATATTTTATATGTTTAGTGGGTCTGTAGTTTTAAACTGTCGGGCTGATCCAAACGGAAGCAATATTTGGTATTTCCTGGAAAGGAAGGATAATTAACGGCTGATAGGTACACTGATATAGACTAGAATATTTCGTTCAGTACGGTTTAGAAATACTCTGCGAAACCTAAACTCGAATACTCATGGGTTGAAATTACTATTTTTTTATCAAATGGAGGAGCTATTGATTGAAAAAGTCACAAAACATAAGTTTTTTTTACAATCTTAAATCATTTTAGTATCGAGATCAATTTATGGACAGAATTAGGGAAATGGTTTAATATAATTTATTCAAGCTTAGAATGAGGGAATATTGAATGTTTATATTAGTATAATTTTATTTTTTATTACTTTAACTTATATTCCTTTATTGGAACATTAAATGTATGTTTCCACCGGGCTCAGCCCATTGTAACGTAATATATCTATCTATCTAACACATTTGCCAAACAGCCTGGGAGGAAATTGGAAAAGATTGAAGTATATTAGCAAAATTGCAAGTTATTTAATGTTGTTTCCAAGACAGATGAAAGCAATGACGTCAGAGTGCGACAACCGACATGAGATTTATGGCCGTGACGACGAGACGTGTCAGCAACTGCAGTCACGATAGGATTTTATACCTGGCAACTCACGTACCTTTATTAGATAAGATAAGATTTATTGGATCCATTAGTCCTCTATTCAGGAAATAGGACAAGTCAAAGAATATGTTACATATCACACTAAGAATACAAATATAAGAAACAAAATATGGATACAACATATGAGTAAAGAAAACTATGTATACAATGATAAATAAAATAAAACAAAGCAAAGCAAACAAAATATGAATACAACATATCAAGAATATGAGTACAAAGTAAAAGAAACTATGTATACAATGATAGACAAATAAAAGAAAGTATACATAACATATACAAAAGATATAATTTCTTGGATAAGCAATGTCAATTTGGAACACTATATCGGTATAATAGATCCACGCACTTCACAATACACTACACTTTGAAACACACGTGTGTAGATCCGTGGGAAATCAGGCTCCAGCAGATCTCGTCAATTTAGGTCATGAAACAAAGAAGAAAAGACCGTTAAAGAAAGTACAACGTATAATATACACCTGATATTGTTTGCATATGATGAACACTGATTCAGCACTTTTGCAAAAATAGACTTTAATTACTTTCAGACCGATTGATGAATTCAGGAATAGAATAATAAACTCCTTCTAGCAGGAGATTCTTGCATGCTTTAGTGAACTGATTATAACTGTTTTATTCCGGAGCAGTGGATGGAAACTGTTCTCGTAAAGGTGAAGGACTGATCGGTTTCTAGTACCGTGTTGATGATAATGCCCGTTGCTTTGGAATAGGCTGAAATTACGTTTTACAAATTTTAGAATTTCTAGTATGTAGACGCACGGAAACGTTAGGATTCCTAAGCTTTTAAATAGAGGTTTGCAATGTTCCCTACAATCTTCCACGCATAGTATTCTTATAACTCTTTTTTGTAACTTGAAAACGTCAGAACTTGGAGGGCAATTACCCCAACTCGTTATTCCGTAGCACATATTTGAGTGGAAATAGGCATAATAGACCATAATCGCGGTTTTAGGATCAACTTGCTGCATTAGTAATTTTATTGAGTAGCACGCGGAACTAAGTTTGCCTGTGAGTATTTCGACATGACGATTCCACCGTAGGTTATCGTCAACTTGAAGGCCAAGAAACGACGCGTCATTAGCGAATCTCTTGTCTTCCACAGAAGAATTAACAGTTGACGTAGTAGTTTAGTCTTTTCGGTATTAAGAGTTAACTTATTTGCAGTGAACCATTGCTTTAACATTCCTAAAGTGTTTTCAACTTTGACATTGAGAGCGTTTATATCACTATCGGAAACAATTACGTTAGTGTCATCCGCATACAGCACTGTTTTTAAAGGATGAATGTTTCGAGGAAGGTCATTAATATACGAAATAAACAAAAGCGGCCCTAGTATCGATCCTTGTGGTACACCACAAGATATTTCCTTCCAGTCTGAAAGAGTAATTTTACCGTTTTGGTTCTGGATAGCCACTACTTGCTTTCTATTATTCAAGTATGAATGGATGAGTGAAAATGCGTTTCCTCTGATACCGTAATATTTGAGTTTAATTATATGTAACTTAATTATATGTTACTTCCTGTGTAGCCACTTTGTGCAAGAATTCTAAATACAGTTTGTTATAATGTTATAAAAACACGTACACACCGACGAACATTTAATCTGTTAAGGCTTGTTCGGTATGAACAGGGATGGTAAATCGTTTTAAATGTAAAATCTGTAGGTAGTAAGTAAGACAAGTAAGAAGCGAATGTGTTTATGTTGCCCTCGCCTTGGGGTGAAGAACTCTGCAGCTACTGAGCGTGTCTCCTGCCGGACAGAACGATATTGCCTTCGTAACATCCCTCCTGGGGGGGTTGCTGCTGCCGCCGACAGACAATAGGGGAAACCCCAGTGAGAATGGAATTCAGCGTGTCGACATCAACAAAATTCCTCTGTTCCGGTGGAGCGACAAAACACTATAAAACAAGTTGTGAATACACCGAAAAGTCACGTGTAGCTCTTTCAGAAACTTGAAATGTGTACCACGTTTTGCAGAATAAGCTACATTTTGTGAATTCCGGCCTTTGAGAGTGACGTTCGTAAGAAATAACCGAGCATTCGAATTGGTGAACCTTGAATTAACGTATGTAAACAAAGCAGATGTAACAATAATTTAACAGAACAAATTTATTTCTAGCGTGGGAATGTATTAATAATGGGGAATCAACTTATACTGATAAACGACGTAATACCAATCCTACTATATTTCAATTAATGCCTATCATAAGTCGTGATTTCTTGTCATTGTTTCTTAACAAAGGTTGAATTCCCTGGACGTTAATCTTTAAAATTCAAGATTGGGTCACTCCTTGCCGCCAAATCGGTACCTTGCTACATGCTTTTGCTATTTAATCAGTTTGCTTTTGTTATTGCCGCCTGATGGACGCCAATCTGGAATTTCTCAACCACTGATTAAATAAAATTACATTCGCCACCTTAATTCATTAAAGTGTACCAGACGTTACTTTGCAGCCATGAAACGCTAAGGTTCAGAAATGAGGAAAGCTCTTTCACGAAAAAAATTTCAGAGGATACACATGACTCACTCAAAAAGGAAAGAAGTGGAATCAGAAGAAGATTTGGAAACCATAATAAATTGCATGAACGGAGTACTGGAGAAAGAGTTCAATATGAGGATTAATAAAGGAAAAACCAAGGTAATGGAATGTAGTTTGGGAAACAGTGGAATAAGGAAGGGTGTTAGATTGGGAAGGGATATTTTGACGGAAGTTAAGGAATTCTGCTACTTAAGGAGTATAATAACTAGGGATGGTAGAAGTATAGTAGACATAAAGAGTAGGACAGCACAGGCAAGGAAGGCTTTCACGAAAAAGAGGAATTTACTTGCGGGCAATATAAGTGTTAATATTGGGAAATCGTTGCTAAAAATGTTCGTATGGAGCGTGGTGTTATATGGGTGCGAAACGTGGACGATAGGAGTTCCGGAAAGGAAAAGAACAGAATCCTTTGAAATGTGGTGCTATAGGCGAATGCTGAAAATCAGATGGATGGATAGAAGTTCTAAACAGAATAGAGGAAAAGCTAACAATATGGAGGACGTTGACCAAGGGAAGCGATAGATTAATAGGCCACGTTTAAAGACACGAGGCTCTTGTAAATTTTGCATTAGAGGGAAGTGTGTGGGGTAAAAATAGAAGAGGGAGTCCAAGGATAGAATACGCTAAGCAGATTAGAGAGGATCTTGGTTCAGATTAGGAAAAGGCTTGCGCAGGATAGGTTAGCATGGAGGGTTGCATCAGACCAGTCTTAGGCTGAATAAATCAACAACAACGTATATTAACAAGTTATAGTATCGCCAATATTACGCCGGAATAAATTAGTTGGCGAAGTAGGACGCGTAACGATTTCAGAAGTTCTTGAATGGTTTGAGTTTTGGTAACAGGACTGAGTTTTAGCTAACAGGCATGTTAAATAACGTATTGATTCTGTCGGGTGTAACTAAATATCACAACGGAATATCTCTGAAGGGATATAAAAGTAATACTTGAATAACATCCCTCATGAAAGTAATTTGGATTTTCTGTATTCACTGCACATACGAAGTGAAAAACGAATTAGACCTTCAATCTTTCAGGATTGATAGGCGCGTCTCTGAATGTACGCAGCAAATATTCAATTCAGCGCAGTCCATCCAACACACATTGATCTCTTCCGCATCCTGAACATGCTCTTTAATAAATTCTTCTAGTTTATGAATCCGCGGCCGGTGATTCATGCGAATCTTTGATACGCTATCTAGCGCGATAAAATACGTTCAATTTTGGTCGGACGTTCGCCTGTCTTGTATTGGCAGCGGATCGCATTCAACGGCAAGAAAAGAAATATGGGAAAGGGAGGGGCTATGAAAGAAACCCGATATTTTATAAGCTGTGGCCCCCATTTCCTTATAAAATATAAGGACACATCTCACGGTGTTTTACGGGGACATCTAGTGTGATTGCGGAAACGTGTTCCTGTTTGGCAAAATTTAGCACATCGGATTTTACCTTTTGAAGTGTCTAGTTGTAAACTTTCAAAACACATTTACAAACTTTCCTTATATATTTGAGATTTAAGAGGGAAAATTCTGCACTTAAAAACCCACAAATGTTCTTTTTTTAACTCAAATTATTTAGGTTTGTCAAATACGTGGTCATAATGTTCAATTAATAAAACGGAGTATATACGTACTATTTGATAATAAATTCTCATAAACATTACTTTCTTTGCATCTCATAAAAGTGATTGTTGAATATCAGTAAACAATGTCTATTCTAAGACCAAACTGTATTTTTTTACATTTTACTTTTATCGTATAGATTATCAGTTTGTATAATAATGATTCAGTATATATAATATTAAAAGAATATAAAAATAAATTTGAGTATATAATTTACATAATAAAGTGAAAGTAGGTTAATCCATTTAATTAATCTACTTTAGCAGAATGGGTTAGGTTTACTTACTTTTGTGAGTATCTGAGAGGCATACGACGTGGGAGGGTGAGGGTTGGCAGGCGGTGAACTGATTATTGAAGGATATATGAGGATGTGGTCTGCGGGAATGAGGATAAGGTGTGTTAGGTGGTGCCTGAATGATCAGGGGAAGGATGAGGTCAATTGGGAGTTTTAATTTTAGCCGACAGAAGCGTGGAGATTGAGGAATTTCTGGATCATGGGGTTTGTTTGGTTGATGGCGCTTGTAATTAGGGAGGTTATGGATTTGGACCCAAACCATATAATTATATATTTAGCACTTTTATATATCATTAATATTATTATTTGAGTAAATAGGTATATATATATATATATATAAACACGTAAGATTCAGAGCATCTAAATTCACTTTTGTGAAATTTGGTACTTAATTGCCCGTTGCCTTTCCAAATCCTTTAATCGTTATTTATTATTCTTTTATTTACTTTTAATATCAATATACTTACACGAAAGATTGAATTCCTTAATGTTCTTATTAATTTTTGACACCTTAATCCTATAAATTACACATGAAATACTTTTAAAATTATTATTTTTGGTCTTCCTAATCTCTACCGTCTTTATACTGCAAAAAAGATAGTTGACAACAGTGAAATAAGTGAATAGTAATATTTAAAACATATGAAATACAACTTAAATTATATATTTTAAATACCCGTATTTTTACTTATTTAATGGCGTGTAGTATGGGAAATAGTGCAGTAATATACGGTGTTAGATTGGGAAATGATATTTTGAAAGAAGTTTAGGATTCTGCGACCTGGGCAGTATAATAACTAAGCATATTGAACTACAGTACACACACAGAGCACAGTCAGTAAAGGCTTTCGCAGAAAAGGGGAATTTACTTACGGCTAATACAAATATGAATATAAGGAAATAAACATTACCAAATGTTCGTATGAAGTGTAGCGTTATATGTGTGTGAAACGTGGACGATAGGAGCTTCAGAAAAGAAAAATTAGCTTTTGAAATGTGATGCTGTAGAATAATGCGGGATAGGGGAAGAGAGAACAATATGGAGGTCTTTGACCGGGAGAAGGTTTAGATTAATGGGCCACGTCTGAGACACGAGGACCTTTTAAAATTAGCATTAGAGGGAAGTAAACAGAAGAGGGAGGACAAGGATAGAATGCGCTAAGCAGGTTAGGGGGAACGTAAGATGTGCTAGATATGAAAAAATGAAAAGGCTTGCATAGAATACATTAACATGAAGAGTTGCTTCAGACTATTATACGTACTGACAACTACTACAACAAGAACTGTCATTAATTACACAATTTTTTTTCTTATATTTTTTTCTGTCTAATTAACCTTCAGAATTTCAAAGAAGATATCAAGAGTAGAATAATAGAGAAAGCAGGAAGAAACAAGATGTAAGAGCAGTCTTGTAGAAATAAATGACAACCCTTCATGCTAACCTATCTTGCGCAAGCTTATTAATTTCCGCATGATTACCATATACCAAATATTTTCTAATCTGCTTAGCGTATTTCCATCCTTCGCCCTCCTCTTTTGTTTTCACCCCACACAAATTCTTCTAATGCTAATTTTACAAGACACGGCCTACTAATCCATCCCTTCTCTTGGTCAACGTACTCCCTATTCTGCTTAGAACTTCGTGGTGAGTGATTCTATCCTCCCATCTGATTTTGAGTTTTCTGCTACAGCACCACATGTCAAAGGCTTCTATTCTTTTCCATTCTGCAACTTCTATCGTCCACGTTTTGAACCTATACAACGCCACACTACACAGCATTTTTACCAATGTTTTACTAATATTCACATTTAAATTGCCCGAAAAAAATTCCTCTTTTTTTCGGAAGCCTTCCTTGCCTGTGCTATCCTATCCTTTGTATCTACTATACTTCTACCATCCCTAGTTATTATGCTGTTCAAGTAGAAGAATTTTTTAACTTCCTTCAAAATATCCCTTCCCAATCTAACACCGTTTGTTATTCCACTGTTTCCCATACTACACTCCATTACCTTTGTTTTTCCTCAATTAATTCTCATATTAAAATCTTTCACCAAGACCATGTTCTTTCAATTTATTATGGTTTTCAAGTCTTCTTCTGACTCGCCTAATACTACAATATGATCGGCAAAAGGTAGAGGTTATATTTCTTCTTCACTCTGGCCCCAGAGAAGTATTTATCTGTAGCTAAAAGTCCTTCATTCGCGAAAACAATTAAAAGGTATCGTTACTTGAATAAAATTTTGTTTAAATCGTTAGTGAAATTTCAGCATTAAATAACGATTAACAATAAGTTAACCGTCTCGTTTGACAGGCTGTGATGTCGTACTCTATCGTGGTGCAATTACTATGAGTTTTTATGGTCGTGTCTCTTTGGCCTGAAGGGGAAAATCAGAGAACCCAATTCTTCGACGTGATCGCCCATAAATACCCAAATTTTAAAGCGATCAGATGAGTAGTTTAGGGACGTATTAAGGGAGAAACATTTAAAGCCGCAAGTGACTTTAATCCGGGCCCGTGTATGAAGCCCAAATAACACTGCATACATTGCCATATATATATATATATATATATATATATATATATATATATAGAGAGAGAGAGAGAGAGAGAGAGAGAGAGACTATTTGTTAAACAATAATTTTGGTACTGAAATTATATCGTACCCTAGTGGAAAGAATTCATTACTTTCCTTGAAGATACATGCATGTAATAAAGCTGAAAATATTACATACATTCTTTTACTTGCCATGCATGCCGAAATATTGCAAGTAATTAAGAAGTATAAATTAGAACTGTGAACTGTTGGTAGTTGATTGCTCTCGATAAATATTTACTTAATTTAGCTCTTAACTTCTTGTTTGACAAGAAACACGGTGAAGAGCAGCGGCTGAGACAAACTCTTTGAAAGCAATGCAAATCTTGTGTCAATGTTTGTATTACAGTAAGGATTATGGAGCGAATCAAATTTTAAAATATGAGCTACTTAATGAAATTTGTATCTAAAGACATCTACATAAATTAAATATATATTTTTAAAAAAATTACGTGGTGTATGGCGCCTACACGAAACATATGCAAAAGTATATCAAAGCAAAATTATGGGGTAATAAGATTAAATAAAGTAAAATTAACTTAAATTTTAATATTTTCCTTTGCTTAAAACCTTCAAGTATAATATATACTTGAGGAAACCCAGTTTGAATTCCGTCAGCCCCATAAATGTTATTAGGAAAATAAATTATGCATTGAATTTTTATTTTTTATTTTATTATTAATTATTTAGTACATAATTAGTCCGCTTTCTGGAACATCTATAACAGGCCTTATCTTCAAAATCTTACAAACATTTTGTGTTACAGATTTCTTCTAATATATATATAATATTTTTAGAATAATACTAGCTAATTAACTGAAACTAGAGACAGAAGGCTATAGGGTGAAGGGGGGTAGGAGGATGACGGGAAAATACTATAAGATCACAGTTGGAGGAATATGGAAGGCAAGAAAGAGCGGGCACTCTAATATGAATATGCATTGAATATTATTATTTATTAAAAACGGAAAATTAACCTTTTTACTTTCAGAATTGCTACAGCAATTAAAGATGGAAAACAAATTTATTTTGACCATGAACTGAAGCTTTGAATATTTAAGATGTAAGTATTCATTGCTTTATGATACAAGTTTTTGGAAAGCAAATAATTCGGAAGGAAATTATTAAAATACTGGTACAATATGAAGTTCAAATTTACGTAACGTAATAAATATTCGTAGAACATAACCGTAAGAGAATACAGTAGACAAAATTATATATTTTTTAAAAAGTAGTAATTATGAATTCACATCATCTTGTGAACTGTTATACATTGTACATTCACTTAATTTTAAAACTAGGACATTTTCTTTGCGGTATTTTAACCCAGGTTACACAAACTTCAAGATTAAAAATTTAAGCACCACCAATTTTTCTTCAAACAACTTACTTTTAAAACTTAATAAACTTCAACTTAGTTAATAAAATATATACTAATTTGTTTTCTCATATAGTTAAGTTAATAAATTAGTCTTCATATGCCTGTTGTCAATCCACGCCAGAACTGATAATTATTGCTTTTTTAACGGACGTTTAATTAAATGCTTCTTGCTGTCCATTTTAGCTACTTAAAGTAATTTGTAACTATTTAGCTGTCTAGATTAGTTATCTGAGCCTAAAATTGCAAATACATTAGGAAAAGGTCACATGGGATGTTTCGTTTACTAAGTTTCCAACTACCTGGGGGAAATGGGTCTTGTCCGCTAGAAACACACCTTTCTTACATATAGACCTTACACATTAATCTCAACGTTGTGTTTTCGCCTTTAAAAATCATCTATACTGTATCCCGGGTCATGGCAGAATAACTGAAAATGTATTTAATGACACAAAACCACCTGGTTTAGAAGATCCAGAGGTTGAACAAGGTCCTATAAATTATTGTTGTATATTTGTGGCATTGTTTTGTGAAGAAAGATTAAATGAATTAAGGTCATATTATAAAATAATTTGATCAAAATCTTATCACAATATATATTGTAACGGAGCAGTGATCACCACTGCGTCACATGTGTTTTTTGGTAATTTTTCCATTCCTTTCTTGACCCAAGAATATAATATCTTCATTAATAATCAAATTTCTATCTCTAATTTTCTGAAACTGCCCTCTATTTTCAATATTTCTTTTCCGAATCCTTTTCTAAATTTTTCCCAATTTTTTAAATGTTTACTACATTTTGTAACCCAAATATTTCTCTTACTTTTAATTGTGCATATCTTTTTTAACTTATCTCTTATAACAATCGACGTACAAAACTATTGTATAATTTACTGCCTAATTTTTTTTATTGAATTCGTTGTATTTTCTAAGAATTTTCATTTTTATCCTTCACTGTTTTTCATCCGAGGAGATCACTTCTCTGTTTTAGAAACTACACTTCGTCTCGAAGCGCCGGAGGGGAGAGACGGTAGTCGCTGCGTTTCATAAATTAACAAGTGAGGAGTCCGAACTTTCTGGAAGTCTGCACGGTCCACCAGTCAGTTGCTTAGCCACGTTTGCACTGAGTATCCGACACCCAAAACGTTCGTGACATCACGATCCAGCTGAGAAATCCAGCAGGATCTCCTGGACATCAACGTCCACGCTTGAGACTAATCGGACAATTTCTTGGAAAGCTGCACCACAGCTAATAGGTGAACTTGTTCCTGAATATTTTATAAACCTGGAATTTGCTGACCATTTATCTACATTTTTATTTAAGTCAGCCGTAGTCAAAGCGTATACCGCCCTCACTCAATATATAATATATAATGTTTTTTATTAACAATTTTGCATTGTATGGAGCGTGCAGAAGAACAGGGTCCTAAAAATTCATTTTGTATAATATATATGTATTCGAGTTCGTGTTAATAAATTTGTTATTTGATTGTTGAATTCAACTATTTTCTCGCAGCCTAGCTGTGACCTGTGCACCTTTAAGTGTTTCCTGACCAATTTCTAACATAACCCAAAAAATTGCTTAGATCTATTTTAGGAGGTATATATACTGGGGTTGAAGACCTTGGTCATAAGACAAGAGTTACCCACTGATCACATGGGATCAGTAGGCCAACTGACCCCTAAAACACGGAGAAGGGAATGCTGCGACTCCACAGAAATCACCTCTGCTGTCATTTGGGATGCAGGTTTTCTAGGGCTTTCCATGCATCTTTTAAGGGAAGTTGTACGCGGAAAGCTGTAGAAAATCAATTTTTTGATTTTAACACTATATTTAAACAATTTGGTATATAATACATGCGCATTTTGTTAGTTTTAACACATTTTATAGCGTTTTAACCGTAAATATGTACGCTCACCTTAAATGACTTTCCTGCAGTTTACACTCTGCACTACTTTATTTTTATAAATTGAAATAATTTTGTTGTTCTTTTTTTCGCTGTACGATACATCGATTAGTATCTTATCTAACGTTAGTATGGAATTTATTTTACCTTATTTCTTTGCTTTAAAATTTGTTTACTCTTGTATGTTTTACTCAGTTTGAATTTTGTGCTAGTTTGAGTTTTCGTTTATTTTCGAGGTTTGAATAAACTTTATTTTGTTCAATATGCCGAGCATTCGTAAATTTAATCCTAAACAGCGTCGTGGATGCAAGAAAAATAAAACTATTCCAGCTACTGAGGAATCTGCAAATTTTACTAGTGCATAGAAAGCGAAAAATATAATTTGAAGAGGAATATGATTTGAACAATAATGAAACTTGAAATGCTTTCTTCTTTAATTTCCCGTTTTGTTATGTGTAAATACTGCAAAAATTGTGGACTGTATTTCCTAAAAACGGTGGTGGGAATGCTGCGATTCCACAGAAAACTCGTCTCCCGTCATTCTTAAGGGTGTGAGAATAGTACCCAATGCTTGACTTACCTGATGCAGGTTTTCTGGTGTTTTCCCTGCATGTGTTTAGGTGAAACAACGGGTAGGATCCTTAAACTATAGCCCGGGGGCCCTAGCCAACCCTTGGCTCTCTTGCTCTACCTTCCACATCACCCATTTTCAATTCCCTTCCTATGCTATTAAAAGGGAGATTCCCGTTTTAGAATCACTCTCATGTAGCCTGTTAGACAAATAAAATTGCTTGAATCCTGGGGTTGGATTTTACGGTTTATGATTGGCGTGAAATACCCGTCAACTCGGAGGTAACTTTAACCTTATTTAATGAAGTTAATATATATGTATATATTTCTTATATAAGGACACTTAAAAAAGGCATAATATTTTTTAAATTGCTTTTTACTGTCTTAGAAGGAATGGATTATAAAAAATGCTGGCGATGTATATCGAAAAGGATTATGTCTACCTTATCATAAAATAGGATCTCTGTAGACTGAAAACTAACAATAATATAGTATTCATGAAGCTTTTCAAAGTATACGTGTACTTATTAAAATGTTTTTTCTAATAAAATTTGTTTCTTTAGATTGTATTAATACTACTTAATATAAATAAAGAAGTACAGCGACCGAGTTTACCATGAAGAGAATAGGAATGCTTCGTAGCAAACCAGTTTGCCTTTTCTTTCCTAAGAATGATTATTTTTCAGAAATCACGATAAAGAAAATCACTGTACTTGAGGGTAATTAAGAACGGAATACTGATGGAGAATAATGGATTGTTGGTGGCACCTGTTGCCTTGGCTCTGCTCTGCTGGTGGGGGATGAGCTGGGAAGGAGTGATCTTCCTCCTTCAGGGGCTTACGCTCCGGCAAACCCATCCATTGAGCGAACTCGACAAATGTTGACACAGAGTATAACTGTTTTTTCAAGCAGCCATTAGAAGGAAATAAAAGATAGCGGAAGGCTTTCAAACTCTTCCCGACCATTTCCACTCAACCGTTAATGTCAAAGTGCGTACTATATCGAAGAAATTTCTAAAGACAGACCACTGCGAGAATTTTTTTTCCGACAGGAAAAGTAAATGTTAGTGTAACTGATTGATTTGCTTTTCATGTGTACATTTTGAATCAAGGCTCAGTTTAATTTTTTCTGAAAAGACGTGATTGAATTCTCATTGGATGAGATGTTGAAAGCTGGCGTATTGAATTTATAAGACAATTGCTTACAGCATTCATGAGCGTTATTACGAGTGGAAAAAAGGTACAAAACAATAGAAAGTAAGAGTTAAAATTATTCTTATATAGAGAATACCTATATTTTATAATTGTACAAAAATTAAAACACATTACATTAAATTTATTTGGATACAAAATCTATTTGTTGTTATGGTATTCAGTCCTAAGACTGGTTTGATGCAAGCCTCCATGCTAACCTATCTTGCGCAATCCTTTTCATTTCCTTGTAACTAGCACACCAAACATACTCCGTAATCTGCTTAGCGTATTCCATCCTCGGCATCCCTCTTCTGTTCTTACCCTACACACTTTCCTTTAATGCTAATTTTGCAAGACCCTCGTGCTTTAAAACGTGGCCTATTAATCTATCCCTTCTCTTAGCCAACGTCCTCCATATTGCTCGCTTTTCCCCTATTCTGTTTAGAACTTCCTCGTTGCTTACTTTATCCACACATCTGATTTTCAGTATTCCTTATAGCACCACATCTGAAAGGCTTCTATTCGTTTCCTTTCCTCAACTCCTATCGTCCACGTTTCGCACCAAAAGGGGAACGTATAAGCTTAGTATATTTATGTCATTGGCATATTCCCAGAATGCATTTAACTATTGCTGGAAAGTTTTGTCTTCTACAATCGCTTCCAAGTCCATGATACACGGAATTCCACCCCAGACATTGCGAACGATCGACTAAAATTGGCCTTGTGATCGACCAGTCGATCGCGATCGAATTGTTGGCCATTCCTGTAGTACAGGATGCACAAGAGATGTATACTATGCAAATTCCGTGTTTCACAGCTTCCTTTTTTTAAAATTCCCATAACGAATTATAGTGCCGTCCACGCTTTCCAAGTCACATGTTCTATTTGATTTTCTCAGCACGTATTACTGCTCAATTACATACCCAAATACTTAAGTTACTTTCTTGTATTATTTCATTACCGCTGAGCTTATAGTTAAGTACTATTTCAACGTGAGGCCTACAAAAATGCATTGCCTTGCTTTTGTTACAATTTAATTTATTTTTGTTAACAAGTGCCCAATAAATTGGGGTTAATTTCTAGTAATATTGTTTGTAGTCTCAAAAGGGAAACGAAACGTCGTATTTATGTTAGTTAAATAGTAACAAATTTATATTCTGACTTAATGGCTGTCTTTTTATTTATTAAAAATATATTTTTCTTTGCTGTCTGGAAGAAATGAACTGTGGTTTTAATATATTTAAAACTGTAAGCCTAATTTAGGAGGTTTTAATATCTGGAATGTACACATTATTCCATGGATATATATACATAAATATATTTCCACTGAAATTACATTACATCAACAACGTTAATTACAATACGCCTATCCTTCCCTTATAATCTGGTTTTTACACTGAAAGGGTAATTTTCAAACATTCTATAGATCTTCCTTTTTTTTTCATTCTCTTCACATGACTTCCTCTCAATAAAACTGTCCTGGCTTTTTTAAGGCCGCCCTTTCTCCTACCAGTTTTCCTGTTTCACTGTAATATCTTGTGTCAAATATACGTCTTTCACGACCTGGCCTTATTTCTTCTCGTTTGTGCTGCTTTCTTTGTGCACGACGAACCAGCATATTCATTTACGTTACATTTCCCTGTTATATTGCTAGTCAAGTTATCCATTTGACATTAGATTTTTATCTGTTTTTATTCTATTGTTCCTACTGTTTCTTCATTGTTTTTCTACTATAGCTTTCAGTTTAATGGCCTGTATGCTTCTTTTCTTTTCTCTCTAATTTCTCCTTCCTTTGTATTGTCGTTTGCACCTACTCCCTACTTTTTTCTTACTCAGGTTAAACTCGTCCTGAAGTATAATATAGTTTACTTCAAAATAATAATTTTCAACCTTTCATGTATGTGCTTAGTATTCGTTACTGACAATAGCACGTCGTCCGATAATGGGTTATGATAAATCTAAAATCACTGAATTAGTAATGAGAATAACGCGAGAATATTTTAAACCATTTCCTACCTCATACATCTTTTGCATCATACCTGAAATTCACTTAAATAATTTACTCAAACTTCACTTTAGACGGCTCACGATGTTAATATCCTGGGTATTTTGGTTGTTTTCCTCACTATAGGATAATTACGAATTGATATAAAAAATTCAATCAGAAAAGTTCTCAATTATATATTTAACCACACATTCTACCTTAAAAAGAAAATGATTAATAATCTGGAAGGTTAGGCAGTAAAGATATCCAAGTAGCACTATCATAAATTTAATCTGCATGGAATTGTTAATGTCGTTTTAATAAAGTTTCGTTCGTTCAATTTTATTAATAAATATGTCAGAAAGAGATTCATTAAAATGTAATAACAAATTACCTGTTAAAAGCCTAGTAAGCCCTGTTATGAAAACATACCGTATAAATTTATTGATCTGTTTGACAATTATTGCATTCGTATTATTTTAAAATTTTATAATACTTTAAAAAATATTGAAGATACAATTTCAGACAAAATTTACTGTTTTATATTGCAAATCTTGTTACATCTTCTCGTATGCCCTTCCGAATACTGTAGGTTTTCCAGGTTATACCCTGCATCTGTTTTAGGTGAATACGGGGAAGAATCATTAAACTATAGCCCATAGGACACTAGTCAACCCTTGCATCCCTTCCTCTCCCTTTCGCATCCTCGCTTTCAAATAGCGTCCTATGCTATTAAAGGATAGTTGCTAATGTAACACTAATGTAACCCGTCAACCTAAGATACAAACGGGTATCCTCTTGGTAGGAAGTTCTTCTGAATTTAATTTTCAACTTCTCTTTGGTGTGTAATTCAGTAGCTTTAATTCGAAACTGCTGTGTTGTTGTGGTATTCAGTCCTAAGACTGGTCTGATGCAAGCCTCCATGCTAACCTATCTTGTGCAAGCCTTTTCCTAATCTGCTTAGCGTATTCTATCCTTTGTCTCCCTCTTCTGTTCTTACCCGACACACTTCCCTCTAATGATAATTTTACAAGACCCTCGTGGCTTAAAACATGGCCTATTAATCTATCGGTTCTCATGGTCAACGTCCTTCACATTGTCCGCTTTTCCCCTATTCTGTTTAGAACTTCCTCGTTAGTTACTTTATCCACCCATCTAATTTTCAGTATTCGCCTATAGAACCAAACTTCAAAGGTGTCTATTCATTTCCTTTCGGAGCTCCTATCGTCCACGTTTCGCACCCATATAACGCCACGCTCCATACGAACATTTTTAACGATTTCCTAATATTCACACTTATATTACCCGTAAGTAAATCTCTCTGTTTCGCGGCAGCCTTCCCTGCCTTTGCCATCCCACTCTTAACGTCTACTATACTTCTACCATCTCTAGTTATTACGCTTCCCAAGTAGCAGAATTCCTTAATTTCCGTCAAAATAACCCTTCCCAATCTAACACCCTTTGTTATTCCACTGTTTCCCAAACTACATTCCATTACCTTGGTTTTACCTTCATTAATCCTCTGATGCACGTGGTTATCCAAATAGTAATTTAATCCGGATGAACTCTAAAATCCTCGCCTTTAATTATTTATCTTGTATGAAATCTTCGCACTTGATCGCATTTGAAATTGTTTTTTTAAATAAATATATTAAGATTCTAAACATAAATTCATTAATGGTCGTGAAAACCGGGATTAAGACTGTTGGAGGATCGATATGCTGACCACGTGTCACTACAAATTTGGAATGTGTTATGCAAGATGACAGTCCGCAGTCGACTCGGTAGGCCCAGGCCCTCAATGGGCTGTAGAGCCATGGAGAAAGAAAGAAAAATCATTAAATAATATAATCCCTCTCCTAATTATCTACAATAGCGAAAGCCTTCCTTGCCTGTGCTGTCCTACTATTTATGTCTATCATCCCTAGTTATTACTATTCTGTAGTGTAAGTTTATATAAGAAAGCCAATTATGAATAGTGGTCTTTACAATACATAGAATATTCTGTTTTGTAACTGATATATTTTTTTCTTTGTCTAGGTTGAGTGTTTATCAGCTATTTACAGCGATATACAGTATTTTATTGTACAATTTATTTATACCATTTCACCTGTATTCATGTATAATATTTCTCTGAATTGATTACTGATGGAAAATGACGAAAAAAAATTGATTTAATTTGCAGTTTAATTTTATTTTACGGTATCCTTGTGTATTTGGGCTTTGAGTAGTTAGGAACCTTCTCCATGGGGCTGACTGTACGCTGAACATTTCCGAGCTCCGTTAAGATAATAGCTGTGGAGCGCAGTAATGTGGAATAGGCTGGAAATGGAGAGAACAGAGGCTAAAAGCGAACAGGGCCGTGTATTTTATTAAGAACATAGTTCTATACTGAATCTGGCTTGAATGAGGGAACACAGCCTTTGCTATTAACTTCGGAGATTGCGCAAGCCAGCAAAACATATAACTTTGACTACCCGAACAAATAAAATATAATCTATTTAAACGGTAAAAGTTATCATTTTATACTTCCTTTGAACCCTTATGATGAAAAGTAAATAACGTATTGAGTAAAGGAAGAAAAATAAGAGTTGAAAACAGATAGCAGAGGAAAACTGAGAAACCTGACTTTATAAATAAGACGAAAATTACGGAAATCCGTGACAATTTTGTCCGGAAATCTTAATGATTTAACTTCGCTATTCTATTGTAGGTATTCTAACTTTCCGTCAATTATTTCCTGTTTACCACATTAAAACATTGCAAGACAAATTTCCGTTTTTTATAATAAACCAATAGACGTGCTTAGATGCAGTGTGTATTTTTTTATTGTCATATTTCATTTATTGCCCGTAAAACTTTGTAGAAAGTCATACAGTATTTTCATCTCTAAAATTTAAATTATTTATATAAACACTATACTGAAACATTTGTTTACAATGTGGACTAGACCGTGTTATTCCATCTCTTTCATGCACACGGTATGAAAAACGACGTGAGAAATCATACTACTTTCACCCTTTCGATGCAAACAGAGTTTTCGTCTTACGAACTGATTAACTAATGTTATAACATGATATTATAATCCATAGTATAGATAGAATACCTCCAAATTTTTTGCGGAACACCTATTAAGGCCTCGCGGAACACAGTTTGGGAAACCCGGGACTAGTCTAAGGATAAACGAGAATATCGTGGACATTTGTTTCAAATAAGTTATTTTATACAAATACACATCTTATATTAATATTAATAAAATGAAAAACAGCCTATATATCAGAAAAAAGTGATATAAACTTTATTAACAGTAGTTTGTTCACGACGTTCCGTTCTTAAATTTTAAAACCTCATCTTTTACGATTATAATAAAAATGAATATTTACAATATATATGTATAATACAATTATGTTATAAAATGAAAAATTATTAACGGAAAAAAGAAATTGAAATGGATAAAAATTTATTGTGCATGTCGCACAAGCAACGAGGCTGAAATAACACTTACAAAGAATAAGCGTATTGTTAGTTCCATAATTACAATGGAAAACTTTAACAATGAGTTAATTCTGTATAGAAAATTATCATAAGTTGTGCAAAACACCAAAATGTACATTTCTAATAATCCTAATGTTATCTTTAGTGAATCTGCCAAAGGAATTTGACTAAATAGTTTTATAAAGTTGAAACGTTATTACCAGACAAATAAATACATAGAACTTGCAATAAAAATTAAATCCATTACTTTAGTTATTGATCAATTAGAAATTAACTTGAAAAGACTTGTGGATAGTAGCACTTTTTAACTCCTAGTTTTTAACTTCTGATAATAGTGCCAGAGCCTATGCTCTAGCATATAATTTATCTTTCAGAATTATCGTTTCTTCTACTAGCAGCCCTCTTCATAACATTTCTATATTTTTATATAATTCTCTTAATAAGGAAAATAATTTTACAGTCAAAACGTCTTTTAAGTTTTTGGACCATTTAAACGTCACTAATGATCATGTTTTCTTATCATTAGATGAAGAGTTCTTATTTAATTTTTACCCCAAGTTTTAAAAATAGATGGGATAACTACTTTTCGAAATTGACAAAAATTATTTTATCAAAAATTCTTATCTTAATAAATGTAATTATAAATTCCACTTATTTTTCGTTCAAGAACATTTACTATCACGAAATCATTGGTTCTACCTTGGGAATTTTTCTTTGTCGTTATTCGCGCAAATTATGAGAGATTTGGAAGCCTTATGTATTACATCTTTAGATTTAAAACCACTGAGATATTTCAAGAATGATGACTTTTTAGTATCATTCTCAGATTCCACATAAACCATTTGCTCAATACTTTTAATAATTACAACACTGAAAGAAACTTTAAAATTGAATTGAAAAAGATCACTCTGTCAATTTTCTTGATGTTTTGGTTATTGTTTCTGTCAATAAGATAGTTACCAATTGCTATAAAAATATCTACTTACTCAGGAATAATTCTTAATTACATGTCAAATCAGCCATTATTCCATAAGATACTATGCTTTATAATTCAGTAAATATGGACGTCAAATTATAACGTCAGCGCTATCATAAATTTAATCTGGGAAAAATAAATATTGTGTTCTTCTTAATATTTATCCTTTGCATTTCGCTTAAAAATACATTAAAATTGGGTTGACTAAGATTAATATGAAATTAATAATTTACCCGTAAAATTACGCAGTAAGAAATAATACAAACTTATGACATGATTTAATGAATTATGATATCCAAATTATCTTAAAATCTTGCAATAATTTAAGCTATGTTAAAATATTAAAAATAAAATTAATAATTTCGGTATCTGTTTATATTGTAATTACAGTTATATTGGCCAAACTATGCCCACATTTAATATCCGCATTTATGGGACTTGGAAAAATATAAAATTCAATGTGAAAAATTATTCAGTTTTGTGGAAGAATGCATATTGAAACAACCATAAGATTTATTAGAAAAATATTATAATTTCAGATGTAAAATATAATATTTATTTTAGACTCATGGGTGAGACGCATCACATCAGACCAATTCGGCTATTATTATTATTATTAAAAGACAAGTAATTTAAATAAATTTAAATCGCTACTTTTATAAAATTTATGTTTCATTGAAAGATAAATATTTCGATTTTTATTCTGAACACAAAAGTCTCATGAGTTATTGTTACAAATTGTTAAATGAATAAATAATTTGGCATCTTCAAATATTAATGAAAAGTCCAGATAATTTGTCATAAAAACGTAGCTTAATATTTAATTAAATTAACCTACGACGCTTAGTCCATATTTGTGGAATTCATACTTATAGCTTGTTTTACTATTAATGTTTTACAACTCTCAGATATTGCAACTGATTAAGTATTTAGGAATATATTTAAAAATTTTGCTAAATATGAAATTATATGTCTTGTAATGTTAAGTGAGTTTCGCGCCGAAACGGCTGCTTTACGTCTAATAATGTTATGCGACTAAGTACAACAACAAACGAAGCTGCAGAGATGATTGTGTGGGACGTTTTGGCTTGATGTTGCAGTTTGGGATCTTCAAAAGATCGACAGAAACATTTCTCGGCGCTCTAAACACATAAATATTTTATGGTAATCAGACGAATGGTTTAGGACCATCTGGGGGAAATCCTTAAGGTGAGTTGCCTGTTTCAGGATCAGCCTCATGTAGCCTGTTAACCAGAAAAAGGTTTTCACACAATGGGTTAGTTCGTAGGTTTTCATTCTGATTACGTAATACTAATAATTACTAAATTATAATTCAAAAACCAGTATTATCTGTTGTTGTGGCATCAAGTCCTATGGTCAGAGAAGACTTAGAAGATTGTGGCCCACAGATTTAATTCAGCAAGACAGAAACAAGTCAAATATATATATATATATATATATCATTGAACGTTTAGGGAATCGTCATTGGACGATTACCCTACTCAGGTTTTAACATACTTTTATAAAATTTACTTACTGCATTGTACTGCAGATTGTAAATTAGCAATTTAAATAAACAAAAAAAATCGGATAGTGATGCTGTTGTTGTTGTGGTATTGAATCCTAAGACTCTTCTGATGCAACCCTCCATGCTAACCTATCTTGCGCAAGTCTTTTAATTTCTGCAAAACTGGCATCCCCCACATAGTGCCAACCTGCTTAGTGTATTTCATCCCAGACTCCCTTTTCTGTTCTTACCCCACACACTTCCCTCTAATGTTATTTTTATAAGACCCTTATGTCTTAAAAAGTGACCCATTAATCTATCTCTTTTCTTGTTCAACGTCCTCCATATTGTTCGCTCTTCCCTTTTTCTGTTTAGAATTTACTCTACTATTCTGTCCACCCATCTGATTTTCGGCATTCGCCTATAGCACCACATTTCAAAGCCTTCTATTCCTTTAGTTTCCGCAGATCCTTACGTCCACGTTTCGCACCCATATAACGCCCACGCTCCATAAAAATATTTTTAGCAACGATTTTCTAATATTCACATTTATATTACCCGTAAGTAAATCGCTCTTTTTCGCGAAAGCCTTCCTTGCCTGTCCTATCCTACTCTAAGTTATTACGCTTCCCAAGTAACAAAATTCTAATTTCCGTCAAAATATCCCTTCCCAATCTAACACCCTTAGTTATTCCTCTGTTTCCCATACTAAACTCCATTACCTTGGCTTTCCCTCTATTAATCCTCATATTAAATTCTTTTTCCAGGACCCCGTTCATATCATTTGTTATGATTTCGAAGTCTCATTCTGACTCCCCCAATATTACAATATCGTCGGAAAAGCGTAGGGTTTTAATTTATTCTCCTTGCAGTGTGATTCCTTTTCCATATTTAGTTTTAACATTCTTCATCGTCACTTCTATATATAAGTTAAACAGCATGGGCGACAGATTGCATCCTTGTCTTACTCCTTTCTTGATTACGGCTTTTTAAAAATCTTCTATTGTAATTACTGCTCTCTGTAATGGCGATGTATAAGCCTCCTTTATCGATATTTTCAATTTATCTATTAAGTATATAATACTGATGTGAAATAAAGGAGACAAATGGCTTAGAGTTGGATTAATTATTATAAAAATTATATGTAAATTTAAAAAGAAATCTGTTTCTCTTCCACCGGAAGATACTTCTCTGGATTCGTTACTGTTGGTACAATTTACTTGTTGTAAATTGTTAATTAAGTGAAATCATAACTGTCACAGGTTTGTGTTTTACTGTTACGTGATTTCACCAGTTTTCCTCGCAAACATTTTTCTCGTGAGTTATTTTTAGTGGAAAATGGTATTATACTGGTATCTTTGTGAAAATTTTGTCACGTCTTTGGGTAAGTGTAGACTTCACTTGTATTACCATTCTGTAATCGTCTCCAGGAGTAGGTAGTGTCTTCATAGATTCTAGTCCCACATACAGTGGTAATCCTCTGAAGTGCTTCTGTTCTCAAGGGAGCAATGGAGCGGAGTGCCCCGGTTGCTCCCATTGCATACGCATCTCAAACATTTTTATTAGATCCGATGCGTGTGCTTCATTTGTTTATTTCTTAGCAAGTTTCTCCTTCTGCGTAAACCTTGCTTTAACAAAACCTGCGTTTCTTTGCAATCGTTTGTATCTGAATATTTAATTTTATTCCAGCTGCTCTTACTACCTTGTCGGTTTACGAAGACCCTGGACATATATAATGGGTAGAGAATAGCTTGCTGACATGAAATATTGTGGCATACGGAGAGAGATGTGATTAATCTCCTCCGTCGTCTTTCATTGCCGAGGAAATTTGTATGGTTTGGGTGACTCAGGCTTCTCTGCTTTCAAATAACCTGTAACTCCAAGATCTATTTAAAAATTTTCTTATCTTTTTGACAGTTTTTCCCTTAATACTGAAACAAATATGAAACTTATTGGATAAACGCTACCATATATGGAGTACTAACGTAAAAAAAATTGTGTTACTTATCACAGTAAACGGGAAAAATCCCAAACTTTTATGAACAGATATTTCTTTTAGCGGTGGTGTTATTAAAGCCGTGTAAGCGTAGAGCATAATCACTGTTATTGCGGTTTCGCCGTTAGCCCATGTGATGCAAATTAAAGACCTCCATATAGGTTCAAAGTCTGAAACGATAAATTTTCCAGTTTACGAGCTCGCAGGGCTGTTAAACTTCGCCAATAGAAAGGAGTATCAAACGACAAATAATAACGATACATGCATGATAACGAAAATGAACATCATAAAAGACAAGAGTTAAGCTACCTAAATAAAACTCATAACATTGGGGTAGATTCTAAAATCTTCCCAGTAAAATTATTCAATAAATGGGATAGCATGAGAACTAATCTACATAGTTCCAGAAACGACGTATAACGCTCAGAAGGAATTTCTTATTTTCTAGTAACCTGCATCAAGACACAAATGAAGATAAAATAGGTGCGTCAAGTGCACTAAATCTCTGCTGCACTTGGTCAACCCCATAAGAAATGAAACCTGATATTTAAAAATAAAAGAAAAATTGTAAAAGAACTAAAAACCTTACGCTTTGCCGACGACATTGTAGTATTAGGAGAATCAGAATGAGACTTGGAAACCATAATAAAGAACATGAACAGAATAAAAGTTCAACATGAGGGTTAATAGAGGAAAACCAAGGTAAAGAAGTGTAGTATGGGAAACAGTGGAATAACGAAGGATGTTAGATTGGGAAGGGATATTTTGACGGAAGTTAAGGAATTCTGCTACTTGTGAAGCGTAATAACTAGGGATGGTAGAAGTATAGTAGACAAAAAGAGAGGATAGAACAGGCAAGGAAGGCTTTTGCGAAAGAGGGGCATTTACTTACGAGTAATATAAGTGTGAATATTCGGAAAGCGTTGTTAAAAATTTTCGTATGCTACTTGGCGTTATATGGGTGCGAAACGTGGACGATAGGAGCTCCGGAAAGGAAAAGAATAGAAGCCTTTGAAATGTGGTGCTATAGGCGAATGCTGAAAATCAGATGTGTGAATAGAGTGAGTAACGAGGAAGTTCTAATCAGAATAGGGGAAAAGCGAACAATGTGGGGGACGTTGACCAAGGAAAGGGATAGATTAATTGGCCAAGTTTTAAAACGAGGGTCGTGTAAAATTAGCATTAGAATGAAGTTTGTGTTGGTATGAACAGAAGAGGGAGGCCAAGTATAGAATACGCTGAACAGATTTGGGAGGATGTGGTTTGTGCTAGTTATGAGGTAATGAAAAGACTTGCGCAAGGTAGGTTAGCATGGAGGGTTGCATCAGACCAGTCTTAGGACTGAATACCACAACAACACCGGCACTTAAAATACCGTCCCATTGAATTAATTTACTTGATTTTAATGACGCGCAGGACCCCTATTAAGTGACTGTTTTTTTATAAATAAAATTATTATATTATATGCTACAGAGCAATAAAGTTCATTAGAATAAATTAAATAATACCCGAATATCATACCCCTGCGCCCACAAATTTTAATTTTCACATTACAACGTTACACAAAACGTTTTAGTTACATTGACGCGACCCTAAATTCCGTAATATTTAGAAATTCAGATTGACGTTGGAGTCGAAGACTTGTTTAGACGTTTGATTCACAAAAATAAATAAATATCTGCATAGGAACGGGATGATTTATTTTTACTGATAAAAGGAGTACTTTTCACCCTGTGTATTCTTCACTCCCTTAGAGTACCACGAGAAATTTGAACTCAATTTCACTTCCTCATCTCACCTGGATGTATTATTATTAAAAAATGTACCAGGTTTTTTCTTGACTAGATTGAATTACTTTAATTCATCACGGTTATGGTGTAATAAAACTTCCGTTGGGATAGAGTGGCGCGGGAAACTAATGCTCAAAAAAGCAACGCGCTCGATACCAATATAATGAATATAGGAGGAATATTTATTTATTTAATGGTGTATTTTTATATTAAGAATGAACTTTATAATAAAAACAAGAAAACAATTGACTTTAACAAAAAATATATTCACATTGAGAATTACAATTACAATAATTACAATAAAAACTACATATTTATTTTAAATTATTTACAATAAATTCTTAAAACTAATAATTTTAAGTATAATCTCAGGGTCGCATTTATGGGCCTTCTCATAGAGCAAAACGCAAAACACAAAATCTACACGGACCATGGCACAAACAGAAAATTAGCAAAGAGTCACAGGAGGTAATTACCGAGTCGGTTTAATGCAGGTTCCAACTTCTTCCTGGTTCTTCCTCCCTCCAGATCAAAGCTACCGAACTCCTGTATTTCCTATTTCAGGAAGAATTTCAAACTCTTCCTTGCCGCAATTCCAACCACAGTCATGAGCATAGTCACACCAAATATGTCGTGCCATCTCTCACTCCCGTCTCACTCCTCTCGAAACATCTGTCTGAACTATCACAATCTCCACCAAAAACTTTGTCCCAAAAATGTTTCCGCCATCCTTTTTAAAACTTCCTCCCCACTTCTTTAGTTACATCACCAAGGGAAATAGCGATTCATTTTTATATATAAAGATTTAAACATAATATTTGGTACACTGATACATTGATAATTTCTGCTGTGTTTTTTTGTCCCTAGAATAGAAGTAAAGCACGTATCCAGATTATTTAATCTTTTATTGTTTAAAATTTTAGTGGCTTCATATGTTGAATTTACCACCTTCAATCATGAAACAGTTTTAATAATAATTTGTATAAATTTTTATGGAGGTCAAATTTAAATATTTTATGACCCTATTTTCTACTTATCAATAGTAATCGTTTCCTAAACAAAGAATTTAACTATATCAGAAATTAATAATATCGTTTTCCGAAATACTGTAAGAGAAACTAAATCTTGGTAGTTAGAAACAATGTAAATTTATTTGGTTTTATGAGTTTTAATTAACATGCCTTCCTATATTTTCCTTGATATTTAATTATATTTTACTCCCGAAGTAATACAAAAACAATAGTATCGTGCAGTACAATGGGTTACTATACGATGAAATATATTATTTCCCCATATCAATAAACAGATTTTTTTGTAACAGGCTACAGGCTAGAAACGGGCAACTTCACTTTAATAGCATAGAAACGGAATTGAAAGGCGAGGATGCGCAAGATAGAGCAAGGTAGCCAAGGGTTGACTAGGACCTCCGGGCTATTGTTTAAGGATCCTACCCGGTGTTTCACCTAAATAGATGCAGGCAAAACCCGCATCAGGTAGGTCGAGAATTAGGTACTATTTTCACGCCCTTCCGAATGACGGAGACAAGTTTGCTGTGGAGTCGCAGAATTCCCTTCTTCGTGTCTCCACCAGTTTTAGGAGACAGTTGGCCGACTGATCCAATGGGATCTGCGGACAACTGTTGTCTTATGCCCAAGGGCTTCGACCCCAAAGCATACACCTCCTAAAATAGATTAAGGAGTCTCGGCATGTGAGAACTTTGAGAAAACCAGAGAGAGTAAGAACCATTCCCGACATAGTCAGGTGAGCCTCGCACTGTCTGCGGGGAGAAATGCTTGCGAAAGAAAACTCCCACAGACAATCCAATCATAAAAAAACAAGCTAATTTTTTTGAGTTAACAGGCTACATGAGGGTGATCCTGAAACAGGAAACTCCCCTTTAATAGCATAGGAAGGGAATTGAAAAGGGGTATTCGGAAGGTAGAGCAAGGTAGCTAAGGGTGGACTTGGGCACCCGGGCTATGTTTAAGGATCCTATCCGGTGTTTCACGTAAAGAGATACAGGGAAAACCCTAGAAAACCAGAAAAGGGTAGGTCGAGCATTGAGTACTATTCTCACGCCCTTCCGAATGACGAGAGACGAGTATACTGTGGGGTCGCAGCATTCCCTTCTCCATGTCTCCAAAAGTTTTAGGAGGCAGTTGGCCGACTGATCCAATGCTGCCTTTTGCCCAAGGTGAATTAAGCTATTGCTTAAAGCTGTGAGCTTTAATAATCCACCTGATACTTTAAAAAAAATTCATGACGTTGTTTCGGTTTATGTGGGTTCAGTACTTCGCAGTTCAAATAACGTTACGTATAATCTGAATCTGAATCGTGACACGGGCGTCCAGATACGAGTATCCGTGGCAGGAATTAAAAATTATGACTCTCAGATACTAAGCCAGGGTGTTGCGTAAATTGACACTAGTTAGAAGTACATGTTACCGTCGTTTTTCAAAGTTATTATGGGAATAATTTCAGTGAAAATTGAGGGACAGGTATGCTTCTAACCAAATTAACTATTAAAAATGTCCCGCGCTTAATTAGCGTCAGTGGGTGGAGAAGACAATGAACCCGTTCCCATAACCACTCACTCGCTCACTCTAAAGAGCGAAACAAAAACCACTGCACATAAAGTGCATTCATTGCACTCCATCACGTTAATGGATAATTCTAATGGCTCTTGGTGGCAAATGGTGTTGTGCAAGCGCGTGTAATGGTAACTGCCTTTAACAATATAAACTAATAACATACAGGTCTCCGCCTAAATACGCGTGTAATGCACTTCTACGTTAGTCACACACAAACGTTTTATGGTCGGCTGAACAGTAATTTTATTCCTTTTACGCGTACAGAGGTCTCAACACTTTCAAAATAATAATTATTATAGTAAAAGAAAATATTAAATAATTTAGCTTATTTTTTATGTCAAGCAAACACTATACAGATCAATTGGAAGATATCACGCGAGCGATATTCTATAAAATCAAATAGAAGTGACTAACGGCAATTTTAGTAAAAACATAATTATACCCATACAGAAGAAAACTGGGGCTGGTAGATGCGAAAATCACAGGACAATTATTTTAGTATCCCATGCATGCAAAATATCAAGTAAAATAGTACATAGGAGTATGAAACGTAAAATAGAACGCGAGTTCGGAGACGATCAATTTGGTTTTAGGAAGAATATAGGAACAAGAGAAACAATATTGACTTTGCGATTAATTTTAGAAGACAGGATAAGAAAAAATCAGTCACGTTCATGGCATTTGTAGATTTAGAAAATATTTATTTCTAAACACAGCTGCCTGTCTTCTGTAGAGGTTAACAGGCTACATGAGGGTGATCCTGAAACAGGAAACTCCCCGTTAATAGCATAGGAAGGGAATTGAAGAGGGGGGAGGTGGAAGGTAGAGCAAGGTATCCAATGGGTTAACTAGGGCCCCCAGGCTATGTTTAAGGATCCTACCCGGTGTGTCACCTAAACAGAAACAGGGAAAACCCTAGAAAACCTGCATCAGGTAGGTCGGGCATTGGGTACTATTCTCACGCCCTTCCGAATGACGGGAGACGAGTTTGCTGTGGGGTCGCAGCATTCCCTTCTCCGTGTCTCCAAAAGTTTTAGGAGGCAGTTGGCCGACTGATCCTTTCTTGATATTTTATTCCAAAGTATTTCATATTGATATTCAATTATTCACATTGTTCAAAAAGTGTATAAATCCCTATGTAAAGTATTTGTTTGTATAAGTCTGACAACTTGGATACAATTTTTAAGGATTAATAGAACTGTAATAACAACTTTAAGAATTTATTTGATTAATTAAATTTTTTTAATAGTGAAATATTAAAATGTGATTTTTGGAACCCAAAAATGTCCACAGTATGAAAACATGCTTGTAACGAAAGGTAAATGATGGTGATGGGAGAGGAGTTGTCTTCCAAGTTGACCAAATCCCATCAGTGTCAAGGAATTTATGCAGGATTTACAAAGCAGCGGTCACCGTGGTAAAAAGCATGCCAGGCTTATTTTTAACGGGATTATTTGACATTTCGTTGTTAATCTGGTTAACTGAGCATAAATCTGAAACCCTGTAACGATTCATGGCTTTGAAAATAATGGGCTCCGCGGTAATGCCGGGATGTGTGCAAACATACTCTGTCGTGTTTCTTTCTCTCCATATCTGCAGATAAAGCCAGCCGTTCGTGTCTCATATTCTAGTAGAAGAACTGCAGCTGTTGTCAAGTATTTCAATTATCTTTAATACTTAAATATATATTTTTTAAAAGGGTAGCATTTTCCTATTGTTAACAATTAACACATAATTTCATGACAATATCACTTACTTTAAATCGTTGGTTTTGAGATGATTTGTGGTACATTAATTATTTTAGTGCAATATTAATATATAAAAAGTGAGCTTTTATAATAATAAAAGAAAACAATCTACTTTATCATAAACAAATTTTCATCAATATTAAAATGTTAATATTTTCAACGTTGAGCCGGCAATTCTTTCTTAATTAACACTACATATATGTTTACAAAAAAATACGCCTGGGGGTTCTTTTTAAAGCGTACGAAGACCAAAAATCCTGGGAGGATATTGCGTCAAAGTTTGTAGAAGTAAATTATTACAGTAGAGGGGATCATAATTGTAAAATTGGACAGAGCAGTTTTCAAACTGATGTTGTGATATTGGGAAGTATTTGTTTTTAAACCGGACTATAAGGGATTGGAAAAATATATCTGCAGAAGTTTCTGAAACATTTCCTTCCAATAGCAAAGTTTTCCAGGGAAGAATTAATTATTCGTGAAGTGCAAGTTTAGTGAAGTATAGTGCGACGAAATAACATCTGAACAATAGGTACTTTAACTGTATCTTGAAGATGTAATTTACGAGTTACTTTGTTTATATTATTATTTGTAACTATTCACATTCCTTATTTTAAGCCTATTTTTTGTAAGTGCCCCCGAGTATAACTCAATTGCAATATTTATAAATTCATTCATTATAAAAATATTCCGATTTTATACGATAACTCCTTCTATTCTGTAAATGAATTTTTAGAACTTTGTATTATTGATTGCACTACAGTAACAAAAATATACATCGTCGACATATACCACTTGATATTGTAATGTTTTGTGCCGAAAGATATGCTTTATCCTTTAATAATAATATTAATAATAATAATAAGAGATGGGGATTATCATCTTTGGGAGGCGAGACTATTTTTTGTTGTTGTGTGTAGTCTCTCTGGCGGGAAGACGTGATTTAAAATTTAAAAAGAAAATGTTGTAAAGTTATGTAACCAGAATAAGAATGAAGTAATTAAGAACCACTCTAATCGAAATTTGTGTTGATAATGAATGAAGTTTTAATTATAATCAGTTCTTTATTTTATAATTGCTTTTGCATTTGGACGACAGTAAAATTTACCATCACCACATCTGGGCGCCGACGTATGACGTCACGTGACGGATAAAATTGACGGATTTAGAACCACCAGGAGTCGACAGTCGACCCAGCAGCAGAGTATTGTTTGCCAGAAAGGGAAAAGACAATTGGTTTCACACTCTCGTGTAAGACCAATAACAATATTTATTCTTTAACTATACACAGAATTTTCCAACTGATTCGAATTTGGTTGGTACTTTAGCTAAATTTCCCCACCTTACACTGATGATTTTATCCCTTTCGTGCATATTAACATTCTAATAAATAAATTAATATTTTCAAAATAATACACTACAAAATAAGATTATTCTGTTAATAACGTATTAACCATTGCTTCATTCAAGGATCCACGGAACCTGACTATTACGTTATGATAAAATATTGCATTATAAATCAATCAATTAAATACGAAAATAATTAAATATGTGATACCTGTTCATTACAAAATTCGAAATTTAATTCTTATTTCACTTCAAAACGTTCACTTCTCCAGTGGCAATTATTAAGTTCACTTGAGGAAGAAAAACAATAATAAATTTTGTTCAACGAGGCAACGTGGAAACATGAAAACTGTTTCTTCGTAGCATCAAAAAAAAACACTGCGAATGAAATATTGGAATCAGGGAACAGCGTTAATCCTGAATAATTAGAAACTAGCAGTGTAATTGAAGATCACGCAAATGTGCGTGGCTGTGGGACACACCCTTGCTACATACGCAGCGCGGCGCAGCGCAAACCTGACCGTGTCGTCATTACGTAGCCAAGCTAATGACTATTAGAAAGTTTCGCGGTAGGGAGTGTCTGCATGTAGACTGTAATTCAACGCTAATGCGACTCAGGCGGTACCAAATATTCGACAGAAACTTTACGAAGTCGTGGCCGACTCTGATCTAGACATTAAACAGTTTATATAAAAAAATCAGTATATTACTGAAATACAGTTCAGGATAATCAGAGGAATAACTAAATAGAAGTAAAAATAAATTTTCGCTAACATTACTATGTTCTATGTTCATAAACTTTTTTCTATAACTTCGGAAAGCATTTTCAGCGAAACTTCAGTTTTCTTCCATACTTCTTTATATGACCACCATTTTAATATCTACTCTATGGAATACATTAAATTTACGACGATATTGTAGTATTAGGGGAGTCAGAAGAAGACTTCGGAACCATAACAAATTACATGACCGTAGTCCTCGAGAAAGAGTTCAATATGAGGATCAATGGAGGGAAAAGCAAGGTAATTGAGTGTAGTTTGGGAAACAGTGGAATAACGAAGGGTGTTGGATTGCGAAGGGATATTTTGACGGAAGTTGAGTAATTCTGCTAATTAATAGAAGTACAGTAGACATAAAGAGTAGGATAGCACAGGCAGGGAAGACTTTCGCGAAAAAGATGAATTTACTTAGGGGTAATATTAGGGTGAATATTAGGAAACCGTTGCTAAAAATGTTCGTATGGAGCGTGGTGTGAAACGTGGGCGATAGGAGTTGGTGTAAGGAAAAGAATAGAAGCCTTTGAAATGTGGTGCGAAAGCTGAAAATCAGATGGGTGGATAGAATAAGTAACGAGGAAGTTGTAAACAGAATAGGGGAAAAGCGAACAATACGGAGGACGTTGACTAAGAGAAGGGATAGATTAATAGGACACGTTTTAAGACACGAGGGTCTTGTAAAATTAGCATTAGAGGGAAGTGTGGGAAAAGGGTGGAATATGTGGATATTATGCATGTAATAAAGGCTCATTTTTGAGCCGAAAAAAATTCTTGAGGTCAATTAATTTTTAGTTTTTTCCCCGAAAATATTTGTGTATAATTTCAGTGGGGGTGTAATTG
Source organism: Eucriotettix oculatus (assembly GCA_034510155.1). Taxonomy (NCBI): domain Eukaryota; kingdom Metazoa; phylum Arthropoda; class Insecta; order Orthoptera; family Tetrigidae; genus Eucriotettix; species Eucriotettix oculatus. The sequence goes on along the minus strand of CM067377.1, from coordinate 190,475,480 downwards.
AGTATTTTGTAAATAAAAAGGAAAGTATCGTGTTTGGTATCGAAACCGGTGTGATTGGAGTCGCTTTGTTACATCATGCGAGTCAAGTTAAAATTCACCCTTCAAGTGCGGTAGAAATTTTATTCTGTCAGCATTTGAAAATATTTTTAGCCTTGCTATTTTACTGGGAATAATTTTGGCTTTCTCGAGATAATGGGAGTATATTTGAGGTTCATGTTGGGAAGTTTTTGATGTCGGATTAATAAGGTGTTGTCTAAGAATTAAATAATATACCGGGATAATACAAATTAGTATTTGGGTCCCCAGGTAGTTTTAAATAGAATTGTATGTTTGTAGCTATATGTATGTTTCGGACTCGAAATGAAACTCATGATTTTTTGGGGGTTAAGAGAGTACATGAGGGTGATCCTGAAAGTCAAATACCCTTTAAGAGAACAGAAGGAAATGAAAAGAGGAGATGTGGAAGTAGTCAGGTAGCCAAGGGTTGACTAGGGCCTCCGGGTATTTTTTTGGGGGATGAACAGGCCACATGAGGATGATCCTGAAGCAGGCAACTCCCCTTTAATAGCATAGGAAGGAAATTGGAAAGGGGGGATGCGGAAGTAATTTTTACCATATTTTGTTTACATGTCCCTTTACGACTGAGAAAAAAAACAATTTGTGGAGGACTTGGAAATTATGAACACTAAACAGGGCTGAATAAATTTTTTAGAGGTGAATGAGACTGATATTGTTTCTTTCAATTCAGTTTTAGTGTACTTTCATCCTATTTATGAATGTGAGAGGCGCTATAGGGACGGAATGGCATTACATAAAAATAATTTTAAAAAACTTGGGTTGAGGAAGTACTAGAGTCAAATTCTGACAATCAACGTGCAGGTTAATTTGTAGTTCAGTCCTTAAGATTGGGGTTGAAGACGGTGAAACAATATTAAATGCTACTTGAATGTTAGTTATGGTCCAAGAACAAACACTAGTTGGATGGATCCCGTGTAGTATCTAAGGGTCTAAGGGGCAGGAATATTTTCAATTGGGTGGAAACAGTAATTCCATGACGTATCGGCAGCTGTCATTGCTACCATCTTCACCAAAATGTCTTTCGAGTATTTTCAAGGTAGTGGAACTGGATTTAATCTTTTAAGGTACGGGTAATATATATTTTTTTACTTACGCTATAGATATTATTGTCAGTTCTCTTAAGATCTGAAAAATCTTTTTACTGTTTTAGTCAGAGTTTGACATTTTTTAAATATTTGTAGTAAGGAAAAACGTAAACAAAATTAAAAACCCTTCATATTTTTCAAAATTTCCTGAAAAATATTAAATCAATTAAAAACAGACGTTTTTAAAATAATTAACTATTTTTTTAAATAAACACTTCATTCCAATAAATGATTGAGTTTCACGGTAATACTAAATTAAAACCAATTATACTATGAACAACATAAAAACATTTCCTACCTTTATTTGGGATATTACACCTTAATTATGTATTTATGAATAAGTTATACATTTTGGAAAGTCGATTGGCAGTATTTATGTTAATGGCAGTCGCCGCAAGAAAATATATTGAAGAAAGCAGAATTTGAGCCAAGCGATTCCGAGGTTCCTTTTGCTGCCACAAGCACATAACCAGAGACAAACACTCGACTTTTGACGGATCGGAGGCGCTATTATTTCTGTTAGAAGTTTCACTTAACGTACATTTAGACGGCTTTTCCCCTATCTTCGAAACAGTTATGCAGAAAAAGCGGCTGCCTTGGAAGTGACGTTTATGCGTCAGAACACATTTTTATTTGATGCTGTCTTCTTTTTTTCTTTTTTTTTCGCACAACACTTCTGTAAAGTGAATTGTGTTGTGTGTCCTGCTCGTGACACGTTCCACGATCTGAGGAAAGCAGCGGGAGTTCAGTACAGCCTTGTTCGGAAAGAAGTGAACACCGGCCTTTGTTCACGGCTTACACGTCAACTGCTACTGCATTTGCTGTTACACAGTAGTGCAGAATTATCGGAATACCGACAAAATAATGTACATAACACATGTAATAAAAATATAAGTATTAATTAGTAAAAAAACTGAAAATTTAATTCTATCTGTTTTCATTCAAAAATTTTGGAATACTAAATGTAGAGAAAGTTTTATTTTAATAATTTTAAAAATAGTGTAGTAGTTAAGAATCAACGTAGTTTGTTGTTGTGGTATTGAGCCCTAAGACTAGTCTGATGCAACCCTCTATTATAACATGTCTTTCGCAAAACTTTTCATTTCCTCATAACTAATACAACCCACATCCTTCATAATCTGCTTAACGTATTCTATCCTTGGCCTCCCTCTTCTTTCTTACCCCACACACTTCCCTCTAATGCTAATTTTACAAGACCCTTGTGGCTTAAAACGTGGCCTATTACTCTCTCCCTTCTCTTGGTCAACTTCTTCCACATTGTTCGCTTTTCCCCTATTCTGTTTAGAACTTCCTCGTTAGTTACTCTATCCATCCATCTGATTTTCAGCATTCGCCTATAGCACCACATTTAAAATGCTTTATTCTTTTCCTTTCCCCAACTCTTATCGTCCACGTTTCGCACCCATAACGCCACGCTCCATACGAGCATTTTTAGTACCGATTTCCTAATATTCACACTTATATTAACCGTAAGTAAATTCACGAAAGCCTTCCTTGCCTTCGCTATCCTACTATATGTCTACTATAATTCTACCATCCCTAGTTATTACGCTTCCCAAGTAGTAGAATTCCATAACGTCCGTCAAAATATCCCTTACCAATCTAACATCCTTTGTTATTTCACTGTTTCCCAAACTACACTCCATTGGTTTTCCCTCTGTTAACTTGTACTCACCTAATTATAAAAATTTGAAATAATTACAAATTTAATAGAAGGAAAATAGCCATATATTGAATCAAGGAAACCTACTAAATAATATGAAGTTGTTAGCACGCTGTAAGAGTTTATATTACTTGGGATATTCTGCCTTACGTCATAAACAGACATCCACTCAAAATTTCGGAAATATAGGAGTACTAATAGCAACACAGAAATTAAACTTATATTACTTTATTACAAACAATAATCAAGACTTATTTGATACTATGTAGGTGCCCGGCGTTGCCCGGGTACATGTGTTGAACCGGTAAATTACTTAATTCCACAACAGCCTATTGGTCAACCGAATCCAGCGTCTGAAATTTTTATAATTTAAGCTTTTCACGCCTAACTATCAAGCCCAGAACCTGATGTTACCAATACTCGCGGTTCCTATGAAGTTATTTATTTAAATCAAAAAGAATCCAATGAAAAGTACTTGTAATTTACTTGACAATCCAAAAGTATTCATTCTAAATGAATATTTTAGGGGAACATAATTAATGCTTGAGACATTCGAAGGAAAGTATCTATGTAATAGGGACAATGGGTGCCCTAACAGGGCGATTCTGTTTCACTGTAGTACAGTAATGGCGATTAAAGCTGCAGTTACCACAACGGCCCATTCTGCGCATAGTTAGCAGCCCCGCATACTTGTCCAGAAATGTGATGGCATAGACGTGCCTTACAACGGAAATTCCTCTAACGCAAACTCCTAAGATATTCGATGAATCCTGCAAATTCAGTTTAACACTTATCGCGATTCATTACAATTTCTAAATAGCCAGACTAATTTCTCGTTTGTAGTATCGATGTTACGCGTAATCACAGCTAGTCACAGTTCGTACCGTTTGCTAATACTTAAAACATTTATTTGGAAGTTCCCAGTCCCAACAAACGATCTTTATTACATTCTCTTCATTAATATTTTGCAATTTTTAATAACAAAAGAACTTGTCTATTATGTTTTATTTAATTATAGGTACGTTGGTTTTCACGATTTAAATCATGTAACTTTATCTCATTTCCATTAAATTCTCTTATATTAATTACTATAGTGACATTTCCACGTATACGCCCAGGGTGTTAATTATATAACTTGGTTTTATAGTAATTCCATGTGCAGAATATGTAGTTACACGCTCTAGTTATTGCGTATTACAATGAGCGTCGCTTAATGAAATTGTCGTTCAATTAAAATCAAGCGTTTTAGGATCTCCGTGTTCTTTAACTAAAGCCTGCCGTTGAATTTCAGTGCCTCTTCGTTTCATGAACATAAAAATATAATCGTGTGTGATTAACACATGAAATATACAGGAAACTATTAAAAAGAGAATACAAAAAATACACGGAGTTTTTGGTTTCAGGAAACGTATGAATGAGTTACGTTCCGATTTTTATGCGCGTAATGCAATAAACATTTTTCTAATAATTATTCATAACGACAAAATTTTCGTGAAGAAATTAAAATTTTCTGTGATAATATTTGATTTTGAGATTAAATAATGGTATTGGATAATGTACTGCTTCTTAGGCGCAGCTTGGAGAATGTTGCTGACGTTTGATTTAAATATGTATTACTACAATAAATAAGCTATAAGTAATTTAAAAATAAATAATTATTATCAAAACGGGAATAATATTAAATATAACATTTATTTATGACAATACGCACTAATTGGATACATCTTATTTTGAAAAGTCAGATTTTTTAACGATATTTATATATAATTATGCACACTTTGAATTTCTTACTAACTAGAGACATGCGTATTATTATAAGGGTCGTCTATTCGGAATTGGCAGTACTAGAAAATAGGCAAAAGGCCACAAACAGTGTAATTACCCTTTCGTCTCAGCTTGGCCTGGAACTTGCCACTGATGTCGCTCATGCCACACTTCCTTGTTGCCATCATGGGCTCTTTGGTGTCCCGGCTTCGATCGCGCCTTCCTCCCGTCGTTCAATTGTCCATTGCCAGGACAATCTCCGATTTCTTTCTGTCCACTTTAAATGTTCACACTTACGACTCCCTCTAATTATTCAACATTATTTTCTCTTAAAGACCAATGTCCCCATCATAATGTTTAAAAATCCATTTCTATTGGCATTTTAATGCCTTGCAATGATTAAAAAATTTAATATATTTCCTTTTTACCACCTGGAAATCGACTGATACCGTCAAACTTTCACGAGGTGCAGGTATTAGTCCGCTGGGGTTGAATCGGCGCTGTTCGGGATACGAACCGAGCTTTCGCTTTCGTCTTAAGTAAATCCTCCTCGCTGATATGCACAGACGCAGAATTTACTTATTTCTCCCACATTGTGTTCAAAACGATTCCTAAATATTTGCCCAAAACTTATTGAACGTATTTTAATTGCGTTGTCTGCTATTTATCTTCAGTTTATTTGCTTTGGTCCATCTATTTGGTGTAACTAACTCCTTTTACTATTTGCGTTCATCTGATGTATTTATCTTTCTATAGATCATGAAATCATCGGAAAAAAGTCTAACTATTGAAATTATTTTAAATGGTAGATAATTAATATATATGTGGAACAGTAAATGTCCAAAGTACTGATCCTTGAGGCAACCCCTATGATTCTTTTTGTTTGTGATCTTTAATGCAATTTTTTATGGGGGAGTTATTTAAATTTATTTTATGAACTGACTCGCTTCAGGATATAATATATAATACTTTTATTTACATAAAAAACACAATCATTTTAAATGGGGTCTTGCACGCTATTACAAATACATAAATAAAGAAATTAAAGGGGGCGATTTTAAAATTCTCAGGGTTAATTATTGTTTGGGTAACCACGTGCAGCAGAGATTCCGTTCACTGGACGAAACTGTTTTTTTTTTCATGTGCATCTTGGTGCAGATTACTACGCGACTGGAACTTTCTTCTTCCCTCCTCCTTCGGGTTGAACCTGAAGCTGCCGGTAGATAATGGTATGAAGTCGGCCGGAATTGAGGAAAACTCAGCTTTTTCCTCCTACTTAACACCTTTCTGACAATTTACTACGGAAATTATTCATTTTATATATGTTCACGGATGATGCAAAGGAAGACAACGGTAAGGGGACCAGGATTTGGGTGTATTCAGGTATGGGTAATAATTGTGTTATATTCAATAATCTGATCTTCTAGTTTTTAAAAGAGCTAATATCTCTTAATAATTGGAACAATAGAATCAAAGAGGCTGTCACTTAAGCGTGATTCATGTATTATTACTTGAGTTCATATACATCATTATTAATAAGAGTTGTATAATTTCCGTATTATGATTTCTTGCTGTAAGTAAACAATATTTACCTTTACTGGGATGTCAACAATATTACAGAATCAATTGGGTAACCGTCTTTGATGATCCCTTGAAAAATGTATGGTAATTCGTTTTGCGATGTGGTGCCAGAAAAGCGCTGAATAAAACTGCTTGAGCTTGTCTTAAAGTCCCCCGTGCCCCTCTTCAAGCAAGTATTTTACAAGGCTCGCCCCCCGCGTCAACACACAATATTTCATGAGGACGCAGCCCCTCAGGGAACGAACCACGGGTGACATGAAAAAGACGCCGCTGCATTAATGGGAGCCCTCGAGTCAACTTTTCAAATCTACATTTGCATGAATACGTCAGGAGTCGCCTCTCCTTGAGAGGCCGACGACGACGCTTCGTAAATGTTGACGCAAAGCAAGCTCGCCAGATTTGGTAAACAAAGCCGACGGCGAGGATGCGACGTTCAACGATTAAAGGATCGCATAAATGAGGAATAAAGACTTAACAATAACTTGCGAGCAAATAGAGTCGAATGTTTCTAATTGTGTGGGGGATTGTTTAGAAATCCACACAGGGATAATGTACTCAATTCTGCAGCAACTAAACATATATCAAATATCAGTTTTCACGAGTCAAACTGTAGGAAACTGCCAATAACTCAATATTATTATTATTATTATTATTATTACTTACTTAGCTATTGGGCATTTGTCTGGCGGCTGCTGTATACAAAGAAAATACAATTACAAAAAGAAAATACAAATCACACTAAGGAACAAAATTTGAATTGCAGGAGGTTATGATCTGAAAAAAAAAAGAAATCAGGAGTCACACAGAAATCACTTCACTATAAGCACTTCACAGATTCAATATTTAAAAAAACAAAAAGAAACTGCTCACTTTTCTTAGCCTTTTTATAAACTGATTTACGCTACCCGGAAAAGTCGTGATTATTTCTGCAGGCAAGTAATTCCAATCGCGTACTGATCTATTAACAAATGAACATTTACCTGTCAGTGCGTTGCCCTTTTCCTTTAATTTTGGAAAAATAATTTGGCATCGTAAGATGGTTTGTTATTTCTTTACAGACCCTGTGCTTCACCCTTATAAGCTTATATTGTGCACAATACTGAAGTGCTGCCTAACAGTTTCCGAAATTATAAGCTAATGAAAAATGATACTCCTAGAATAATGACGTTTGACTTATCAGTCCAACGAAATTTATATTAACCAGCGCACCCGTAATGAGTGTATGTGGTAATCGCCATTTTATTTCGTCACTGGGTGAAGATTTCCCCCACATTGGAGACATTCACTACAAGGCGCCAGAGAGACGACACATCGGGTCTCAGAACGTGACAGATCGACCGTTTGGCGACTTTAAAATCTGATACCTCAGTCTAGTTCTATGATTCCGGGAATTTTCGGGAGGCCAGAAATTAGGGAGAGAAACCGCGAGCCAAGCTGAATATTGATTAGAGGCTGAGGGTCAGGTGATCCGCCATGCATCTCATGTTGGGGTTAATGAAGGAGATGACATGCGAAGATGGAGGAGTGAAATTTAGTGAGTCAGGCGTGGAGATGTGAAGAAGGACGTGTTTGATCCACGGCACGGATGTCGTTGAGGAGTAATTTGAGCAGTTGGGCATGGAGAATTGAACAATGAGAGTGCGGGATAGTTGAGCCGTGACACTAGAGAAATTAGTCATTCAGAAACGAGAAATCTTGCTGGCGTAATAGAAGGAAGGATGTCCCTACAACGAGTCGAACTGCAAGCAAGTGTCCAAGTGATTTCCGAGAGCCCAGGAAAGAGCTTCACAAGCGACCAGAATTCGTGGAAGACGCACCTCAAGATACCGGCGTGGACAAAGAACAAAGCTGTCTAGTAGCACTTGGAGGAGAGTCCTAGCCGAAGGATCAACAAGTTGAACAGTTCGAGTGCAATTGGTTGGACACCCACTCGAAAACATTATTCGAAAACGGCATGAAGAAAACTACCTGTTCGGTGGGGAAAAATGCATTTATATGGATGGGAACATTGTAAAAATAAATAAATCATAACGTGCGTTTTCTTCATAAGTGTAAAATAAATTTTGATAAGGGTCGTTTATATTTCATATTATACTTGCGAAAAAATGGTAAAAAAACCAATCCTCAGTTTCATTTAAACTCACGTCATACCAAAACGCAGCATCCAGGCAATATTCATATAAAAATATTAACCCTAGGTTGGGCCCGTCAGGTCCGGTGGACCTATGCCAAAATGATAGATTTGGTTCATTTATTGCTCCATAATAATAATATTGATTATGACTTAAATTCAAAGTGCCATAAGAAATTTCATGATAAAACATGGAGTAATAATAAATTAAATTAATTAGATTATTCAGATATTATAAGACTGTTGTCCATTTTAAATGCAATTAGTTATAGTTTATCTGTTGTAAACATAACGGACAACTTTAAAAATGTGTACGCTGAATGATAGATTGTAGAACATTTGAGGCGTCGGGAAGCCGCGCACTATCAATCTTTATAATGAAATAACAGCGTGTGATGCTGACAAGGGTTCATGCTTACATTAGCTGCGCCTTCAGGTAAGCGCATAATTTACGTGTAGCACTCCGGGTTGAATTGTGAGATGGTGGTTGGTGTTAGTGCGCTTTGAATAGTGAAATGTGTATGCAAGGCTGTTACTGCCAGGACCATTCTGATAAATGTAAATTAATAGCAACTGCAATTTGACGTCATTTTCCGTCTCATGAGTAGCTTTCACGAGCACATATTTCACATAATGTGCTGATATATGAAATTATGTCGTAGCTATAAACTGACAGACGCTTATAGAATTTCGAAATCCTTAAGAATATATTGCATTACTATATTTTTCCTTGTAAGTATTTATTAATACTGCTTAATGTTGTGTATGAGGGGGTTAATTAATTTAAAAGGTGATTAAAATCTTAGGAAATTTTATTTAAATAGGGGAATTAAACAGAGAATACATTATTGAGGGAAATATTTACAACGAAACTTAGGGTTCGGTGAAGCAATCTGATCTCTTTAAAATAGGTTAAATACCTTTGGCGATCCCCCCAAAACGACCTGGATTGGAAAGCCTGGTAGCGTACCTCTTTACAGAGTCTGTCTTTTTGAAGAAAGACAAGAATGGAAAAATGTCAACCAGACCAGGGAATGGAACCCAGGACCTCGTGATATCCAGTCGCGTGCTCTACCAACTGAGCTAATTTGGGTCGATGTCCAAGGATCGACTTAACACTTCTCCATTCAGTAAACCTAAGCTAGGCTCACCTACCAATTCACTAATCACAATCCTCACGTCCTAATTATAGGAAATACGTGAAGACGGACATTGCGTAAATTGATCACAGATGCATTGTCTTCTTCAGCATCTGCAAAGTCCAGCACAAGTCATCAGTTCCGACCGTCTTCTCTTAATGTCTAGAACCGAATGAATCTGCATAGCCTCGCCGCTGTGTCTTCCACCTCGATAAATCGATTTTTTTCACACGATTTATCTATTCACGAAACCCCATTGGCCGAGGTCACCACGTGGTGATTTTAAAATATTGTTTGTTTCGTTGATGTTTGGTATTTCTGAGACCTGACAGCATCCCATAGGATTACAGCCTACTTTCCCTGCCGACATCGAGGCGCCACTCAACCTTACAATCCTTTGATAATTTTTTTACATTACAACTTAATAAAATAAATATCGCGCTACAGTTGTGTAACATTGAAACAGTCCTCACTATGTTAGTAATAAATAAACAAGAGCGTAGTGTTAATTCGATCCATGTTGTTTGCGTGTTGATATTGAAAAGCTGTTAGTTGTATGAAATACTTGTTTTAATGTGGATAACCTGATTAAGGACTATGATATTCAACCAGAAAGTCATTATGCTACAGTATTACTTAGCCTACACAGCTCGTAAATTTTAAATTAAGGAAATTAATGTCCTAAATATTTAAACATATATATTATTTGCATGAGTTTAGGAAAACAAAATTAGAAATATATCATTTTTCCATTCTTTTACTTATTAGAATTAAGCTAAACTTTTCTATTAATAGCAACTCTGAATATCCTCAAGGATTGCAATAATGTTGTTTTTGTTGTGGCATTCAGTCCTAAGACTGGTCTGATGCAACCCTTCATGCTAAACTAACTTGCGCAAGCCTTTTCATTTCCTTATAAGTAGCACAACCCACATCCTCCCTAATCTGCTTAGCGTATTCTATCCTTGGCCACCCTCTTCTGTTCTTACTCCACACACTTTCCACTAATGCTAATTTTACAAGACTATCATGCCTTAATACGTGGCCTAATATAATAATCTATCCCTTCTCTTGGTCAACGTCCTCCATATTGTTCGCTTTTCCTCGTTAGTTACTCTATCCACCTATATTATTTTCAGCATTCGCCTATAGCACCATATAGCAACAATATGAATAATAAATAAATACTGATCAAGCTGTTGGTCCATGGACACATCAAAGAAGTTAAAGTAAGGACGCATGAATTTATAAGGCTTTTCAATATGGTTTTTGTAAAATATCTTGTATTCCGAAATAACGCCGATGACACCAACTTAGTAATAACAGGTAGTGACGACCAAATGCTTCAGGATAACATCGATAACGCACTCAAATTTTTAAATACGTGGTTCAGTGCAAACAAATTGGTTCTGAACTTATCTAAAACAAACTCGTTCAATTTTCATCCGGTAAGAACGTTCCTATATTGGCAAATCAAACTAATGACTACGCACCTTTTCTAGGTAATCAAGTTGACGGAAAGTTACGGTGGAATGAACATATTCAGACACTCTCTAGTAAACTCAGTTCAGTCTATTACTCCCTTAGATTATTAATGCAACAAGTAGATACGATGACGGGAAAATCTGTATATTATGCTTATTTCCACTCTAATATGTGCTATGGGGACTTGCTTCTCGGTCTACGTGCGATCCGTATACTATGTGGCAAAAGTTATAGACCACTCTTTAAAGCTCTTGAAATTTCCTTGTACTTATATCTTTGAGACTCTCAAATATATAAAACGTAATTTAAATCTATTTGATAGGAACGGAGATTTCCATAATTATGAGACCAGAAATCGTGCAGCTCTACGTACGGATAAACATCATCTCTCACTTGTTGAAAAAAGCATTCATTATTCGGGAATAAAGTTATTCAATTCCCTTCCTATTAGCATTAAAAGCATTAACAATTACAATTTATTTATGAGAAAATGCAATATTTTTCTAATTAAAGGCGCGTATTACTCTGTCAACGAATTTTTAATCGGCCTTAACCTAACGCTCTTTAGTTCCCTAGAAAATACTGGTTCTATGGACTGCAATATAAACCGTATTGTGCATTTATGCCACTAATACTTCAAAATTGTTTATTTCATGTGGACCGCACGAGGTGTCCAGTCACTGCCCTCAACTACGACATGTGTTCTTCAGGAGAAGAAGTGTATTGTGATATATTTATTAATCTACAATGGGACATACGTCTGGTGGCTGTTATAACAGCGAACAAATACATTGATTACTAAAAACTACTGACTATAGATAACTTATACTCTAAAAATTCTTTCACTTAATTGAGTAAATTCAATTTGCTCAAAATCATATAATGTAAATTAATACTTTAGGATTAATTTCTGTCCCTTAATTTATATCGTGAAATGACCTAATACTATGAGATTTTCCCTTGAACGGCGCTGCACGTAACTTATTCCTATCTTCTATGGTTCTATTTAAAAACGAATATTTAGCTACGTCTGTTTACTGCGGTCTTGTTCTAATTTTAAATTGGTCATCCCCCCTACCTATATATGTTGACTTCTATAATTTGTCCCTACGCTCTACCACCAACGTAAGGTTTGAAAAGGGCGCAAGGTCTGCATTTTTCCTCCTCTCTAACGATTCCCAACCCAACGCATTCACTTTTCCGCGCCCTCGGCCTGCCTGGTGCCCGTACTACAAATTTTTCTGCTTTTCTCTGGTCTTTTTCCAACGCATCCAAGTGGGTTTATCCTATATGGATCCCTGCAGCATGCGCCATACTCCATGGTGGAACGCACTAGCATTTTGTACGCCAGTTCTTTTCATTCTCTGCTCTCTTTTTTTAATATTATGTTAAGAAAGAGACAATATCTCCACGTTTTTCGTACTATGTGATTTACATGAGCCTTCCATCTTGTATTTGAACTCAAATAAATTCCTAAATACTTACATTTATTTTCCTGCGGTAATTTAATCTGGTTTTAGATCGCGGTCTAATAAACGATATTGAGATACTTTTATTCCATTTTATTTTCATTTTTGACCAACTATGTATTGCATTCCAAAGTCTTTGCAAACTGATTCGTCCTCTATGCTATTTATTCTCCTGTAAACAATGCAATCGTCAGAAAAAAAGTCGTAAGTAAGATTTTATGATCAGCGGCAAGTCATTAATGAATATTAGAAACAGTAAGGGACCAATTACGAAGCCCTGGGGTACCAATTCCGAGAATTTTAGGCCTACTTTTACTCTCTTCGCCCTCTCTCTAAGAAACTCTTGAACCCACCGTACAACTCGTTTGTTGATTCCTGTTTCGTCTAATTTTTTAATTAGTAATTCATGCGGCACGACGTCGAAACTTTCACAAAATCAATTATCATTGCACCGACCCGCCTTCCGGAATTTATTTCACCTGACGATTCCTGAACTAAGGACATTAACTGGCTTTCACATGAGAACCCCTTCCTTAACCCATGTTGGCCATTGTAGAACCAATATTTAGTTTCAAGTTCATTTCGAATGTAAGCCGATATTATTTGCTCTAATAACTTACGTATTTCCGAGGTTAGACTAACCGATCTGTAGTTGCATGCTTCAGTTGTATTTCCCCCTTCAAAAATTAGCACCACTATTGAAGTCTTCCAATCATCCGGAAGGGGTGCTTTATTTAAATAAATGTTATAACTGCATATTTTGAACTATTCATTATTCGCGTGCTTTGGTCCAATATGGTTATGTGTATCAAACCTGGTAACAGTTTTCGATATAACAAAATAATTTCATCATTTACTACACCAAGTTTATATATTGATTCTTAATAATCATTGTTCGTAGAACACAATGTAATCGGTGTAAAACATCGCGGACAGGTGTGTTGTTTATATATTAACAACTCTCTTTGTGGCTGTATTTGTCCGAAATTATGAACAACTTGTCAAGCAGTAGAGACAATAGACCGTCGCTGTCAGCATATAGGAAACATGGAATTTGAGGAGCTGAAGATATTGGGGGAGGGAGAAACAGAAGCGAGGCCAACATAAAATTTGGCAGCTGTCGAAAGTAGCAGTCAGTATTGGACAGCTCTTGAAAGTTGTGCTTAGTTGTGGTGAATTGATGTGATGATTATTTTAGAAAAAATATTAACGTTGGAACCAGAAATCAGCTGTCAGTAACAGCGATGGTGATAGCAGCTGTTTATAATAATATTCCACGTTTACTTACAGAGCTGGTTACGGTGATGATATTGTTACAACTTCATTTACCATTGCTCAACAATAGTCACCAAGAGCACAGATAAATTTAGTCTATATAAGGTTTTATATTGTTCTAAACCTTCTAATTAGAGAAGGAGGAACATCTTAATTATATTTATGTATTTTTTCGATAATACTAACTTAAAAAATAAATATTTAAAACTTTATATTATAAAATAACTTGTTTAGTAGGTCTAAACCTGGCAGAGACATGGTGAATGGAATGCTGCGACGCCACAGCAAACTCCACTCCCGTCATACAGGAGAACGTGAGAATAGAACAACCTACCTGATGCAGGTTTTATAGAGGCTTCCCTGCATCTCGTTCAGGTGTACCGCAGGGTAACATCCTTAAGCACGTAAGACATCAGTCAATCTTGAAAGAAATGCCTGTGGGTGTTTTCTCTCGCAGGTATTTATCCCCAGAATGACTACGGGGCTCACCTCGTACACTCTCTGTTTTTTTCTCAAGGTTCTCACATGCCGAAGGACATTAATGTATTTTAGGAAGTGTATGTACTGGGGAAATCCCATTGGATCAGTTGGCCTCCTAAAACTGGTGGAGACACGGAGAACTGGAAGCTGTGATGCCGCAGAAAATTCATCTCTCTCCATTCTCAAGGGCGTGACAATAAACCCAAAATACCGACCTACCTGATGCAGGTTTTTGGGGCTTCCCTCCATCTCTTTCAGGTGAAACGCCGGTTAGGATCCATCAACTTTAACCCGGGAACCCTAGTCAAACCTTGGCTACCTTCCACATGCCCCATTTTTAATTCCCTTCATATCCTACTAAAGGGGAGTTGCCTGTTTCAGGATCACCCTCATGTAGCCTGTCGTTGTAATATTGTGATACATATTTTCAGTTTTCCTAACTTTACGTATCTTAAATCCTGTAAGTTTTTATTAGATAGATACCAGGACGTGGATGTCTGGAAGTAACGTCCTAATAAACAACAAAGGCGTCTTGTTGCAAGATGACATTTGCAGAATAAATATCGCGTACGATTACAAAGATGCACTTGAATAACGTCGGATTTAACTCCTATTTTATTACATTGGCAGAACGGATGGGGATGTTGTTACCGAAGGTTTACAGAGCTCTAAGGGACTTCCTTCTGGATACGTCTAGGCTCCTGGTCTCTCGTAAGCCCAGTAATGTTTTTTATTTTATTTAAACATAATCGTAAAAACCATTTTAGAGTCTTGATTCCGTTTAAGTTTGTACGGTTGAGTAAAAGAACCTCACGTACCGAATCTTTCCTATCATATATCCTAAATTCTCCTTTCTTCGGTCGCTGACGTAGAAACGACAATGGAAACATCCTGATTCCACCCTCCCTACATTCTGATAAACTTTCGTCCTTAGGTAGGAACTTAAATTTGAACATCCATCTTATTTTGATTTTCTCTCGTTTTAGTTACATTTCAATACAAATATTATAGTACCAATATTTTCTGTACTTCTTAGTTTATATTTGTTCACAAATTCTAGTATAGAAAACAGGTGAGTAACAAAGGGTGTTAGATTGGGAAGGGATATTTTGACGGAAGTTAAGGGATTCTGCTACTTGGGAAGCGTAATAACTAGGGATAATAGAAATATAGTAGACATAAAGAGTAGGATATCGCAGGCAAGGAAGGCTTTCGCGAAAAAGAGGGATTTAATTACTAATAATATAAGTGTAAATATTAGGAAATCGTTGTTAAAAATGTTCGTATGGAACGTGGCGTTATATGGGTGAGAAACGTGAGCGATAGGAGTTGGTGAAAGGAAAAGAATAGAAGCCTTTTCAATGTGGTGCAATAGGCGAATGCTGAAAATCAGATGGCTGGATAATATCACAAACGAGGAAGTTGTAAACACAATAGGGGAAAAGCGAACAATATGCAGGACGTTGACTGAAAGAAGGAATAGGCCATGTTTTAAGATACGAGTGTCTTGTTAAATTAGCATTAGAGGGAAGTGTGTGAGATAAGAACATAAGAGGGAAGTTAAGGATGGAATACTCTAAGCAGATTAGGGAGTTGTGCTGGTTATCAGGATATGAAAAGGCTTGCACAACATAGGTTAGCATGGAGGGTTGCATCAGACCAATCTTAGGACTGAATACCACAACAGCAACAAGTTCTAACATATATACATTTATATGTTGTACAGTAATTAAGGTTACGGAAAGCAGAATGGAGGAAGTAAATAATAACATAGGAATAATTATATAAATATTGGTATTTATTTATATAAAACATTTTTACAATGGAGTATTTACAACATTTTCTTGAGTTATAGTGATATTGAAGAACCTGTATAATCATATTAAAACAGTATAAAAATGTACATAAGAGAAGGTTTCTTATTCAAGAATAACACGTTTGCAAGCTGTGATAATTCTTTAAAATATTCATGTACACCGCAACATTTGTTACACTGAATTCCAAATAAGTTTATATAAGTAGAGCAGCATATGTTACGAATAATGTCAATAATCCTTTTCTAGAAAACCTTACATCATAATTTTTAAAAATAATGTCGTACTCAATAACATATAATACTAGATTAATGAAATATTGTTCGACTTGTGTTTCGTATATCATTTCAAATTTATATTGAAAATGACGTGTTACGTCTTGTAAAGATATATTATGTATTTTAAAATATTGATAACTTCATACGTCACATCGTTTAACATGACATCTCTGGCATCAGTAATGTAATTTGTCCAAATCTTCGAGGAGAATGATTTAGGGAAGAACAATTTAACTATGCATATATATCGTTGTTTCTCATTTTTAATAGTCAAATAGTATAAATATGAGTTTATTTGGTAACGCGTTTCAGAAGTTTTAGCAAGGTTTTATGATTATCGTTTATTTATAACATTTTAACATTAACATTAATATAATATCTCAGGTTTAACATAAATTGCAACACTCAGGTTTTACGTTATATTCTTCTCATATTTGGCCATGTATTTTACGTATTTTCCATTTATTCTTCCGAACACGCGACTAAAAAAACACAGTGAATAATTTTTATGCATGAATGTTTTTATTTAAACTAATATCATGCGACAAATATAAGATTTACTTTTAGAAATCAGATAAAAAATATATTTTTTTTATTCCTGAACTTTTTTTAAAAATAATACATACTCCATAAAAATTGCGTTCTCTTCAGATTATCTTTTCGTGGTTTCATGCCCAGTGAGCTACAACACACTCAGCTTTTATCTCAATTCGGTGTCAGAGGACAGATTTCTGGAAACTACGCGTTAATTTATATTTTATATAAATTAGGTTTTCCCAGAATTTTATCGTAGATATCTCTCACTAATTTAATGTTTCACCCTTCCTCCAATAACAATTTACTTTCTTTGGCATTTCGTAGCTTACTTGAAGGCTGTAACTAACAACACTTATTAAAACAAACGTAACGGTTAATCATAATGTGGCAAATAAGTGAAACTTAAGTAATTGTAGGGAACATAATTTATTTAGTACGTAATATTCAAAATGAAAACAGTAAAATTAATATTTATTAAATTAAAATACTCGTCATTTGCCGGAAATTATTCAATTGTTCGTAATCAAATTTCCTGTTCCATTCCTTATATTTAATAACATAGGTATATTATACGACGACGTACATACAATTGCATATATTAAGCTTTTGTATGTCTTGTAAGCAAAAGTTGAATATATTAAAATACTTTGTCTGTTTTTAACTGTAGCAAACATTTATCGTCTTTCCTGAAAGTTGAAATACAAACTCATTCGTTTTTCTATCAAAGATATAGGCTTTGATAAAAAATGACTGTAAACTGACGAGCTCCTTAAACACGTGATGAGTAACCATTTATATTTATCTTCACGCCACACAGAATATTGTTTATTTTGTACACGATATGCCCTGGAACAGAAATAAAGATTGCAGCAGTTATTAGAATTGTACCTGTGAAAGATAGAAAGACTCAAGGTAATGGGTAGAATTCCAAAATCAAAGTCCTTATTGTTCGAAACTAAAATCTTTTTTTGGCAAATATGGTATATATACTACTTAATTACAAATAGTATTTTATATTTAAGAGACGAATTGCTTCAATTGAAGCTCAGCCAAAGGCCATTAAGTAAATTTAGATGAGAATGAAAAAATATCGACGGGAACCAGGAATCTAACCTGTGAACTCCCGCTTTCCGGGCGGGGTCTCTAATCAACTTAGCTACTCCATCGCCTTTGGCTGAGCTTCAACTGAAATCCTGTGACGAATTTACACAACGTCCGTACTTCACTGGAGGTGTGAAGAAAGTGCTAGTAAATTCCAGGATTGTCTAGCTGGACCAGGACTAACTGACTTCAAACATATTTATTACTGATTTTTTCGTTTTTATTCTCTGAAATTAATCTACATTAAAACGTCAGGATAGAATAATCTTGACCAGACTGGAAATCGAACACGAAACATTCATTTGGTATGGGGAGATCTTCATAACCAATTTACAAATAAATATTCCATGGCCTACTTCAAAATGGGAAGCATCTCAAATTGCTCATTTGGCAAGGGCAGGTCCAGAGTTCGATTTCTGGTCCGCTCGAGAATTTTAATCACGTTACCTGAAAGAATTTCTTGAGTTATGTATTTGTAAATATATTTATATGAAAATTAGACCAAACGTAAAGATTTTTTTTCTTAAACTTTTCTGGAGATTTCAATATCAAAAAAGTGCGTCTGTATCGTTTTTAGGAAAGCTGTAAATTAATAATGACTTTATTTAATTTATTTGTACCACGCGTTTCAAATAATACATTTATACTCACCCGTAGAACCTTAGAATATATAAAACGAATAATATAGATTACATCTATACTAAAAAATAAAATTGAAGTGCCTGTCTGTCTGTCTACCTGGAGGTTTGTCTGCGATATGCTCCGAAACGGTTCACATGATTTTAATAAAAATAGAGCGACTAAAACAGGAATTATACTTAAATTTTCCTAAGCGTAATATCGGCAGCACGAGAGAAAGAGAGGGCTAACATTTTCACTCCATCTATTGTTGCATCTGGAGTTTTGTTTTGTGGTCACGGCATTGTTGTTGAGACAGTTTTATTAGTTCAGATACAGAATTGTCGTTTTAATTTGGTCCCCCTCACACACATATCCCTCTAATGCTAATTTCACAAGACCCTCGTGTCTTAAAACGTGGCCAATTAATCTATCCCTTCTCTTGGTCAACGTCCTCCATATTGTTCGCTTTTCCCCTATTCTGTTTAGAACTTCCTCGTTAGTTACTCTATCCACCCATCTAATTTTCAACATTCGCCTGTAGCACCACATTACAAAGGCTTCCATTCTTTTCCTTTCCGGAGCTCCTATCGTCCACGTTTCGCACCCATATAACGCCACGCTCCATACTAACATTTTTAGCAACGATTTCCTAACATTCACAGTTATATTACCCGTAAGTAAATCCCTCTTTTTCGCGAAAGACTTCCTTGTCTCTGCTAACCTACTCATTGTGTCCACTATACTTCTACCATCCCTAGTTATTACGCTTCGTAAGTAGCAGAATTCCTTAACTTCCTTCAAAATATCCCTTCCCATCTAACACTCTTTAAATTCCACTATTTCCCATACTATAATGCGTCACCTTGGTTTTCCCTCTATTAAGCCTCATATTGAGCTCTTTCTCCAGGACTACGTTCATGGCATTTACTATGGTTTCCAAGTCTTCTTCTGATTCTCCTAATACTACAATATCGTCGGCAAAGCGTAATGTTTTTATTTCTTCTCCTTGTAGTATGATTCCTTTTCTATATTCTGTTTAAACATCCTTCATCGTCTGTTCTGTATGTAAGTTAACCCGCATGGGCGACAGATTGCATCGTTGTCTTTCTCCTTTCTTTATTTCTGCTTTCTTTTCTTGGTCTTCTATTATAATTACTGCAGCCTGTCTTCGGTAGAGATTATGTATCAGCCTCCTTCCTAGATATTTTATTCTAGTTGTCTTCAAAGTCTTTAAAGCGTGTTCAAATTCAAATTATCAAACGCTTTTTGTAAATCTTTTTCAAGAAACAAAAGTAAAAATCTAGTTATCCATCGCTAATAATATTATTTATAAATGGGTCAGCAAAATATGCTTATTTTTATTTCTGTCATTATAATTCTTCAAGCCTACCTTTTAAATGCCATTGGAAGCTACATTTGGCTCTACATAGTGCCATCTGCAGTTCTCTTTGCCGAATTTTCCTGACCTTTATTTATAGGATTGTATTTGCGGAAAACTGTTAAAATTATCCATCAAACACATATAATTAATAGTAATTATAAGAGGACTATGTTAACGGTTTCTTTGACATAAGAATACCTCACAAATGAATCCATTCATTCAAGCATACATTTAATATTTTTTACGTTGGTTTTAAGATATTGGAATATTAATAAACGTTCAAATTTTTAATATAGTGTTAGTATGGAATGAAATTGTTTCAAAACAATTTAGGCAACAATGGAGTAAGAATATTAAAAGTATGTTAGAAAATATATCAATTAATTACGTAGATTAAAATTACTATAGATGCAAACGAGGGATCAAATGTTGTGTAAAATTCGATTTGTGCTTTTAGCACCTAGTTACTACTTCACTCTGATCCTGGTCCCTGTTTCTATTTACAGCCCTATCTGAATTCTGTTTTATTATTATGGGTATAGACTTCATAATATTGAGCCTTCTTTATTGCTTCTTCGTGTCGGAGTAAGACATCAGAACTCGGTTGGAAGAGGAACCTGACAGGCTCCACAAATCACAGTCAACTAGACCTTTACTCCGTGATTGTAAAAATAATATTTAATTCGAAACACTTAAACTTATTCATCAGAAAAGTATGGATCTTTTTTAGTAAATTTTATAGGGTACACACTTCGTAGATTTCATTGCGCTTACGGTATTACGTATATTGTGTTGTGTATTTTGTAAATATTTACATAATAAATAGTTATTATTAAAGTTACAATTTATTAAATGTTCACAATAAAATATTAAACCGTATATAATTACGATAACACAGTGGAATAACAAAGGGTGTTAGATTGGAAAGGGATATTTTAACGAAAGTTAAGGAATTCTGCTACTTGGGAAGTATAATAACTAGGGATGGTAGAAGTATAGTAGATATAATGAGTAGGATAGCACAGGCAAGGAAGGCTTTCGCGAAAAAGAGGAATTTACTTGCGGGTAATATAAATGTGAATATTAGATAATAGTTGCTAAAAATGTTCGTATGGAGCGTGGCGTTATATGGATGCGAAGCATGGACGATAGGAGTTGGGGAAAGGAAAATAATAGAAGCCTTTGTAATGTGGTGCTATAGGAGAATGCAGAAAATCAGATGGGTGGATAGAATCACAAACGAGGAAGTTCTAAACAGAATAGGGGAAAACCGAACAATATGGAGGACGTTGACCAGGAGATGGGATAGTAATAGGCCTTATTTTAAGGCACGAGGGTCTTGTAAAATTAGCATTAGAGGGATATGTGTGAGGTAAGGACAAAAAAGGGAGGACAAGGATAGAATCCGCTAAGCAGATTAGGGAGGATGTGGGTTGTGCTATTTATTGAAGAAATGAAAAGGCTTCCGCAGAATAGGTTAGCATGGAGGGTTGCATCAGACCAGTATTAGGACTGAATACAACAACAACAAAAACAACACAGTCTATTTTGTTCCTTTTGGTGGTTTAGTTTAAAAAATCTGTTCTCGGAACGCTACGGATTTACACGGCCAAAAGCAATTATTAACCATTTTTACACAAAATACTTATAAAATTCAACTATATTTCTAATAGCACCAGATTCAAGATGAGTTTTATTTCCTGGAAGCACCGTATTTAAAGACAGGTATCTTTACGAAAATGAGATTGAAAACCGACGATTAATTATATATATATATATATATATATATATATATATATATATATATGTCAGAAACTATAAAAGTCATAACATGTTAATTCAGGTCAAAAAGAACTACGGTTCTCATATATATTCCCCAACAAGCAAGAGTACACTATACAAGCACAATACTATTCAAAAACACCCAATGAGATTAATAGCAGGATGCCTGACGTCTACCGCGATTTCTGGACTTCTATTAGAAACAAAACTGCCTGTACGCGAGCAACCAAGAGAATTTTTTTTAATAAGTTATGCCAGTAAAGCTAGGGTGTCAATGCACAAAGAGATAAGAGTGATTTAGAAATCTCCAAAAAGTGTGTTGCTCCGTTCTACTCCCAGCTTAGGGATGTACTTGACAAAAACAACATAACCTTACCCAGACTTCTCCATGTCGTATTCTTTGGTCCCAACATCGAAAACTGAACAGCTACCATTGGTTTCTACACAAAACGTACCAGTGATGAAGAAACGGAGAGAAATAATCAAAAGTCAAAAATTTTCTTCGACAAAGTACAGAAGTCCTGATCAAAGTGGTGTGTTTCAAAAGGATATAGTAAATAGCATTGATATAATAAATATGAAAAAGTTATACAGGAAACAGCAAGTTGTGATTAACAGAATTCGAACATTGCACTCAAAGCTAACGCACTCCTTCCTATTTACAGGAGAAGAAAAGACCTAATTACAGGACTTAGCCTGACGATTCCACAGGCATTAATTGAAAGTAAAACTTGCAAAACCAAAAAGAGAGAAGCTTCTGGGATATTTCAATTGTAATGAATTGGTAACAAACAAAGACACTATCTTAAAAGTTCACAAATTTATTGTTAATGTAGGTATTTTTAACGAAATTTAAATCAGTTAATTATTCTATTTCAGCAAATGTCTAGGTGATCAATTTAATTTTTAAAAATGTATTTGATTTTCTTGCCCTAAATTTAATTTGAAATGTAATTAGTTAATAAGAAGTAACGGTTTTTGTACTCTTGCAACTGTAAAATGGTTTTAAGAATTAATTGCTTATTACGATGGTTCGCTAATGGCACTTGGGTTGATGCGAAATAAAACCTTAAAAATACTGTGGACAATTTGGTAAACTTCGAAGTAAAAGCGGATGAATTAAAGAATCATAAATGGATCTGGCCAGATGGTATTTCAGAAGAAGTTGTGAAGATAGGAGGGGAAACCATGACAACGTACCTAATACGTCTACTTCAAACTTAAATCAATAACTCCGTTGTTCCAGAGAATTTGAAAAATACTACTCTTTTTTTAATTTTATTTATAGTCGCATCAAAAAATGGTCCTTAGCGACTTATATAAAATTAAAATTAGCAATACATTTTGATCTTTAAATTAACAATTTTATACAATTTAAATTGATATTTATGCTATCAATGTGAAAATTTTATGTACATATTGATAAATATTCCTTTTTAAAAATCGGGTTCAAGATGAGAAACTAGCAACTACAGGTCCATAAGTTTAACATCAGTCACGTGTAAAGTCTTAGAACGTTTAATATCGGATTACATAAGAAACCTCTGGGACGAACAAAAGTATATATATTCAACGACCAACGTGGTTCTCGTCCTAAATACTATTGCGAAAGTCACTTAGTGACGGTGTAACAATGAACTGTGAGACATACTACACGAAGGTAGCAGAATCGATGCCATTGTTATATGTTTTTTAAAAGCCTTCGACTTTCCGCATCAGCATATAATACAGAAATTAAGGACTGATATTGTAATCGAGACCTTTTGAAATACAGAAAATTCAAAGATAGAATAAATTTCGAACTGTCCGATCCTGTTGAAATAACTTGTGGGGTGCCCCATGGAAGAATTTTAGGTCCTTTAATGTTCTTAGCATATATAAACAATTTGGCCGTCGGCATCCAGTCGAATATAAAACTCTTCGCGGAATATGGCATTATTTATACAGAAATTAAACATTCAAACGACGTTTAGGCTCTTAATTCAGATTTAGACAATATATTTAACAGATCATTGAAAACTAAAATGATAATAAATGCAAGTTCTAAAGAATAAACCCCTTTTCTATATATTTCAGAATCTTTATTCATAAACAATGAAAGGAAATGAGAGAAAAAAAAAGAAATTTAGAAGAACTTATCTAGAGAAGGAATAAAGATGCAGTTACCAGCAGATGGAGAAAGTAGAAGATGATAGTGGAGAAAATACGAGAAAAATAATATCTTGAAAATAATGAATAAGAAATTTAGAAGTATAACATACAGAAAAGGAACAAGAGAAAAAAATAGATTCTTAAAGAACATAGTTTCAGAGAACTAACTATTACATATAAACCAAACAATAAAATAATGAAATCTATACATTTAATGAAGGATAATATGAAGATTTCGAAAGAAAAAGACAACGTTTATGAAATACCTTGTAAATATTGTGAAAGAGCTTATATACGACGTAAAGAAATGAAAATGAAACGTAGAGTGAAATTACATCAAGGGGAATTGAAATATAAAGCTAATAGCATTATTTAAGAATAGTAAAATAGAGGGACATGAAATAGATTTTGGGAAAAATTTTAATTATTCCCAGAGAAAGAAATGTTTCAAAACGAGGGATTTCGGAAGGGGGGAATGTACATTTTAGGTAACGAAAGTAGAATGATGAATGAAAGATATGAAATGCGAACAGTACGAAATTTATGTGAAAGTGTTAATATGGGGGGTATATTAGGATATTAATGTATATAAAACATGTAAATTGATGCAAAGCGTATGTAAGGAAAATATAATATAATTAAGAAAATTGTCAATTACAAATGTTAGAATAGTATGTAAATATTTATCATAGTGTAAATGTTAATTATTATTAAAATAAAAAATATTAGCGAAGAATGAATATAGATTAACAGATATATAAAACGTAAACAGATAGGAAAGTAATTATGACATAAAGCATAATGCCTTTCAAAGGAAATAGTATAAGTAATTCTGAACGTAAACAAAGTGAGAGGTGATGATTTAAATAGTAAAATTCATATTTTTCATGTGTACACTAATGGGTTTGTGTTATAAATGGTAGTAAATATACGTAACACGTACGACAAACGTATAAGAATATTACACATGAGGTGAGAAGATGGATTAACAATGACTTGGATGTATCTGTTTTGGCTTCAGGTAATTATTGTATTGTATTATATTTACCTTATGTTACATATATATATATAATGTTCTTTAAATGATTATGGCATAGAAAAGCCGAAAGCTTCACAAATTTTTTATGGATAAAGGCTGTGAAATGTATATAAAAAAAGGGTTTTCTTCGTTAGAACTTGTATGAGAATAAGATATCACAGTCGTTTCAATTTATGATTTAAGAAAATAAATGCATCGACAACTAAGACAATTAGGTTTACAAAACAGAAAAATTGCGAGGGAGTAAGTTATCAACTAGGGGGCGAATTAAAATAAGTAGCCAACAGCTGTAAATACTTGGGTGTAACGTTTAGTAAAAATTTATCATGGGGTAAACATGTTAATTCAGTGGCCAATAAGGGATGGAAAGCACTAAACTTCGTAGGAAGGGTTTTAAATGAAAGCTCCAGAAGGACTAGGGCCGTTGCGTATAGAACTTTAGTACGACACTATGGGGCAGCCATGTTAGACACCGAACAAAATACAGTAAAAGGCATCAAAATTATATTATAGACTTGGAGATAATGAGGAAACGAGCTAGATTCTGTAAATTATTCAGAGCACGCAACAGCAAACCGACCAGGAGAAACATTAACGGTTTCCCTTTACTTCCCACTTACTGATCTAAAAGGGGTTACTCGTGTAAGATTAGACAAAGGAAACAGAGACCTGATAAAGGAAAATTTTCGTTTCTAAACAGAACAATTTGGAAGTGGAATAACCTAGCTGCTAACATGCTAGCTACAGGCCTGCCCAAACAGCGGGAAACAATTCCAAAAAATATCAACTATTTATGATACAGGTTAATATAGTATAGTAAAGGTTAGTACGAAGAAAATTGAGTTAAATGGAAAATAAAGTGATATTTCAAAAGGGATATGACCTTTTATGTATTAAATTATTTTAGGCATTCAGTGATGTGAAGTGCAAGATTCAGAGAACAGTAGGACATAGTTCAGTTGGGGTTATGGACCGGATGTTTTTTTGTAATTAATCCCCTCTTTCTAGGTATATAACTTTTATATTTTATTTTCTGTATTCCGTAATTTTATATATGTTTCGCATTGCCACAGGGGTATGACCATTGCAATGAAATAAATAAATAAATCAATCAATCAACAACCACCAAAGTAATATGCAAACATAATACATATCCAAAACCAAAATTTACACCAGAGTAAATTAAAATATTGTTAGGATCATACTTACAGCAGGAATGTTAATCTCTGTGTGGTGATTTACTTGTGAGACTTCTAAATACTTCAGCTTAGCTCGAATGTGCACTAATTGCTCCTGCACTGCCTGAAACAAGGATATGAAACACTCTATATTCAGTTACTAGTGTATAACGAATCAAATCAAATAAATTTATAACAACTTAAGTGTTTTAAAAAAAATGTATAACTAAAAGCATTAATGTAAAGAATTAAAAAAAATCTTAAAATACAATTTCATATACAGATTTACTAGTATATAGTACGAAAAATAAAACTTAATAGCACGGTGGGTGCAGTTTCTTTCCCTTTTCTTCTTTAACAATATTCGCAATTTTATCTGCATCACCTTCGACGGAAATACAAATGAGCTTTCCTCCTCCGTGAATGCCGAAAATTGTGAAGTTTAGACAGTGATCCCCCAGAGGCAATGCATCAAAGGGTAAGGATTCACGCGTCAACGCGGTGAAGAAATTCCCTGGGAAGCAGGCTTTTTCTGTGAAAGGTGAGGCTAAATTCGCAGCCACGCACGTCCGTGGCGATATGATTTAGCGTTTTCTGAGGGATTTAGCTTCACCTTCCTCCCACGAGTCGCGACACACAATGGAGTGCATTGTGAGGTGGCGCGGACAATGGGGAAGCCGTGTGGAATATCTTCCAAAGCCATACATCAGGGTGGCTTTCTCGCCGTCAAATGCCCCTGCGGCTAGTTGCCTCACGCAACAGTTGGCAGAGATGAACGCTCCTAAACAATGTCTGCTGCAATTAAACTTTCCGCTACATTTACAACAGCAACAATGTTGACGAACTAGTATCCTTCAATCAATGGCAATTAAAAGGTTCTTGATGACTGTTTATCATAATAATTGTCGTTGGTGTTAACCTGACAGACTTAATTTATTTTGGCGTAACTGAATAAAAAGATATTTTTACAAATCACGACGATTTCTGTTGAATCAAATGTAAAGAAAATGTCAACATAGTTTTCTGACTTTAATATTTAAAATAAATAAAAAAACGATTAATAAGTCAGCTGTAGCTATGGACGCATATTATTGTTGTTGTAGTATTCAGTCCTAAGACTGGTCTGATGCAACCCTCCATGCTAACATATCATTTCTTCATAACATGCACAACCAACATCCTCTCTAATCTGCTTAGCCTATTCTATCCTTTCCCTCCCTCTTCTCTTCTTTCCCCACACACTTCCCTCTAATGCCAATTTTACAATACCCTCATGCCTTAAAACTTGGCCTATTAAACTATCCCTTCTCTTAGTCAACGTCCTCCATATTTTTCGTTTATCCCCTATTCTGTTTAGAACTTCCTCGTTAGTGACTTTATCCACCCATCTGAATTTCATCAATCGCCTATAGCACCACATTTCAAAGGCTTCAATGCTTTCCCCAATTCCTATCGTCCATAATTCGCACCCATAAAACGCCACGCCCCATACGAACATTTTTAGCAAAGCTTTACTAATATTCACGCTTATATTACCCGTAAGTAAATCCCACTTTTTCGTGAAAGTCTTCCTTGCCTGTGCTATCCTACTCTTTATGTCTACTATACTTCTACCATCCCTAGTTATTACGCTTCCCAAGTAGCAGAATTCCTTAACTTCCGTCAAAATATCCCTTCCCAATCTAACACCATTTGTTATTTCACTGTTTCCTATACAACCTTGGCTTTCCCTCTATTAATCCTCATATTAAACAATTTCCCCAGGACTACGCTCATGTCATTTATTATGGTTTGCTTCATTGCCTGTTCTATAAAAGATGTTAAACAGCATGCATCCTTGTCTTACTCCTTTGTTAATTACAGCTTTAGACAAGTCAATTTATAAAATATATAATAATAATGTTATTAATATAGTCATTTATAAATTAAAAGTTATCCTCAGAAGGTTGAAAGTTAATAATCATATTGATAATAAAACTTTCCTGTCTGATTCATTACTTCTGCTAACATAGAAAGAGCCTCTGCGCTACCCAAAAATTTATAAACCCATTTTATCCTTTAGAGTAATAGTAGCTTCAACAAATAGTCCCCCCCACAAAATTTCAACTCCTTTATATAACTTGTTAAAAAGTGGCTTCAATTGTGAAGTGTATTGCTCTGTTAAAAATTTATTACAATTAGTAAGGAACTTATAAAATTTAAATGTACCCAATGACCCATATTTTAGTTTCTTGAATTGTTGTTTTCCTGATCAACTCATTACCTAAAGAATTAATTATAGAATGTTTAAAAAAAGATGGGAAACCAATTTTTCAGCTTTTCCTTTATCTGATACTCAATTTAAATTTTGAACTTAACTTATTTTTTATTTGATAATTCTTTTCACCAAATAAGTAGATCTGTAATGGAAAATCCTTT
This sequence comes from Eucriotettix oculatus, assembly GCA_034510155.1. NCBI lineage: Eukaryota > Metazoa > Arthropoda > Insecta > Orthoptera > Tetrigidae > Eucriotettix > Eucriotettix oculatus. The sequence goes on along the minus strand of CM067377.1, from coordinate 190,447,009 downwards.
GTTCCCTTTTTTGCAAAAAATCTGATGATAGATTTTGAAGACTCATGTATCTCATTATTACCTTTTTAACCATTAACATACTTCAGATACGATGATGATATTTTTTTAATTCATTCCAAAAACTAAATTAGATCAATTTAATCCAAATTTTCAATAGTTATCAGCAAACTTTAATTTTTACTATTAATTTTCTTGATGTTCTGATAAAGGTTTTAAATAAAAACTTTATGAATAATTCGTATCAAAAATTTACTAATTCAGGAAGAGTTCTTAATGCCATGTCCAAACACGCTATTGCTCAAAAGACAGCCATGATTTATGATTTGGTAGCTGAGGATGTCAGGTTGTCACATCACCAATACCACAGGGAAAATCTAAATAATGTTACCAATATTCTGTTACTTATTTCATACCCAAAATTATATTCAATAAAATCAGGTATTCCGACAATAATTTGTCTTGATAAAAAGATTTATAACAGAAAAATGAACTTCATAATTTTACCTTATATAGGTAACATATAATATAAATTAATTGACTTATTTCATAATTACGGTGTAGATGTTGCTTTTAAATCAATAAATAATTTAAATTTCGTACAAAATATTATAGACAAAATTAATTAAATACATAATGTTATCTACAAAATTATTTGTGTGGATTTTAATGCATTGTATATCTGACAAACTTTAAAACTTCGCATTAAAGAACATAAAAACAGAATAAAATTAGTCATGCAAAAGTACACAGTTGTGTTAAACACATACATGTTAATAATCGCAATTTTGATTGGCAAAATGTGGAATTATGAGTGAAATGTTGTATATCAGGTGCAACCATCATGCAATTAATGTTAAAAATGGCACGAACACATAGTTTACCATACTCTTTTGTTGTAGAAGTTTAACATTATTCTCCATTGTTAAAATTTGACTGCCGAAAGCACTCATTGTTACTGCATCATTTCGGCCGTAACCGTCAGGGGCTGGAGATGCAATACACTAAATTCTTCACATGTACATACAACAATAAATAATGTAAAATAATAAAAATAAAATTATAAGATAGAATCCATATTTAATTTCATGTAAAATATTATGTTTGTAGTACGCCTGAGGAAGTCTCAAAAAGGAGACGAAACGTCGCTTTTGAATAAATAGTGATAAATTCGTACGCTTACTTATTGGTCTTCCTTTTATTTATTGTAAAGAAAATGAGTTTAAGTTATCATTTCAAATTATTTCCTTGTGTGGTATCAATGTTATATATTTTGTGTGAATCTTTTTCTGATTTAATTCTAAGTAAACGACTTAACGTATTAACAGTATTTCCTAGGTACATGACATTGGATCTTCCAAATCCGAAACATGCATTTTAAATTGCGAAAAAGTGGCGCATAACGTGTGATATCATCAAATTTCCGTATAACATAATTCCATACATCCGACTGCTAATTTCGGTCAGTCGAAAGAGGAATGAATTCCATATGCTACGTGTGAATAAAATTATGTTTTTAAAAGTCTTTACGCTTTAAATTGAGAAGTAAGTTCTATGTAAAAGAATATAAGCATAAAAAGGATATAGTTTATAGAGTCAAATTTACTTATTAATATATTTTTAGAGAAGTCTACACAAAGGACCCGAGGACCGTTTTGAATTAAAAGCTGATAGCTTTGCTCAATCCTCGCTTGAATCTTTCAGAAACAAAAAAAAATCAAGATTGAATTACTAATGGAAGCTCGTTTAAAATTATTAAGTACCTTCACGACGCTTTCAAACAAGAAGGACAAATGTGAATGATTCTTTGTTCGGAGAAATGCATTAGCGTCAAAGCACGGGAATTTCCAAATTGCTTCCTCGCTTTTGTGTTACAAAGCATCTTACTAGATAATGAGGATGTAATCAATCGGAGAAGAGAGATCTTGGAGAATTTTTACATTTTTAAAAGAGTGGCAGGCACGAGATTGAATTTAATGAAATTTTCATTTAAAAAGCTTTCCAATATTGTTTACCCAGCCGTTCTAAAAGTGATTAATGAATACAACTACAAAAACTCAATTATTCATTAGGAAAATTTAATCGTAATTCTTCATTTTAATTTATGACTTAGAGCGAATATAGTTGCTGACTATTTGTAAAGGATATTAATTATTAAAAAATGTACTTTTAGAATTGTAGAATCTATTGTGTAATCAGATTTTTATGTCTCTAACAAAGCCTAATTAAAATTTATTTAATTGGTATATCGTTTGCTACCTTCATTATACAAAAGACATCATTTGAATAATAATTATCCAAATAAATATTGTACTCATTAATTCACAAATTTTATTGTTGTGGTATTCAGACCTAAGCCTGGTCTGATTCATGCGCAATCCTTTTCATTTCCGCATAACTACCACATCCCATATTCACCCTAATCTGTTAGCGTATTCCATCCTTGGCCTCCCTCTTCTGTTCTTACCCCACAACACTTCCCTCTAATGCTAATTTTACAAGAACCTCATGTCTTAAAAACGTTACATATTAATCTATCCCTTCTCTTGGTCAAAGTCCTCCATAATTGTTCGCTCTTCCCCCATAGTACAATATGATCGGAAAACCGTAGGGTTTTTATTTCTTCTCCTTGCAATATGATTCATTTTCCATAATCCGTTTAAAATTTCTTCATCGCCTGTTCTATATATTAGTTAAAGAGCACAGGCGCATTGACTGCATCTTTGTCTCACCCCTTGTTGAGTTATCCTTCCTTTTCTTGCCCTTTAATTCTTATTACTGCTGTCTGCCTTCTGCAGATGTTACATATAAGCCTCCTTACTCGATATTTTCTTCCAGTGCTCTTCAAAAATCCTTAATAGTGTGTTACAGTTAACATTATCAAACGCTTTTTCTAAATCTACAAATGCCATGAACGTGGGCCTGTTTTTTCTTATCCTGTCTTCTAAAATTAGACGCAGAGTCAATATTGTTTGTCTTGTCCCTACATTCTTCCTAAAACCAAGCTGATCTTCTCCTGACTCAAATTCTATTTGTTGTTCCATCATCCTATATACTTTTTTCGTTAATGTGACTAATGATGTATTATAGAACAGAATTAAATATTTTACATAATTGTAATTGATGTTTCTTATGCAACCCTTCATTTTAACCTATCCTGCGCAAGACTTTTCATTTCTGCGTAGCTACAACATCCTACGGTAATTTCGGATAGTCATTATTTAGTTTACATACTTCTTAATTATTAGACCAGTTTTTGTAGTTCAATAAATTTTACGAAAAGTATGGTAATAAAATCTACTTTTTTGAAAAAAAAAAATGTTATATAGTATATTAGCATGTTTTAACAACAAGATATTTAATTATTATCAGTTAAATAATGCGTGTTTTATGAGAGCGTGCTGTGATTACACGTTTTGCTCAAAATTTAGGTGAAACATTAAAATCTTAAAATTTAGGATAATTTTTGAAGTTGTGGACGCAAGGCGAGAAGACGGGAATCGTGTCAGGGTTACCTTGTTAATTATAAGGGGTATTTTGGCCTGCGATTGTTTAGTTGATGCTCATGACTGAGGGCCGATGCTGAGGATTTGCTTGAGGTGACGAATCTGAGAGTCGGGCACAAGCATTGCCCGGAGAGCGCTGCTGTTGGTTCCAGTGGAGAAAGAAGATTTTGGAAATCTGTTGCTTCCAAAACACCTTCCAAATGCTTAATATTAACAGTTTGTGGCTGGTTTCAAATTTATGACATTTCTGAGATTAATCTTTTACGAAAACGTGCTTCTCTGTCCAAATCGAAACAATAATTCAAAGCAATTCACTGTTTGGTGATCGAATTATTTTTACTGGAAGAAAATTTAAAATTTAGATTCATTTTCTTTAATTCTAGTATTCAGAGTTATTTTTATTTTGCAGATTTAACTTAAATTACAATCAGAACAGTCAGTTTTATATACAACCTTGGTAGTAGAAAATTTATTGTTAGGATGTTTGTATCATTTAAAAATACCAGAAAAAGAAGGAAAAGGCTTACAAATTAGATAAATATTTCGCTTTTGAAACAAATAACTCAGTTTATTTGACGGTGCACCACAAAAAGGAGAAGAGCAAAGAAACTAAATTGTGCATTATACTGCTCCAGGACCAACGAAATATTTAGGTTGCAAAAGCGTGCCATTAGAATACGAATTCTAGATCTAGTTGCAAAACTTTCTTCAAAGGTTTGCAAATAGTTACTTTACCAAGCGTATATATTCATGAAATCTTAAATTTTGTAAAGCGGAACATTAATTTGTTTCAAACGAATGGCGAATTTCATCAATACGCGACCAGAAATCGTTCAAGATCACGTGGACAAGCATCGCCTTACTCTAAATTACAATACCCGGGATACTTTTATTCAGCAGCCTTCCTCAACAGGTTAAAAATAATAACTACAAAAGTTTCGCGAATGAGAGTAAATTATTTTATTAAATGGCGAGTTTTACTCTGTACAGAATTTTCTTAATCGTCCTTCTAGTATTAAAAATCAAGGTTCCTGCAAATGTGTTTCCTTTTCAAATAACACACCACACAGTTTTTAACTTTTTGTACAGTTTTTTCTGCTCTTTTGTTTGTTTGTTTGTTTCATGTATTGCCTGGAGCTGCTACGGAAGGACAGTTTTCTGGTCGTCCAGGTCCAAGAAGTGAAAATTCCATTATTAGTGTGCGTGTAGTGTTTTCAATGACTTAAGACTATATATACTCTTTTCATTTTAAGATTATTTTAAATTAATTATGTACGTTATTTTGTTCTTAAAATTATTTGTTATTTGTCACGTATGACGTATCTTAATTCCTCAATCCAGGACTAATGGTAACAACAATAAATCTAATCTAAGTTGTTACATGAATTAATTTTATATTAAAAAGTAAGTATGGTGTAGGTTGCCTATTAAAAATTTTAATCATAACTGAGGTTATCACGATTAATTGGCAGGATCGGATAATAAAATAACTTTTAAACAAAGTTGTAAACAATTTTTCTCTTCTGATTCTTTGCTTTTTTAAGTTTTATATGTTAAATAAGGTAGGACCTCTTGTTGTTAGTTATATTATTTTTAAATGTTTCTTACATGAAGTGCGTTACTAGTCCTTTGTTTGAGACAGACAGTATAAACAGGCTTATATATTTCTAAATTGACTCGGACAACATAAAAAATTTAAACAGTTATAATCAGTTCACTAAAGCATGCAAGAATCTCCTGCTAGAAGGAGAATTTATCAATCGGTCTGAAAGTAATTAAAGTCTATTTTTGCAAAAGTGCTGAATCAGTGTTCATCATATGCAAACAATATCAGGTGTATATTATACGTTATCCTTTCATTAACGGTCTTTTCTTCTTTGTTTCATGACCTAAATTGACGAGATCTGCTGGAGCCTGATTTCCCACGGATCTACACACGTGTGTTTCAAAGTGTAGTGTATTGTGAAGTGCGTGGATCTCTATTATACCGATATAGTGTTCCAAATTGACATTGTTTATCTAGAAATTATATCTTTTGTATATGTTATGTATACTTTCTTTTATTTATCTTTCATTGTATACATAGTTTCTTTTACTATCTCTTATTGTTGTTTTGTACTCATATTCTTGATATGTTGTATTCATATTTTGTTTGCTTTGCTTTGTTTTATTTTATTTATCATTGTATACATAGTTTTCTTTACTCATATGTTGTATCCATATTTTGTTTCTTATATTTGTATTCTTAGTGTGATATGTAACATATTCTTTGACTTGTCCTATTTCCTCAATAGAGGACTAATGGATCCAATAAATCTTATCTTATCTTATTTTATCTTATTTATCGGCGGTGGTTGTCGAATGACCATAAACATAAGCAGCAAGTAACTATCTGAGGTCCTCGTAGCGAAGCAATGCTGGTTATTTGAACTGAAGGTGTTTTACTGACCTGAGGCCTGTGTATGATCTCCGCTTCTCTCTGCAGTGCGTTGCTGTACGCAGCTGCCGCGTCGCCCCTGCGTCCCTGCCGCTCCAGCAATCCAGCGAGACGCAACAGGGCCGACAGTCGGGCGACGGCATGGGCGTCGGGATCCTTCAGACCTTCACTGCTCAGCTCAGAACATCGCAGATACATGGACGCCGCCTCCTCACAGCGGCCTAGCGATTCCAGAAGCTGGCCGAGCCCCAGGTACGCAACTAAATAGATAGCTTCATTCAGTGTGGAACGAAAATTTAAAAAAAATTAACAACTATTTGTAGCTATTAATTGGAAAGAGAAGGCATCTAAAATTAAACGGGAAGTAATTATTCATTCTACTGGGAGATAAGTTAAAGTAAAACACGAATTAATAGTTGGTGTATGCTCTTCTTTAAACCGTGATAGGTGACGGGTGAGTCTGCTCGACTTGAATGATATTGTATTTAAAATTTTTTCTATGCAATAGAGCACGAAATTGCAGGTATCTCTTTGCACATCTCTATAATTTTAGATTTGGCTTCATTTCCTGTTAAGTAATGCTTCTTCTTGTAATTTCCAAGTATTTTATACCTTCCAATTTACTTTTATCCTCGCGTGTTTATGCACCCACGTCTCTTGTCTTAGATGGTGTGATAGTGTTGCCTGTTGTGTTTAGAAATATTTACTATGATTTGGTGGAAAACAGTAATACTGAATGTTGACTGAAGATGGTTCATAGGGAAGAAAGTGAAGATAGTCTGGGACAGCGAAACTGAAGATAATTTACAGCACACATGATACAAATCGTTGACTTTTTCAGTGTAATTGTAAGAAAAATCTATATGAAGAATTTGGAGGGACTAAATCAAAGGCAAGGGGTGTTATAAGGTGACAGAAAGTATTTTAAAATTTGGATTTTTCTCAAATCTTCGAGATTCCGCCACATCGGTCTTTTCCCAAAATCTTCCGAGGAGTGAGGTGAATGACTCCTCCCAGAGACGACAGATAAATAAGTTTGATTGGACAGGACCGGGACCCGGCTCCGACGGAAATGAAATAATGAAGTGGGGATAAGCTATTAAAAACCCAGAAAAAGTGGATTGTGTTGATTGATTATTAGATGACTAAGGATTCAGGGCATTAAGCGTTAGTATGATAAGATTTAGGAAATTGAATATTGTACAGATCATGGACATTTGAATAACGGGAGGAAGGCTTGCTCGAGCCCGGGGCACCAAGGAAGCAAGGTGCTCATTATATAAACAAGGAATTTCGATGGACCGAGCCGCCGGATTGTTATATCATATACGACTCCAGCTGCAAGTTTCTGTCTAAGCTGAGAAGAAAGGATAATTGCACTGTTTGAAAACTTTTGCCGAATTCCTTGTACTGCCAATACCGCGTAGGACTTGTCTATCTATTCTGCTTCACGAGAAGGCCGACGACCACTAGAACAGAATACATGTCTCTAATTTAAAAGATTTATTTGTGTAAATATTGTTATCATTATGCATGGTTAATCGTTAAAAAAGGCCGACTTTGTGAAGTAAAAATTATTAAAGCATTGTATATTTTAAATTGATTAATGTGTATAAAAGGGATCTTTCATGTTTACGTAATAACTTTTTATATTAAAAATTAAAATATGAAATACCCCTTATATCCATTGCAACAGATTTTATGACCGATGCTACTGATGCGGGAAACGCGTCTTTATTTCCAAAAAAATACTTCAAATGAGAAACGAAATAACAAATTGGAGTCTTACTGTATTTCATGCGCCAATTAAAATAAGTTTAATTAAAGTTGTTGCAGATCAACACATAGTAAACGATACGCTGAAAATGCAATCCCTCTTGAAATATTTGGTAGTAAATACTTAATTGGAAGATCAGACCAAAATATTGTCTCTCATTCAAATTTTATTTAAACTGTTGTTACAACAGAATGATTAATATTTAAGTATAATACGAAAATAAAATTTTACCTGCCAGGGAAGGACGATATTTTATGGCCATCTGGTAGCTTTTTATCGCTTCTTCCATCTGTCCCCTAATTTTCAGCAGATTTCCTCTGCAACAACATATAAATCATTTCAAATAAAATAACATAATATTTATTATCTTTAGATAAATGTAATTTTTACCCAGTTTTATGCATTTTTTTGGTTAACAGACTACATGAGGGTGATCCTGAAACAGGCAACTCCCCCAATAATAGAATAGGAAGGGAATTGAAAATGGGGGATGCGGAAGGTAGAGCAAGGTAGCCAAGGGTTAACTAGAACCCCCGGGCTATGGTTTAAGGATCCTACCCGGTGTATCACCTAAAGAGATGCAGGGAAAACCCTAGAAAACCTGCATCAGGTACGTAGGCCATTGTGTACTATTCTCACGCCCTTCCGAATGACGGGAGAAGATATTGCTGTGAGGTCGCAGCATTCCCTTCTCCATGCTTCACCAGATTGTATATTTACTTACATAAATTTGATACAGAAGGTCAATATTTATGTACACATGTTTCTCATTTTAAAACTACTGTGCGAAATTTCATTGTAAGTTGGTGTTTATTTCATTACATGAATTTAATAACTGCCACTTTGAAAATTACAAGGTCTCCAAATGAATTTGGTGGAAGTGTTGCCTTGTCAAATAAAACGAAAAAAGCAATTTGCAGGAGTAGAAATTACTGAAACATTGAAAAAATTAAATTTATTACGACTAAATAGACATTTGATTTACTCCATTACTTGTCTTTCTGTTTTAAACTAGTGTCGAGAATTTCTTTAATGGGTTTGTTTGTGTATAATTTACTGTTACTTAGGGACGTTACACAATTAATGACCTTAAAACCTTACACAGCCTTGATAAAGAAACAAAATGTTTTATGTATATGTATTATATTTTAGCTTTACCAAAGTAAGTAAATAATTATAAACTATCTTTCATAGATTTTAATAAACTTCGATGGCTGGTAATTGAATCACGAATAATTTTCTAATATTTCCTGTGATTATGTTTTAGTAACTCTGTATGTCCTCTTACTGTTTACTCTGAGATCCCGGCTAGAAAAAATGCTATCGTTTCGTCGGTTGCTAAAATTTAGCACTCCCCAAATATATGATACTATAGGTGAGCAAAGGTCAACGCTCATAGACGTGCGTTGCGTAGACACTGACCGTTTATAGCTCTCTCCCACTTATTTTTTGTCTACAACTATTAATTCTGAATGGGGAACTATAACAGCAAATAAAACATTACTATTAATAAAGAAATGGCATCTTACGAAATATAAATCAAGTATTTAATCGGATATTAGGGGATTCAGAAGACTTGGAAACCATAATATGGCATGAATGTAGACCTAGAGAAAGAGTTTAATATGAGGATTAATAGAGGGAAAACCAAGGTAATGGACTGTAGTTTAAGAAACAGTGAAATAACAAACGGTGTTAGATTGGGAATGGATATTTTGACGGAAGTTAAGGAATTCTGCTACTTCGGAAGCGTAATAACTAGGGATGGTAGAAGTATAGTAGACATTAAGAGAAGGATAACACAGGTAAGGAAGACTTTCGCGAAAACGAATGATATGGGGCGTGGCGTTATATGGATGCGAAACGTGGACGGCAGGAGTTACAGAAAGTAAAAGAATAGAAGCCTTTAAAATATTGGAAATCAGATGGGTGAATAGAGTAAGTAACAAGAAAGTCCTAAACAGAATAGGGGAAAAGCGAACAATTTCGTGGACGTTGACCAAGAGAAGCGGTAGGTTAATAGGCCACGTTATAAGGCACGAGGGAAGTGTGTGGAGTAAGAACAGAAGAGGGAGGCCAAGGATAGAATACGGTAAGCAGAATAGGGAGGATGTGGGTTGTTCTAGTTATGAGGAAATGAAAAGGCTTACGCAAGATAGGTTAGCATGGAGGGTTGCATCAGACCAGTCTTAGGACTGAATACCACAGCAAAATTTAATCGGAATGCTGTGACTTTACAGAAAACTCCTCTTTCGTCGTTTTTGAACAGCTTGCGATCAGTGACGAATATCCCGACCAACATAATGCAGGTTTCCTAGTGTTTGTCCTGTGTCCTGTATCTCTTTATCATGAGGACCAGATACTGCAACGTTTTTATGGAGATTTGATTTACTTTAAGTTAAGAGCAGGGTAATTAAATAATAAGAAAATTAAAAATCCATATATTTCATAATATTTTTTACATATATTTTATTTGGAGAATGTATTCATAATTAAATTTTAATAATAAAAGAAAATTGATTCTCCTTCTCAGGGGATTGTGCTATAAAATACACTAATAGATGGTGGCAATTGCTACTATCACTTTCGGTAGACGGCATTGATGGATTCATGGTTCATTTGTACTTCCCCAACGACGTAGGTTGATATGGCCGGAACCTTTGAAATCGTTGAAGTGGTGACGTTTCTGGAACTCGACGGGCTGCAACCACCGCGTACTCGCCTTGTCGCTGTGACTACTTGGTGTTTCCGTCTGCTCAACAACCACTCTACAACTTCTCCGTTCGACGACCGCTCTCCCACGGCAACCCTTTAACAACTCTACTCTTCCTCTCAACACTACTAAGTTCCAGAACTTCTGCATCTCTCCACATCTACCTTCGCCAAATAACTCCGCGTTTCCACGACTTCTCAAAAAACTTCAACTACTCTTCCCTCCATCTCCACGACAATACCGATTCCTCAATCTCCACACCACTTCGAAAACTTTCATGTTATCCTCTCCCAGCGAATGATCCACGACCAATAGGTAATCGTTTTAAATTCTCTGAGTTCGTAACTCGGGGTTTACACGTTTACCCACAGTTTCTGTGGAAATGTTTCAGCCATAAGAAAAATGTTTTGACCGAATATTATCACACAACACAAATATTTATGACTTTATGACTAGCAGAGGCGATTATTAAACCCTCAAAGGACCACTTCAATAGATGATTTGATGTCAACCAGACCTTCCTGATACCTGACTAGTCAAGGACCCCTCGACTTTCGCAGCTCCGAAAATTAAGATTAAATTTTAAAATTATTTATTAATTTGAAAAACATGTGTACACTTCAATAGTCTATAGTCTATGGGCCCTAGTCAACCCTTGTCAATCTTCCACTTCCTTCCACACCCCCTTTCATTTCCCGTCCTATGCTGTTAAAGGGAGGTTGCCAGTTTCTGGCTCACCCTCTTGTATCCTGTTGCCCCCCGAAAAAATACCATTGTTGCCCATCCCATAAATCCTGAATATTAATGAAAATATAATTTAAATAGTTTGCGATACTCACAGGTTGAAGTGCACGTCTGCCATGTTTGGTCTGTGCCTTAGTGCCTGTCGGAAAGCCCACTCCGCCTCGTCGTGCCTTCCCAGTGTACTCAGCACGGATCCCAGGTTACCGTACGCTGGAAACAGAAAAGTGCTTAGAGACAACAAAAAATTAAATTTGCTACAATTCTATTAATAGTAACTATGTAATAGTCACTATGGGCCAACTGCTGGACAATATATTGGCCACCAGTATTCGCCGCCAATTAGTGTTGTATATCTATACAATCGGAAATACATAACACAATATGTACACAGCCCATTGTACATTGCGCACTTTGCTTCAGAATATTGGTCTCCTGTAATGTGCGGAGAAAACCGCTTTCTAAGCAAATGCCATCCAAATGAATTTCCAACCTTCACTAACAACGGCCAATACATGCCAACCCCTTTCCACACCATGGTTATGGCCTGCACTGGACCAGCTTGTCCCATGGACTACAAAGCTAGCTCGTTGCCCGCTCTAGTCCCGGCATTTATCTATCCTCATATATTAATAATATTTATAAAGATGTAACTTAAACGTCTGTTGTATATAATAAAACAAATTTATGTCCTTCTACAGACTTTATTATATAAATTTACTTGTATCAACGTTTCGGCATGTTTTCATGCTTCTTCAGGTTGTTTCCTCCCACAACAATCTCAAAGCATAACAAAAATTTCATCAGAAGTCCAACAATATGATAAAGATTTGAGGCAACAAGTAACACTTCAACTCCTTTCCCAATAAGTAAGTAAAAAAAATAATCTAATCAAAATTCCTACAAAACACGCCAGTTAAGTAATTATTAATTAAATTTGTCCTACGGTCGCAGCATTCTCTTCTCCACGGTTTTAACAGTTTCATAGGCAACCGGTCGACTGTTCAAATATTCAGACACACTTCTTTTCATATTTCCTTCCTATGGTATTAAAGAGTAGTTGCTACATCATAGTTAGGATACTGACATCACCAAGAAGCTGTAGTCTAGCTTCAGTACGTAAGTGCTCGGGAATCAGTTTGTGATGACTTCTGTTCCACTCCCTCCGTTACATGACACTAGTATTTCGAATTGCGCAACAGTTTCACTTCAGAAATATTTCAACTATTTATATCAAATAGTACAAAAGAAACGTGTTATTTTATGTAGAGCAGGAGCGGAACTTAATAAATATTTTGTAGAAAATAAGGCTTTAGTTTACACATACATGCTTATGGTTGGGTTATTGATTCTTAATCGACAGTTTAAACGTATTTTTTTCGTAACCAAACTTATAAGTGAACTTTTTCTCAATATTCTGAATTTACGAATTTCGTATGATGTTTCTATGCTTGCATTGAAAGTAAATATAATATTCAAATTTGTTTTTGTCTTGTGTTTTATTTTACGTAGTAGTGAAATTCTCGACGCTTTCTTTCCCTAAGTGCTGAAGCCAGTGATCCACAGTGAGGCGTATGAGCTTCTGTTTCGTTTTGAGATCAGCAGTAAGTGAATAGGGAGATTTATCTTGGTCTGCCAATAGCGCCGACGTCTCCAGGCTTGAACACAGCCTTCGAGACATTTCCTTCAGCTTCTTGGCGCTACCACGAATGTTTTCTCAGCCCCATGCCTCATTCCGTATTCCGTGAGAGAAGCCGGCAGTCTCCCGAGAACAAAGAAAATTAATCCCTTCTCCAGGATAGCATTAGAATGTATTGGGGTTGGTCTTTTCACTGTGGCAAATGCTATTAAATACCTAACATTCCTTTCACTCAAGAAGAATCGAGTTTCCTTGAAGCCCGAAGCTGGGAAAGGCACATGGGGAATAGTAGCCGCAATTTCTATAAAATATTAAATGGGTGGAATAATGTGAAACATGAGCGTTTACTAATGATGAAAGCGCAGTAACTAATTATGGAGGGATTAAATCAACGACATGAATATCAGACGTTACGTAAAACCCGATTGAGTAACATTAGTACGTCTCACTTAAATAAATTAATATAAGATTTTGTTTAAATAAAATTAGCGTCACATAATGAATTCAAAATTATGGACTAAAGTAAATTGCAACAATATCTCATAGATTAATATTTTTTTTACATCTTAAAGAAATTGAGAGAGGTATTAAATAAAAATAAATAAATAATTGTCAATATAAGAAGCGAATAATTTACTTTTCATCTACAATTTTTTTTGATAGAATCAAAATACATTTCTACTGGATGGTTCTATGGAATCAATAATTTACCATAAATAGTGAAACATAAAACACGCTATGAGTTTGTTTTATATTTTATTTCTTCTTAATATCTGGGTATATATTAATATTGGCACTACACGCTATTGAAATTGACAAAAATATTAATCAACATGTCATTATTCCGGTATCCACAGAAATCTCCTTGCCTACGCATGCTTAAATCACTCTCGGATGCACTATTTCTCATACTGACCCACTATTAAAAGTTACTAATTACTTATCCCCTACGTGCGGGCGGTCGTAGCAACAAAGACGTTCGCAAAAAAATTAAAAAGTTGGTTATTTTTAAAATAAATAACCATTACGTTTGAAAGTTACTTAATGCTATAATCTATATGTCTTGGCCTGAATGGGGGAAGGAAGGAGCCTAAATATTCTAAAAATGTTAAGCAACATTCTCTGTGGTAAACAGCATAATACACCAAAATGTAATGACAATGGGATGAATGTTATGGGGGACTCACAAGGGACGATTTTTTATAGTCGCAGAGGTATTTCCTAAGGCACACGCACACATTGTCATTATTTACATTGTAATGTATTAAGGATACGATTGCCATTTTATTTAATCAGTGGCGGTACTCTGGTTGAGAAATTCCATATAGAAGCCAATCAGACGGCAATAACAACCAAGCCAGACGCCGGTCAGGCGGGGAGCGGTGACCCAAAACGTGTGAAGTATTAGGAGGTGTTACCTGTCCAAGGCATCGACCCTTCTGAAATTTCGAAGATCGTTTCTCCCTCCGCCAAATCTGAAGAAAACCGTGGTTCATTTGATTGAGGCAGGGAGATATTGGATCCGGCATCCACCCTTATGGTGGAGACATGAGAATAATTGACCTGGGGAGGAGGTGATAGAGAAATCAGTTAAGTGGGGAAATAAATTTGAAAGCAGGAAGAAGTCAGAAGAGATGAGATTGAGAATTGAGAGTCCGGCTCGAGTCTTTGAGCAGAATGTGTGTGAATTTGGCCACAACACATGACAAGTCAGTCTTGCCGTAATAATACAGAGACGGCGACGACTAATCTTGCTAGTGTAAGAGAAGAAAAGAAGACAGATGGAAGTGTGTGGCAATGTGGAATCATCCGCCTACATAATCGTGGAACCTGAATTCTTGGAAAGAAATCTATAGGTACTGGGACGCAAACTCCAGAATCAGCCCAATTACCTTTCCGAAAAAGGAAGCAGCTGCCTCACTAACACAGAAATTAGTTGTGTCGGTACCAAATAATTAAAATTTAGTATGACTACTTTGCTGTTGCACAATAATCCCCAGATAAATAGTCCACTAAATAGATTGAGTTTTGATTAATTTAATCTGAGCTATCTGTGGCATATTAAGGGACCTTTTTGGTACTTACGTTAATTTGTTTTAATCTTAAATTAAGTAAAAATTCAATAAAAAATAAAAATTCCCCCAGTCTCATTAAAAAATAAACATAAAATGAGTTGTGTTCCATATTAAAACCATTGCCTTTTTTGAAACTGTTTTATTGTTTCTTTGTTTCTTCTTATTGGGTAGTTAAATTTTTCTCTAAACTTTTTGAAAACTAGGCGTCACGTAGAACTCTTATATACTAGTGAAACGTAGAGTATTTTCGTAGATGTTGTCACAGTTCGAAAAATAGCATGCGACAGCTCATTCAATGCATTATTGATCTGCTTGATATTTCCGTCCCGGGTTTGTTGTACCCTTTTCCACTTCTAGTCTGGCTTATCTCTCAATATTGATGGCTTACGTAATGTAAAACTAAAATTGTAGATAACTTAAATAAGGTGATAAATATGAACTATATCGCTATTGTTTGAAATTGTCGCGATCAATATGCAGCTAACTGAAAACATTTAAACAGAAACAAATGAAATATCTGTTTAATGCGTAAATTGAATTGGAAACGACTTTATTCAACTCTCAAATATATTGAAACTAACTTGTATTTTTCAATTTTTATTTTGTTCTCGGGGCCTTTTTTAATTTAAACACTCGTAGTTCTAGCTAAGATTCCCTATTTAATAATTTTTATTTCTATTAATAGTTAAAAAATAGTATCATATTAACAGCTATAACTTTTATTTTCTTATAAGTATCCGAGCTACAATACCATTTCACAGGGGTTTATATATTCTGTGTTTATTTATATTTCAAATCAAAATCTTAATTTTTTATTTACAGAATTTTAAAAGAGATTCATGGTCGCGAAGACCGAGATTAAGACTGTTGGAGGATCGATACGCTGACCCAGTGTCACTCCAAATTTGGAATGTGTCATGCAAGATGACAGTCCGCAGTCGACTCGGTAGGCCCAGGCCCTCGATGGGCTGTAGAACCAAGGAGGAAGGAAGGAAGAGATTCATACGTACCGTTTATATTTTGTACTACGAAATTCATTAATATAAGACGGATAAATTATTTATATATTTGCCAACACGCCATTAAACTATCAACGAGAAAAAATTATAATTTAGGCCCCTTACTTAATGATAGCTGAATTTCATCATACTCACCGCGATGATTCTTATTAGAGTAGTCAAGAAATCTTCTAGTACTTTAAATGAGCACATACAGAAAAATATACAGAAGCAGTCAATTATATTTATATGAAGAATACATTAAAACAATATCTTTTGACAAAAAAGTCTTAGAGGGGAAATTGACGTACGACCTTTTCATGGCTTGACAGGTAGGAAAGAAAAGAACGAAAATCTTCAAATTATCGACAGAAACCTTCTTTGTGCACAGAACTACAAGACGTTAATATTTCATGGCAATTGGATGAATTGTATATGAAATTATGAGGGAGGAACACGAAATGAAAGAGAAGAAGACGGGCGTGGAGCACGTTTTAGGGGATAGAAGGAACCTAAATCTTAAAAGTATTCAATTGGATCAGTCTCCCGAAACCCACGGATACACAGAGAGAAGAATGCTTCGACTCCACAGTAAGTAAACAGTTCCCGTCATTAGGAAGGATACGAGAATAATATCGAATAACCCGGCCTCCCTGATGCAGGTTTTCTAGGGTTCTCCCTGCATCTATTTTAGGTGAATCCTTCAACTATAGTCAAGCCCTCTTCAACCTTTTTCTAACTTGCTATACCGACCACATTCCCTCTTTTCAATTTCCTTCCTATACTATTAAAGGAGAGTTGCCTGTTTCAGGATTATTAAAAAAATAGCATACTTGCCTTTTTATTTATATAGATTATACACAATATGGCGACTTAAAAATATTTTGTATAATTGCTAACGGAGATTTAAATCTATTATGTTTCTAATTCACAATAAAAAGAATTTAAGATGAAACGAAACTTTGAAATCATTTGATTTCACCAATGCGTGTTTTGTAGTCGAGACTGATTAATCGTTTAAATTTTTTATGCACAAATTAATTGGTTAAGCAATCTCACGTGCATAAAGAACAGTTTTAAACGAAGGTAATACCATTTTTGAATAACACTACATTGCTTATGTATATAATTATCGGCAATTGTGATAGATCTGTGTGGCAGCAGCAGAAACAAATACATCAATTTTTCTTTCCGCCTGTCCAAGTTGGTTGTAGTCGTAATAATTTTTAATTTTAAAATTGAATGAACTTATTGGAAATATTATATATACTATAGATAAAATGACTGTTTTACTAATTTTAATACAATAATATTCTTTTAAATAAATTTATATTTATAAGATATTTTTTATTTGTTGGTTGCTTCGCAACGCATACGGTTCATAACAAGGAGCTTCTTGGGGAAAAAAAGAGAAAAAAAAGACTTTGTTTATAAATGTCTGTCTTACACTAAACCTTAGTATGGTGCAGGTTAGGAACCATACAGAAAACGGAATATACAGTAGAGGACCTAAAACCCTTTATTGGGGTACAGCAAAATTTTAAATACTTGAACCTTGTCACGGTCAATTTTCGGGTAGGAAACGTTGGTAATCAGAAGGAAGAAATATAGACACTGTGCCATATTTAACTATCGTACTAAAATACACAAATGCACCATTCAGAAATAATTTTTAATAAACATATTTTAAAGATCGTATTCAGTACTGAACCGTTTTTGATTAATGTTTGTGAGATATTAAATAATCCCTTACGCAATGTTACATTTCTCTTTTTCTCCTTTTATAATCTATACAAATAAATAAAATTGAAGAATCTGTCTGTCCGTATGTTTGTCTCGAAAAGGAACAGAACATTCTCGAAACAGAAAATACTAGAAACGAAAGGTAAACAAATAAATGGTTTGTATCGAGTGGGGCTCGAACCCGAGTGCACATTACTGCTGTCCAGCTCGATATACCTCAGCCACCACTGCAGTTTTTGAAGAGTGGCAAAAATTTGAACTCCTGCTACATTTCCTTCAAAGGAATTTGCTATAATTTCGGACTTTGACAAACTGAACTCTAACATTGCCTGTGTAAACAATGGTCAAACTTGTCTTACATATGGCGTATGGGGCTTTTAATATTCAATAGGTTAAAATGAAAGCAGAATAAATGAGACACAGGGAACTTTTACGCAAGTGGCCAACTTGAAACGGTTGTATTTGTATGTACATATAATTTAAATTTAAAATATATAACCTGTATATTATTATGGGGGTTTTTATGTAATGAAATTACATGCGCTGTAGGATATAATATAATAATTTTATTTACAAAAAAGTAACTTAATAGGTGTCCTGCGCGCTATTAAGACAAATAAATTAATTCAAGGAGACGATTTTTTTAAATGTCAGGGTTGATTACTTACAGGGGTAACCACGTTCAGCAGCAATTTCGTTCAGTTGACGAATCTGTTTTATTTTCATTCGTGTCTTGATGCTGATTACTAGGCTACGGCAACTTCTTTCTTCCTTCGAGTTCAATTGTAGATTTTCCCTCTGTCGGCGGAAAGTGGGATGAACCTGGTACTTTTGGTACCATTAATAAGTCAAGGGCTACTAGTTAATAGTATTGTTTTAAACTTAATCGTTATAATTCCACGATACGACAAATTACCATAATTATCATAATTCGTCATTACAAGAGAGACGTTAAAATCATCCGTATAAATTAAGAAAACAATCTAGGAAAAGTTAGTAGAAGTATGCGACCGGAGGAAAACACTTGGTTGATATGTAAAATCACCAAAAGTCAATAACACGTCGTCCTGACACACCCTCAAGGCGTAGAATGCAAATTAGCAGACGGAAAATTGAAGTGAATATCGAAAAAGATATAGAGTTACTTATCAGCAGAGAAGCAGGCTACCGAAGGTGTAGAGTCAACGAAATAACGTCGCAAATACCATATCTCTATGGAAAATAAACACAGCTTATGCGTCGGCCAATAGCTGCCGCTATTTGCGATTGTTTTATAATATACGTAATTTTAGTCGAATGCGCTTCCATTCCGGTCTCATTTATTGTAAAAACCCTAACGACCCCGCAAGCGCAAACATTAAGTTGAATTAATATTATTTACGGCACAGCAATTTCCATTTGTATCGACCAAAAGGCGGATTTTTCGTAATTACATTAATTGAAGCAATAAAAACATCGTTTCTCTGCAGCGTTCGAAAGAGAATAAATAAACAGTGCGGTAATTGCCGCAGGAAGAAAATCGCATTAGTAATTACGGCAGGCTGATTGTTCTCTTCCTTTCAGCTCCTGAAATTTTTGTGTGGTGAATAGTTTCCTATATTGGTGAGCATAACCATGAATTTAAATTACGTAATTTTGAAATGGTATCCGCTTTAAAATAAAGCATAGAATTGAGCTCAAACAGCATGAATAACAGGTGCATCATATAGTAAGAGGTCCGGGAATCGACTTACAAAACAGCGAAATTATATATACGGAGGAAAAATAACTTGCAATAAAAAATTTACGAGAGGCCTTGAAATGGTTTCTGCACTCTAGTAAACTTGAGTTCAGTTATAAAACAGTCTCCGCTGACTAACATTTTTGCAATATTTCTCTTTGTCCAGTTCACTTGCGTTTTCAGATAATTTCTTTCTTCAGACCCTCCTTCGTGTACCGAGATCTTGAGACTGACATTTTTCCTTCTCACAAATCAAGAACCGCGTTTAGAATGCTGTCCTTCCATAATTTTGGTCTTACCTAAAAGTCGTTTATGTCAATCCTTCCCGAGAAAATACTAAAAAAAGTATGGCCAACCCCAAATTAAAGGTCAGTATGCCTCTGTGACATGAGAAAACTTCTTTTATATTGCAATAAATTAAGATGAAGAATATGGAAAAGGAATCATACTGCAATGAGAAGAAGTAAAAACCTTACGCTTTGCCGACGATATTGTAGTATTAGAGGAGTCAGAAGAAGACTTGTAAACCATAATAAATGGCATGAATGGAGTCCTGGAGAAAGACTTCAATATGAGGATTAATAGAAGGAAAAACAAGTTAATGGAGTGTAGTTTGGGAAACTGTGGATTAACAAAGGGTGTTAGATTGGGAAGGGATATTTTGACGGAAGTTAAGGAATTCTGCTACTTGGTAGACATAGAGTAGGATAGCACAGGCAAGTAAGGCTTTTGCTAAAAAGAGGAATTTAATAACGGGTAATATAAGTGTGAATATTGGAAAATCGTTGCTAAAAATGTTCGTATGGAGCGTGGCGTTAAATGGGCGCGAAACGGGGACGATAGGAGCTCCGGAAAGGATAATAGAAACCTTTGAATAATAGGATAATGCTGAAAATCAGATGGCTGGAAAGAGTGAGTAACGAGGAAGTTCTGAACAGAATAGGGGAAAAGCGAACAATATGGAGGGCGTTGACCAAGAGAAGGGATGGATTAATAAGCCATGTTTTAAGGTATGAGGCTCTTGTAAAATTAGCATTAGAGGGAAGTGTGTGGGGGTAAGAACAGAAGGGGGAGGCCAAGAATAGAATGCGTGTTGTACTAGTTACGAGGAATTGTAAAGGCTTGCGCATGGAGGGTTCTTAGGACTGAATACCACAACAGCAACACGAGTCATAGAGCCAAAAGGACGCTGCAGCTGCAGTAAGAAAGTATACGTCTTAATACTGTCCAAGGCTGAATTTTTTTTACTGCTTAATTTTTCACGGTAAAGTTGTGTTCGACATTGCCGAAAATACTACGTTTGTGATTGCTCAAATTTGAAAACAATTTTTTTTCTATAATACTTTTAGACGTTTCATTTGCAATCGTAGTCTCACGTGTGTCTTCAGACACAAACGTTTTTTGTTTTCATGACAATTTTATACCTCCGTTTCATTACTAAAGGAACCAATAATATTAAACAATGGGGATGGTTGTTAACTACTATCTAGGTGCTCGGCGTTGCCCGGATATTTATTAGTAATAGCTTGTAAAGTAATTAATGAACACCATTCCGTCTGTCAACATACGATTGAATCGTCATCGAGACCGAACCCTTTTTGAACATTAACTTCGCATGCCCATGGAGTATTAATTTCATCAAAACTCGAATAATGACTCACCAAACCATAATCGAATAATGAAATATAATAGTAATTTAAATAAGCACAGTAAATTACAAACCTAAAAGTCAGGTACATTTAATACTGTGGTTCAATAAGAGATGTGAAAATAATATCAGTTGGCTAATAGAGTTTAAAACTCTAACGGCGCTACAGGAGTGTCAAATATAAATCCCGTACCCGAATAAAGACAAAAAGATTCTTGTTACCTTCATAGTGTAAAACGTAAGTTACTCCCAGTATCCTAAACGAGTAATTATTAAAAATTCAAGCATAGTTTTCTGACGATAAGTTTTCAGTAAATAAAAATAATACCAAAAAGATTATAATTTTATTGCTATTTAATTAATATAATTGCGACGTTTCGTCTTCGTTTTCGGACAACGGAGTCACAGAGTGAAGTTATGAATTTTCTAAATGTTATGCCTTCTTATAAATCCTTCCTCCTTGGTTCTACAGTCCATTGAGGGCCTGGGCCTACCGAGTCGACTGCGGACTGTCATCTTGCATGACACATTACGAATTAGGAGTGACACGTGGTCCGCGTACCGATCCTCCAACAGTCTTAATCTCGGTCTTCGCGACCATGAGGACACAAACATCCAAGCCCATGCCAGGTTTCGAACCCGGGACCTCTGGGTTGTGAGGCAGCAACTAGAGGCTAGCCACTACACCACAGGAGGTCGGCCTTGTTATATACATCTTCGGATAATTTTCTTTTTTTTAAGGCATGTTAATCGGATTATAAATTCATTGCGTACAGCTAGAATCATTGTGTTATTTGATCACCGGACGCCAGTGACGATAAACAGGACATAGGAATGCAGCGTCGGTTTCCTGTGGCTAGGCCACGTAGACGAGATAAGTCAAGGGTTGAGTTACGCTGCTAACCTAGCTAAAGTATAGATCGAACCAGTACGGGAGGGACCCCTCAGGCACCCACGTGACCTAATCTTGGATCGTAATTAGTGGAACTCCCACTTTGTTATAGTGTTAGAACGGAAGGCGGCGGGGGGAGGGGGGGAGAGCTTCCGAAGTCTCACTGACTTAGAAGGAAGTCAGTCATTGTTCACCTCTCCTGCTGGCAACTGGCTCCTGGGCTCCCTTAAGCTCAGTCTTCATTTTTCATTAAATCTTCAAAATATATTCTAGTGTCTTTGATTCCCTTCAGGTTTGGATGGCTTGGCAAAAGAACCTTACGTCCTTAATCTTTCTAACATATTTCCTGAAATTCACTTATCTTCGGTCGCTGAAGAAGAGACGACAACAGAAATATTCTGAGTCCACCTCCCTTTCAGTCTGATCAACTTCCTTTCTTGGCTAACACTTAACATTTGAACATCCATCTCATCTTGTTTTTCAAATTTGAGCCAGGTCAACACATTTCAGCCTGATCAAGTCTCGAAAGGGAAATGTCGAAATTATATTAATTAAATAGAAATAAAATTATACACTGACTTATTGCTCTTCTTTTTATTAATCGAGTCAATATTGATTTAGGTACCTTGAGAGATTAAAAATTTCCTTACTCATAAGGGTTAATGCGTAGCTTAACCGAAATATGTCATAATTAAACTCAGTGACTTCCATAGGCCCATAAATAGTGGTTAAAATTGGGCCTTGGCAACTTAGTCGTCCTCAAAACATTTTATTCGACACTAACAATTAATAACCCACATGCGCCTGTTTTAACCAAACTGTGATTTTTCCTCAACATACGGAATGGAAATAAAATTTCGTCCCCGCATCAAAAAGTTTCTATGGGACTTGGTTTTTCATCTCTTTTACTCACACTTCTAGCGGCTGAATTATAACTTAATCGGTCTGTTGAATGTCAGAATTAAACCCGGAGGCTCTCCAAAACACTGGATTAGACACTCGACAATTATTCATTCGACGCCAATATGAATCGTTTCAGAATTTTTTAAATTAAGCGTTTAGGGGAGCTAGTGGTATCTTACCCACCTACTCTAGGTTGTTTGTTACATGTGTATAATATTTAATGGAAATTTCTCCACGCTGATACATTCCAGCTCGGAATGTGAAAATCCAACTAATTCGTACACCAACTGACCTATACCTCCGTTGCTCACTCGGCTTATGATCTTGAGGGGATAGTAATAAGTCAGATTAGGAAATAGAAAAGTGACAACGTGAGGGTTCGAGTTCAAAGGAGTAAACCTAGGCTTAGTGGTTGGTGTCGCCGCACTCCATTCAATTAAGAGCCGAATAAAGAATGAAGAAGGCTTAGTAAAAAGATAAAAGTTAGGCAGACTGGCGTATAGCACCAGGAGCCACAGACCCGGTTGATCGTAGATCAGTCTCTGCTGTCCCCAAGAGCCATGCAAACCGCTCCACCAGATCAATCAGGATGTTTCCTCCAATCAGAGCTCTTGGAGAACGGAATATTTCCCGCCCCTGAGCTCAGCGGCGAGCACGGCGCACAGGGTGAACGACTTTAACCTGCTGACAGGTCACCCTGCGCAATCCGGAAGATATTTACTCAGCTACAATCCAGATGAGTAACTACCCGACCGTATACGGGCCCCTTAACCAAAAATATACTAAATTACATTACCAAATTACTGTTGGTATATTACAACACGTTTAATTTTATATACATATACATATAGACACAGACTATTCTTTGATTTTAAAATACTCAATTGTAAGGTCATTTTGAAGAATTAATTTCAATTGCTATGATGTGTTGTGTGAATTTCATAAATACATCCATGAATGATGAAGACCGCAAAAAATCGGCTGTCGAGTACAGCTGTGTTTGAATGCGTCGTTCCAACGCGGTCAGTCCGATAAACCGCATTAAAATAGCAAGTTAATATGGTTGATGCATGCGTGTAAATGCTGTCACAGAGTTTGAGTTGCTGGCGGCGGCGTCCATGCCTAGATTAGTACTATGCATAGACGCGATTATTGCGCCCCTGCAGGGCAGGTGCAGTGCTAGCTCTGAGAGCGCACCCGAGCGATTATAGTCCTTTATCGAGTGACGAAGCAAATCTGCAACACTCCACTAAGGATCCCTGCTGTACAGCGTAGGCATAATATAATACGACACGGGTCAAACAGCCCTAGTGTATTGTATGAGGAACCTTCTCCCCAAATGAAGTGCATAAGAATAAAAAGACTGCTTTCGACTTTTGGTGTTATTTCGCCTGACAAATGTGTGACATAATTCAATTCTACATTTTATGACATCGAAAGAAGTTGTACGATAAACTCTTTGCAGTCATGTACTCATAGTTGTGTTAACAGAATTACTTTATTTTATCCCAATACCTTATTTGCTTGAATTTTTAATAATTACTCGTTTAGGATACTGGGAGTAACTTACGTTTTACACTATGAAGGTAACAAGAATCTTTTTTACTTTATTAGGGAACGGGATTTATGTTTGACATTGAACCACAGTATTAAATGTACCTGACTTTTAGGTTTAAAATTTACTGCGCTTATTTAAATTACTATTATATTCGATTATGGTTCGGTGAGTCATTATTCGAGTTTTGTTCGCTTTTCCCCTATTCTGTGTAGAACTTCCTCGTAACTTATTCTTTCCAGCCATCTGATTTTCAGCAATCTCCTATAGCACTATATTTCATAGGTTTCTATTATCCTTTCCGGAGATAGTATTTGTTGCTAATATAAGGGAGGGCGCTGCGGGAGTTTTATCGCAGGCGCTTCAGCCCAGAGTGACTGCGGGGCTCACCTGATCATGTCGGGAATGCCTCCTGCACTCTCTCTGGGTACTTTTTATCAAAGTTCTCATATGCCGAGACACCTTCACCTATTTTAGGAGGTATATGTACTGGGGTCAAAGACCTTGGGCATATGGCAAGAGTTGTCCGTTGATCCCATTGGATCAGTCGGCCAATTGCCTCCTGAAATTGGTGGAGACACGGAGAAGGGAATGCTGCGTCCTCACAGCAAACTCGTCTCCCGTCATTCGGAAGGGCGTGGGAATAGTACCCAATGCCCGACCTACCTGATGCAGGTTTTCTTGGGTTTTCCCTGCATCTCTTTAGGTGAAACACCGGGTAGGATCCTTAAACCATAACCCGAAGGCCCTAGTTAACCCTTGGCTACCTTGCTCTACCTTCCGCATCCCCCCTTTTCAATTCCCTTCCTATGCTATTAAAGGGGAGTTGCCTGTTTCAGGATCACCCTCATGTAGCCTGTTAACAAAAAAAAATGTTCCTAATACGTTGTACGGTAGTTATTTCTGGCAAAATATTTATGTATAATTTGGAAGATTCACTAAAAATAAATTTATTAAAAAATATCTAAGCATTAAATTTTTTTAATAACAAATATTTTCTTACTGTTAATATGAGTGTGAATAATAGGAAACCGTTGCTAAAAAATGTTCGTATGGAGCTTGCGAAACGTGGATGGTAGGCGCTCCCGAAAGGAAAACAATAGAAGCGTTTGAAATGTGGTGCTATAGGCGAATGCTTAAAATCAGATGGGTAGATAGAGTAACTAACGAGGAAGTTCTAAACAGAATAGGGAAAAAGCGAAAAATATGGAAGACGTTGACTAAGAAAGGGATAGATAAATTAGGTCACGTTTTAGGGGATGAGGGTCTTGTAAAATTAGCAATTGAGGGAAGTGTGTGGGATAAGAACAGAATAGGGAGGCCGAAGGATGGAATACGCTAAGCAGATTAGTGAGGATGTGGGTAGTGCAATTAAGAGGTAATGAAAAGGCTTGTGTAAGATATTTTAGCATGGAGAATTGCATCAGACCAGTCTTAGGACTGAATAACATATTTAAGTGAAAAATACCCAAAAAATTTCAGAAAATTTCAGAATGGATATCAGTCCTCAATACCAAAAAACACTTCAATATGTACATATATGTGTATTATGCGGGGGAGTAGGTGTTTTGATGGATGGGCTCATTATAATAAATTATGAGATTGACTCCAGAATCTGTTAAAGATAATAAAGTTATTTATTATTCTCTTCTGAAAGAAAATTCTATGCTAAATAATGTATATTTGAATCAATAAATAATTTAAATCAAAGGATACATTCTCTTTCTCAATTATGTATGAATATTGAACTCTAATTGTATATGTTCCCGAAGTGATATATAGGTAGAGAAAAATTCTTTGTAATTATGAGTTGGCAGGGAATAATTCTTTCTAAATGAGTTTTATACTCATCAGTTTTATCTAAAAGTGGAATAATAATGTTTTTCTTCATTCATGGATTGCTGAATGAAGCAAAATTATGATTATGCATGGAATGAATTAGTAACTTATCATTGGAGGAACAGTGGTTGTGGCCGATAACAAACTATTGACTTTACAATGGAAACTTGAAGAATAGTAAAATCACAAATGCAAGGGTGAAATGGAACTATTTTCTCATCCTGAAGCACGAAACAATAATTAAGAACAGATTTACTCATCTTGCCTCATAATGCCCACTAATGAAGCACTATGTTACTTCGCTAATTAAGTAACTTCTTGTATGCTTTCTGCTACGCACTGTTTTGTGTTTTCGACATCGTAAATACTATTACGATTAACGTAGCCTCTTTCAAATATCGTATAAACTTGATTTTGACTCTCAGTTTTGTGACTAATTTATAACACTCGTAGATCATTAACCCAAATGTTATCAATGTTTGACCTGAAATATTTGTATACACATGCTAATAAGATAAACAGTTAAATGTTTGCATACTTCGCCATTGCTATGCACAGATTTAACTGTGAGGGAATGAACTAAGTTCTGTAATATATTAAAAGTTCACAAGAGAGTGCGAAGAGCTGCGAAGTATTTGTTATGTGTACGTAGCACCTTGTGTGACAGGCAACCCTAGACCCTTCTTTGGGCAGTTAAAAACAGACCCTTTTACGGACAGTAATCAAAAAACCATTTTCACGGACATGTTCGTGGCGAAGTAGAGAAAACATTACTTCTGTCAAGTTGGAAGCTACGAGTAGCTAATTAGAAACAGTTACTTCGTAAAAAAACGTAAATCACGGGGAAGACATTTATTGAAATCCATCGACTAAAATTTTCCTATGTAATTTTTTAAAGTGCCGACCTCCTGTGGTGTAGTGACTAGCCTCTAGTTGCTGCTCACAACTCAGGGATCCCGGGCTCGAATCGTAGCATGGACTTGGATGTTTATGTCGTGATGGTCGCGAGGACCGGGATTAAGGCTGATGGGGAATTGATGTACTGACTACGTATCACTCCAAATTCGGAATATTTCACGCCAGATGACAGTCCGCAGCCGCCTCGGAAGGCCAAAGCCCTCAAGAGGGCTGTTGAGCCATTGGAAGAATAATAATAAGAAGAAATTTTGTAAATTGCAACCTATGTGTGCTATTGAAAACTGTAGCTGATTGTTTATTAGAAAATGAAGGAGGGCAATTTGGAGCCATACGAGGCGAAATGGAATAGACTTTCATTAAATTTAGGGCCGCTAGCGAGATCAGAGATGATATAAGTCTTGAGTTACGAGTAAATTGTTAAATTTAATAGTTAATACGTTCTTTCACATAATCTTAATTCTCACTTTACACTCACATTCCTAGACATGTTGATCAAATGACATTAGCCTTCTGCACAAGAATAATATAAAAATTCGACTCAGAATTGCTGAAGCAATTTATATTAATCTTAATAAAAATAACGTAGTAAACAACAGAAATGAAGGCTCGGAAATAGAAACGCAGTATGCGGAAGTCATTAATTTACTAAAACATAAATTATAGATATAATTGTCACTATGTGGTACATATCGATATCGAAGTATTGAGAAGGTTGGCAATGCTGTCTGTCAGTCAAGGCAGTTAACATGACATTTACGAATGTATGAATATCTGACTAAGTGAATGCAAATTTTTAATGGCGAGGCACTGTGTTGCTGACAAATAAAATTAAGCTAAGTTCAATATGACAAAAGGTCAAAAGCTTCTTTAAATGTTGTAAATATATTAAAAACATTTTATGAGACTGTTCTGGTTATTCGTCTGATTACTCTATTTATATTAAATACTGTTCTTCTTAATGAGGAATATACTTCAATTTTAATTTCACCATCGACCTTTTATGCAGACGCATAAGAATCTAACAATATTATTTTTCACAATATAGTTCATCTCACACTCAATACAGTTGTTCTACTAAAAAATCGACTACAGCTCGATTCAATTCTGAGAATCGGCTCCCTGACTATTGATTTGGTTTTGACCCCTTCGCATTAGTCATAATGTAAGTGGAAGTTTATTACTTCTGCCCATACATCTCATTTAGAACGTACTTCAGACTCATGATTAAATTTTGTTTATTGGATTTCTAATCCGCCGATTCTGTGCAACAAGTCATAATGTGTCTGACTTGGCACATTATTATTAGATATTAAAATAAATTTTTGGTATTCTAATGAAAAAACTGATTATATTTACACAGTGTATTCGCCTGGATACAAATGAAATAATTAAATTAATCTTAGTGTCTAAGTCAGAAAAAGAATATTTTTAAATTTTGAAAATTTTCGTCCTAAACTTTCGGGCCTCTTCAGAACATTAATTAAAAATTTCGTGTTATGTAGCAACATCCGGTTCCGAAAATTGATGTTTTTATTAGCGATCTTAGTTTGTAAATAGAAAGACAGCTTAAGTTTGAAATCGTGTTCCGTTGCTAAATTTAGGCGAAAGGGAATTCATTATTATTTGGAATCAATTTAACATGTAATGAGAGTTTCTCAAAGGTTCTGAAAATGGTATTTATACATTTTTTTCTAATATGAAGCACAAAAAGTCTGTAATACATATATGGGGGTTTATTTAATTATTACGATTCACTATATAATAAGCCCAACAATTGTTGAAAACTATATTACATAAGTGATAAAGAGATAAATTTATGAAGGGTTCGAAAAACAAAAGATAAGATTTAACTTAAAATTCTGAATTGAATAACAATATAATGATAAATAGATAATAGTAAAATACTATACGGATAATAATGTTACAATTGAATTACTTTAAGTAGAATAGGATGAATATGGCAGTATAAGCTGCCGAAAGTTACTGTCTGATTTATAACAACTTCTTAATACTATGACGGTCATATTATCTATTTATCATCAAAACTTAAACGGTCAAAAAATCCTAAGCAAAAAAAAATTAACAAGAAAATTGACTTAAATGATATAAAAATGGTAGCAATATTACATTTATTTGAGGCTCACTAACATCAAGGTCACCTGTGGGGTAAAACCAAAAAGAAGCAACGTCATTCATGGAATATTTGTCTGTCAATGTAAACTCTATAAAGTCATAGTTAACAATTACCGCGAAGACTGCAGCTGCATTGTTTGGCGGTATTTTACTATGGTCTGTTTCGGTCTTCTTTCGACACCAACTAAGTCGATTCTTGTTGGATGATCTGGCTGCACCGATGACGCCTTGGGCCAAAGCAGCGCAGCCTCTTACCAAAACACACATCTGCCGAGGTCTGATGAACTCCAGCCAGCTGTCAACAGCGGCCCTCCATTTTAATCATTATTCACTCGCGGCTCGCAATTTTCTGTCGCTCCGCCTCAAAAACTGTCTCCACGTCACCTCGGTAGATTTTTAAAATCCTCCTACTTAATTAAAGCTGTCAATAGGCTGCAATGTCGAATAACACTTGTGCAATTGCGGCCAATAAGAAAAAATTCAGCCGCAGATGTTTTCTATTAGTTACAGTTTCCATTAATAATTTTTCACGCCAAAATTCGGACTCGACGGAGGAGAAGCCTTTCCGAATTAGATACGGATGATACTCATTGTACTGAAGAGAGACTCATTTCCATTGTCCAAAGCAGAGTGAAAGCTCTGCCACGTACACACACGCAAAAAACATACGTCACAGATTTAACTCGCGTACTTTTAATGAATCGATCAACACTCTTTCACCATTTCAAAGATTTTCCCAACAAGAAAATATATCTCGATAATGACGTATTCCTTCAGCTTCTGGTAAATACGTGTGTAATGTAATGATCATGTAATAAGAACCACCATTATTTGCAAAAGTGAGAAACTCATTTTCTTTCAAAAATTGAAAATGTGTTTGAAAGGCCGGGGCTAATCTCTTCTGTCTCAGCAAGAAATTCATGCAGCAAACAAAATACACTGAATCGCGATAAAACTAAAACCCTCGAGGCGAGGGTAGCGATAGATTATAAATTACTTTATTAAAGTTCATAAATACAGAAGTTTGGCAGTTTCCGAGGAGGAGTGCATTTTGCTTGGAGGGATACCTGATAAATTACACTAAACAAACAACTGTTGCCAGTTTGCATTTTAGAAAATGGAAGCATAGTCTGTGCTAGAGAAGTGTAGATGTAGGAAGAGAGGAAGACGTAAAGCATTGAAATTTGTCTCCTGCCTTTGAAAGGGAAACCCAGGACACAAGAAAGGACGAAGGCTGATCTCCTGCATCTCCACCCAGCATTGATGGTAGAACATATGCATAATACACAGTTTGCTCTACAGACACCCTGCGGGGAAGTACTTCCAATTTGCTGGTGCCCTCGGGGCGATGCTAGGCTATGAGCAGTTTGTTTGTTTGCTTCATGGAGTTTGAAAATGTACAGAGCGATTCGTATTAACAACTTTCATTAATAAGCAGAAGAAGGATTTGTTATAATATCTTACTTTAAGTTTTTGTGTTCTTTTCTGAATTTTCTGTGGTCTTAGATCTTTGATTTGCTGTCCACTCGATGTATAAACGCATGTAGGTAGTTTTTTCTAATACTAAAGTTTTCATGCAAATTAAGGCCAAGTTCTTTATTACTATAATTTATATTAATCATTTCAAAGATTTCCCTGTCATGTACGGAAGTTAATCCTGTTAATTTTTTTTAACCTCCCTTGTGCGAATCCCTAAAATTAAATAAAGTCTCTAAGCTATATTTTCTTTTTTCTGTTAAATTAGTGAAGAGGCGTGAAAAATCGTGTTTCACCGAAGAGACCAACAAAATAAGTAAATCATCGTGTTCCGTGACATTTTACCCTTTTCGGTACAGTTATGTTTGCTTTGACAATTTAATGCTTAAAAAATTGACGTTAGTGAAAAACTTGCAAAGTTACAGAATACGGCACTCTAGTAGTTATTAGTGAAGATTTTAAACAAAACATTTATTTTTATATAAACTGTGGGATATGATTAACTTAATACTTGCGAATAATATGTGATGCATGAACAACCAAATGTCTTACTTGATACCTAAAACAGAATATTTAATAGGCTTGTCTACAGTTAATACATAAAGAACTTAGGGTTATTACACGACGAAAATGTTTGGTAATTTTACATAGCTTCCACACACATATCACATTTAGAATGGAAAGATAAGATATTGTCGCAGTAGATTTGTAAAATTACTTCTAAATATTATAAAGGCCTCCATTTCAATCTCATTATGTTTAATGGCTCGGAAGGTGCGCGATTAGAAGCCACTTCCAATAACTTCCAGTGACTTTATCGCAAGTCTTCGTTTTTAAGAAAAGATGAATATCTGTTTTACACGAGTTCGCGGGAAGATTTGTCTGCAGAGTTGGGTTAATGATAATCTAACGCGTTTGACAAACATGGTTTGCAATCCTGTTCTAAACGCATTATAATAGAATTGTGTAGCGCAGCAGAACCCTGCCCAATTTTTATTCCTATTTATGGAATTTTAAATTATGTTAAAATAACATTTCGCTTTTTTTTTCGGCGGCCGTCTGCGTGCTTATAACGGTAGGCTTGTTCCTTGGCTGAGATAGCGTTCACCTTTCAGGATTTCCTAGGGACACATACCTGTATCATCAAAAAAATCTCCTACGCTTTACGGAGAACTCACGATGATTGGCAGACAATCGTCACGCGAGATAGTTTTATCCCTGGGAGGGGGAATATACAGAGGTGACCTGCGAAGGTGAAAGGCGGAAAAATAGCGAGTATAATGTAAGAATTGACAGGTAGAGGATAGTATGAAGCGTGGATTGATCATTGGAGGAAGCAGTAGACAGTATAATAATGGTAAACCGTCTGAAAAGTTGAGAAGCTACTGGATAAATATAAAGTGATGCTAAACCGTCGGACAAATGGAGGACGGAGCGGAACAGTATAGTAATAGTAAACCGTCCGCCAAGTCCAGGATGCAGCAGCATAATGTGAGATATTTGAGATAGCAGCGAAAATTAAAGTGCTATTATCCGAGGTGTTAACAACGAGGGAATAAGAAGGAGGAAAAGGCTCAAAGTTTCCTCAATTTACCAGCTGCTCTAGAACAACGAGAGATGGAAGTCAAGTCGCCCGTTAATCCACACCGAGACGCAAAGGGAAACAGGTTCGTTGAGCGAACGGAAACTTCTGCACGTGGTTACCCAACTAATAATTTAACCATGAGAATTTTAAATTGTTTATTTTGTATATGTAATCTTCGCACAAGACCCCATTTAAAATTATTATGTTTTTAAAAAAATTAATGTATGTATTAAATACAAAACTTAAATTCATTAAATAATTAATATAGCCTCCTCCCCTTCATTTACAAGTGTTTGTTGAAAAAAAAAATAAGAATACGATTTCAGCGTTAATTTGATTTCCATTAATGTCCACTTGAGCTGAAGATAGACTGTTTGCACGATGTCTCTTAATAGCTAATATTTTAGCACTAACCGTGGGCGTGGTGAAACATAAACTTGGTGTAGTAACTTTTCTATGGCATCAACAGAGCGTTCAAATTCACAATAAATTATTAGACGTTTTACGTCTGTTTCAAACTATAGGAATTAATGAGACGACCTTTAACATACCAGTTTTTATTACGTAAACTGACGTTTCGGTTAACAATTCTGTGAAGTCAAATATTCAACATGTAGAATTCCACAATAAATTATTAAACAATCTTCAAATAAAGTATTGAAAAATTAACTTGATTTATAGGTACCCATCAGCATAGTTTTAGAATTCATGACGTAGAAATTCTTAAAATAACTAATATGATAATATGAAACAGTATTAAAATAATAGCTTTTAGCAGATATAAAGTGACGATAGAGTAATCATTTCATATTTCATAGTCTACCAGACTCTTTGCACATAGCTCCTAAAAAATAATAGGCTTACAACTAACTTCAGATTGGTATTTTCCATAAGATAGCTGAAAATGGTCTTTTTTTTTCCTTGGCACCAAATGAATGTATCAAACGTTATAGATGATTTTGTAACTGTAATGACTACAATAAAATTAATGTAAAATTTTATATTCAATAACAAATTTCGGTTGCTTTTAAGACGAACGCCATCGTTGTTTATTAAGAATAAATTGCAGTTTTTCAAACTTAAATGCAAATCTGTGTTATACCAAAACATTAATATTTAGTGAGGTATTATAAATTACAATGATTCAAAACGTAGAAACTTATAAATTTTATTTTCTAATATCATTCGCCCTCGAGGAGAATCACTGTTCATATTGTAGCACTGTCAGAAATGTAAAGAACAAATTTAACAATTTTTTGCCGCAATCATAAAATATGTATTTGACTGAGAGAGTCGTTTATACAATATAATTAATTATTCGTTCGGAAGACTACGAAGCAACTAGCCCATTAAAATTTTCTTCTTAATCATTAGGGAAATAATAAAAATTCTAATAGTTAAAATAAAAAATAACCAAAGAAAATTATTCAATTAAAATTCGCTGTGCGTTCTAAATCCACAAATATAAATCAATTCGATGCAAAAAAGAAATGCGCCTGCATCGTCTCATTAAAATTTATAACTTATCTCCATTGCAATTACCTTTTAGAATTGAAGGACAAGAAAAGAAATCAGAAATTAAGAAAGAGTAAGACGAGGATGTAGTCTGTCGCCCATGCTACTTTATCTTATCTGTAGAACAGGTAATGAAGAAAATTAAAAATGAATGTGGAAAGGAAATCAGAGTGCAAGGAGAAGAAATAAAAAACCCTCAGGTTTGCTGATAATATATATAGATAGAAAACCAATGTAACGGATATAGTATGTGAAATAGTGGAATTTAAAAGGTGTTAGATTGAGAAGTAAGTTAAGGAATTATACTTACTAGGGATGGTAAAAATATAGCAGGCACAAATAGTAGGATAGCACAGGCGAGAAAGACTTTCACGAAAAAAAGAGGAATTTACTTACGGTAATATAAGTATGAATATTAGGGAATTATTATTAAAAAATTAATTATTAAATTCATTAATAAGGAGCGTGGATTCGAAACCTGGGCGACGGGGTTGCAGATATAAAAATAACTGAAAATTTTGCCAAAAATCAGATGAGAGGATAGGGTTAATTTCCAGGAAGGTCTTAGCAGAATAGCGGCAGAGAGGACAATTTTGAGGACTTTGACCAAGAGAAGGGATAGATTAATAGGCCATGTTTAAAGACATTAAGCTCTTGTAAAATTAGCACTAGAGGGAAGTGTGTGGGGTAAGAACAGAAGAGTGAGGCAAAGTATGAAATATGCTGAGTCGATTACAGACGATGTGGGATGTGGTAGCTACGTGGAAATAAAAGTTTATGCAGGATAGGTTTATTATGGAGAGTTGCATCAGGCCAGACTTAGGAATGATTACCACAACGACACATATTTTATGTATTATTTACACAATAATTTATCTTTTGTAGAGTTTTATATTTTAGTTTTTTTAATACAGTCATAATTAGTCTCCAACGTTTAATACTGCTTCTTTTTAAAAATGTTTCTTAAATGGAGTCCCGCTTTAATTTTCTTCAATCTGTAGTTCTACGTACATGTAACTCATTACTGATTTAAAAATTAATGCTTCCCCCGTCAACAGTAGCCAGAGGTTGAAGAAATGTGGGTAAAATTTTTCATTATCTACAAAAATGTGTTTGAAGAAGACGGTAAGGAGATTCAAGTTCACCTTCCCCAAGTAAGTTGATCGTCATCTGCTCCCTTCTGATCGACGTAGCATTCAAACGACGGGAAACTAAAAACCTTTCCATTTTCGCAGTTGCTTTTTCTCCACGTGCTATTGTAGAATTCGAACTGGGCGTCTTTTGAAGTTTAAACGAGATGAAGGATCAAAGATAAATTTTAATGAGAAACATCTCATCTTTGTGTCTCGTGCGCCCACATTCTCTTTGTTTAAAACTAACTCTTTTGAAGTTAAATTTGTTATTCGTTACAGAGGAAAACTTTCTCCATCTCCTTTTCCCGTTGTCATATTTTGTACGTTTGATCAAAGGTTAGAAGGAAAAGTCCTTTAATTACACGCAAGTAAGAAATAGCATTTAGGAGTCGCTTCGAAGTACATCGTGCGGGACAGGTGATGCAATTACGCTTTTATTTTATCCGAGCGAATCAAATCAAAGGGAATTAAACGGAGAAATTGCATTCAGAACTGGAAACTACATCTTAAGCATTTTATTTTGGTTAAACGTTGTGCAAGGAAATGTCGTTTTATCGTCGGAGGTTGCCAAAAAATTTAGTAATAATTTGTAACAGAAATAGCAAAAAGCATAATGTAAGAAAAACATATTTCAATTTAAACTGAACAAAGTAAATTTGAAATACAAATTTAGTTCTTTCATTTTTTATGTTTTATATATATTCATAACGTCTGAAAACAATTTTAAAAACGATCATTATATTTAAACGCAAATACAACACATTCATAAAATGCAGTTAATGGCGTAAGGGAAACAATATTTTGACAATGTAATTAAGGACTTGCATATTAATATATTTTGCGTACACAGAATATTTTATACTTTTAATCATAGCTTGAAGAAACATTTAAACTATTCCTTTATTAAGTAATGCAGTGCGAATTGTTAAAAAGTAAATTCGTATGATTTGAGAACGACTTACCGTAAAATTAATTTATTGTCATTATAAAAGGAAATGACGTGAAGGATTTACATAAATTTTATTTATGTACAATTTTCGTTCAAATAGAAACCCTTCTTCATTTCAGACATCTAACTACCGTGAAGTTTTGCGAACTCTAAATTGGATTTAGCCTGAGTTGTAGGTGTATAAGATGGAGACTTCACATCCGGAAAGGAAGTCGATCCAGACAGCTCAGATGGTAGGGTAACAACCCGGAAATCGGCGGACATGGTTTCGATTCCCGATTCGGTAGAAAATACATATTCATATCCCTTTAATTTGTTTCAATGGTTCTGTAGTTTGGTTTAACTTAGATGTGATGCATTTTGGAAGCTAAACAGGTTTTGTAATTGGCGTCATTTTCAAAACTTTGAAAATAATCCCAGTCAAATTTTTGGTTTCGAAAATGAAACTTAATGTTAAATATTTATTCCCGATTGCTGGTGTTGATGGCTATTTTGGTTTGGTCTGTGTTTAAAGATGAACAGTCATTGCAATTTAATTGGAAAAATAAATTGTCAATTTCAGTTTTGTGACAAGGAAATTCCAAGTTTTCAAGTATTTTTGTATAAATTGTTAGATTTAGTGATACTGAGACTATTATAGAATTTTTCTAGGTGTGTTAATGCACTCCAGGAATTTAGGTTTCTCTCTTTCTTCTACGCAACGGAAACAAATCTTTGATATTTAATTTTGAATCGATATATTTACTGACCATAGAAAAGGAATCATACTGCAAGGAGAAAAAATAAAAACCTCACGCTTTGCCGACGATTTTGTAGTATTAGGGGAAATCAGAAGAAGACTTGGAAACCATAATAAATAGCATGGAGTCTTAGAGAAACAGTTCAATATGTGGATTAATAGACGGAAAACCGAGGAATGGAGTATGTATGGGAAACAGTGGAATAACAGAGGGTGCTACTTGGGAAGCGTAATAACTAGGGATGGTAGAAGTATAGTAGACATAAAGAGTAGGATAGCACAGGCAAGGAAGGCTTTCGCGAAAAAGATGAATTAACTTACGGGTAATATAAGTGTGAATATTAGGAAATTGTTGCTAAAAATGTTCGTATGGAGCGTGGCGTTGCGAAACGTTGGACGATAGCAGTTGAGGAAAGGAAAAGAATAGAAGCCTTTTAAATGTGGTGCTATAGGCGAATGCTGAAAATCAGATGGGTGGATAGAGTAAGTAACGAGGAAGTTCTAAAAAGAATAGGGGAAAAGCGAACAATATGGAAGACGTTGACTACTAAGAGAAGGAATAGATTAATAGGCGACGTTTTAAGACACGAGGATCTTGTGAAATTAATATTAGAGGGAAGTGTGTGGGGTAAGAACAGAAGAGGGAGGATAAGGATCGAATACGCTAAGCAGATTATGGAGGATGTGGGTTGTGCTAGTTGTGATATAATGCAAAGGCTTGCGCAATATATGTTATCATTGAGGGTTGCACCAGACTAGTCTTAGGACTGAATACCACAACAACAACATAAGTATGATGCTGCTGAAATAGCCTGATTAGACAATTGACAAATTTTTAAATGAAATTAAAGTTTTTAATATGTTCTCTTACTAGTTTGATGCGTATATTACGTTTCGGTCTGATTCGTATTCCATTTTATGTAATAATAGCTGGGGACCAGTCGTTACCCGGGTATTTATTTATATTATCCTGGTACATTACTTAATTCTTGGTCAACACGTGATTAAAGTGTCACAATATGAACCTGAAACATATTCCCAGCATCTCGATAGAGTCGGAAATACTCCCGGTATAATAACAGAAGTAAAATTATTTCCAGTACTTTAACAGAATATTCTCCATCAGTTAAGGAATGAATTTTTGCTTAAATCACATATTGAAGGTCATCATATAACACAACTACCCACATTAGACGGGTTACAACACAAAACTGCCAGGTCACTCACTAGTGAGGGATGAAATAACAAGTTAAAAAAACTGTTCACAAACAGTTTAATTTTGTTTAATATTCAGGACGTTTCGATAGACGTTTCAACCTTTTAATAAGTTTTAATGGACACTTTCCAATTCTATTTAATTGAAAAAATTTTATAGTGAGCAATTTTTTTGCACTTTTTGCATAATATTTTTATTATATTTAATTGGTTTGCCATACGTGAAGGCTACGTTTACAGTCGTCACATATAGAACTAGGACGTAGTTGCGGTTCAACAACTGCTCCTCCGCATTATTCCTCAAATAAACGTTCGAAAACATTTTTATAGGAATGAAAATCACGATGGCGCTGACGGCCGCGTCAAATCTGTACGCAGACCGTGTAACACTCCGAGATTGGAGATCACTCTCTCGTGAGTGAGGTGCTGAGCATCGCTAACGAGGAGTTAGGCTTCCCTTCACTGCTCCCTGGGCGGCCGTTAGCAGAATCCCACTTGGCCTTGGGCCTTAATATTTAACAGGCACGCCGCCCCGTGCAATCCGTTCTCGGAATCGCCGCCGACGCCGCCTCCGCTGCCGCCGCCGCCGCCGCAACCCCCTGGCCATGCGTCACGTCACTGCGGCGCAATACATCCTCCCACGCAGCTACTCAAAATACTACCTGCATCACAATTAGCATGTTGCTAACACTACTTCCCAATACTGATGTTATATCAGGAGCCTGGCGGCATTAACGGGATACTACATTCGGTGTAAATCTGTCTAAAATGCTGGTCGACCTTAGCGTCCAAGCCTTTTCATTTCCTCATAACTATCAAACCCACATCCTACGTAATCTGCTTATCGTATTCTACCCTTAGCCTCCCTCTTCTATTCTTACCCCACACACTTCCCTCTAATGCAAATTTTACAAGACCATCATGGCCTATTAATCTATCCCTTCTCTTGGTCTACGTCATCCATATTGTTCGCTTTTCCCCTATTCTGTTTATAACTCTTTCGTTACTTACTCTATCCACCCATCTGATTTTCAGCACCTCATTTAAAAGGCTTCTATTCGTTTCCTTTCCCCAACTCCTATCGTCCACGTTTCGCACTCATATAACGCCACGCTCCATACCAACATTTTTAGCAACGATTTCCTAATATTCACACTTAAGTTACCCGTAAGTTAATTCATCTTTTTCGCGAAAGCCTTCCTTGCCTGTGCTATCCTACTCTTTATGTCTACTATATTTCTACCATCCCTAGTTATTACGGTTCAGCATTCTCCTATAGCACCACATTTCAAAGGATTCTATTATTTTCCTTTCCGGAGTTCCTATCGTTTGTCAATTGTCTAATCAGGCTATTTCAGCAGCATCATACTTATGTTGTTGTTGTGGTATTCAGTCCTAAGACTAGTCTGGTGCAACCCTCAATGATAACATATATTGCGCAAGCCGTTTCATTATCTCACAACTAGCACACCCCACATCCACCATAATCTGCTTAGCGTATTCGATCCTTATCCTCTCTCTTCTGTTCGTACCCAAACACTTTCCTCTAATACTAATTTCACAAGACCCTCGTGTCTTAAAACGTGGCCTATTAATCTATCCCTTCTCTTAGTCAACGTCTTCCATATTGTTCGCTTTTCCCCTATTCTGTTTATAACTCCTTCGTTACTTACTCTATTCACCCATCTGATTTTCATCATTCTCCTATAGCACCACATTTCAAAGGATTCTATTCTTTTCCTTTCCCCAACTCCTATCGTCCACCTTTCGCAACCATATAACGCCACGCTCCATACGAACATTTTTAGCAACGATTTCTTAATATTCACACTTGTATTACCTGTAAGTAAATTCCTCTTTTTCGCGAAAGCCTTCCTTGCCTGTGCTATCCTACTCTTTATGTCTACTATACTTCTACCATCCCTAGTTATTACGCTTCCCAAGTAGCAGAATTCCTTAACCTCCGTCAAAATTTCCCTTTCCAATCTAACAGCCTTGTACAACACTAAGTACCGAATTATGTGGGGTTGAAGAGTTGAGGGAAATAAAATCAATATTCAACAACACGGGCATTGAAGAAAGTATATACGACGTATTGTATTAACAAAAATTGGGAAACATGGGTTTAAACTATTCTTTAGAAACGTAATATAGCTGAACACAATTTAAGAATTATTACGAAGAAAGAGAAACAATATGATTACTGAACATAAATAGACTATAATATATGAAAAATTACCCAAAATATACTGCTACAAAACATTACGTCACAATGCATTATTTGAGCCAGTCATTTTCATTTCTCTAAGTATATGTACTGCAGTAATATAATTCGGTTCGGTGAATTATTAGAAGCATTGAGGCATATTTCTAAAAATCTGATTGAGTAAGTTCAGTTAAATGTAGCGGATTAAATAGTTGGAAAACACAAGTTATTGCATGGGAACAGTTTTTAATAGTTGATATTGCCTCAACGTAGTGGAAAGATAAATACGGGTTTAAAATAGAAACTTGATGTCGCAGATTGAACGATGCGGAAGATCTGAGAGGATAGAACAGCCCGGAGGCTGATTGAAGGGATCGCGTTGAGGCGTGAGCAGGCGTGTCGTTGGTTTGAGCTTCGCTAAGAGCGATGATTGAGCGTTTCTTTCACATCTTGTCTTTGCTATTGTGGATGCTGCTTGCTGAGAGTTCTCCTGACTGCTTATATCAGATCCCTGTCGGAACCTATCTTACTGTGCGGAGGTCGTAACAGAACACTGAGGTGCTACTCCAAATTTATTATTTACGGCTGATAAATATGTTTATTCAGTCACTTAATACACAATAGAATACAATTAACTGTGTTTTCAAAATATTCGTATAAGTTAATA
The DNA here is from genome assembly GCA_034510155.1 of Eucriotettix oculatus. Lineage (NCBI taxonomy): Eukaryota > Metazoa > Arthropoda > Insecta > Orthoptera > Tetrigidae > Eucriotettix > Eucriotettix oculatus. The sequence continues at coordinate 190,406,290 of CM067377.1, read as the reverse complement.
AGGTATTACAAAGAAAAAGATTTTCTTGATAATTTGGCATTGAATTAAGCCAGAGTCAAACACGTTTTGTTTTAAATTTTTCAGATTAATCTACTGCAACTAATTTATTAACTCTAGTTCGTTTAATATCTGTTATTTTTGCTAATAAATGTATTGAGGTTAAATTTCCGAGTTTCAAAACATTGATTTATATCTCTCTAATTTTACATAAAAACCTGATAAAAACTGTGGCGTCGGAGCGTGTAATACAGATGCGCGCTAAGCTGAGATGACACGCGAGAACATAAAGTTATTTAACAATTTATTAACTTAATTATATATAAGCAGGTATATATGATAATAATGCTTTTTGATATAATAATGGAACATAGTGTAAAAAATAAGATAATTCGTTAGGATCAGAAAATATTTAACTTGTTGTTGTTGTGGTATTCAGTCCTAAGAATGGTCTGGTGCAACCCTCAATTCGCAAGCCTTTTCATTTCCTCATAACTAGCACAACCCACATCCTCCATAATCTGCTTAGTGTATTCTATCCTTGTCGCCCCTCTTCTGTTCTTACCCCACACACTTCCCTCTAATGCTAATTTTACAAGACCCTCGTGTCTTAAAACGTAGCCAATTAATCTATACCTTCCCTTAGTCAGCGTCTTCCATATTGTTCGCTTTTCCCCTATTCTGTTTAGAAGTTCCTCGTCAGTGATTCTATCCAGCCATCTAATTATCAGCATTCGCCTATAGCACATTTCAAAGGCTTCTATTCTTTTACTTTCCGGAGCTCTTATCGTTCACGTTTCGCAGCCATATAACGCTCCATAGAAAAAATTTTATCAACGATTTCCTAATATTCACACATATTACCCGTTAGTAAATTCCTCTTTTTCGCGAAAGCCTTCCTTTCCTGTGCTATCCTACTCTTTATGTCTACTATACTTCTACCATCCCTAGTTATTACGCTTCCCAAGTAGCAGAATTCCTTAAATATCATCAATATATCCCTTCCCAAACTAACACACTTTGTAATTCAACTGTTTCCCAAACTGCACTCCATTACCTTGGTTTTCCCTCTATTAATCCTCATATTGAACTCTTTCTCCAGGACTCCGTTTATGCCATTTATTATGTTTCCAAGCATTTTTCTGATTCCCCTAATACTACAATATCGTCGGCAAAGCGCAAGTTTTTTATTTCTTCTTCTTGCAGTATGATTCCTTTTCCACATTCTGTTTTAACTTTCTTCAACGCCTGTTTTATATATATATATATAGTTTAACAGCATGGGCGAAAGAATGCATCTGTGTCCTAATATAGTAATTTATATATATATATATATATATAATTATACAAATTGTATACAAAATTATTTGACAACTGAGGATATGTACAATTGCTTTAAGATTGAAATCAAGTTAAAACCAAATTTATTTGTTCCATATTGTAAAAATTACATAAATTTTTATGTTTTTAAAAAAATTGTATTTTTTGAATTTGTAGATGACTATGGCTTGCCGAAAAATCCTGTAAAATTGAAGAAATTTGAGATCTAAATTGATGTATTGTTTTGGTTAATTAAGTGGCGTGATTGATAAAACGTAGGGATTGCACAATGACTATGGTTACTTATAAAACGCAGAGAGAAAGAGTTGTCTTCTGTTTCAATCAAGACCGGAACTCTTAGAAAAACATTACCGTTTAACAGTAGAATCAATAGATACTAAAATGCATGATTCCAATAACTGAATCAGTCTTGTGTAGAAAGCTCTATCTTCTTTGGCTCTACAGCCCATTTATGGCCTGGGCCTACCGGTTCGACTGTGGACTGTCAACTTGCATGACGCATCAGAACGCTCTATAATCATAGAAGTAAAGTACTGAAATTCGCTGTGAAGGTAACAGCATTTATTAAAAAATATATAATCGCTCGCAAATAATTAAGCTGTTATCTGTAATACGATTCATTAATAAATAAGTGTTCTTGAAAATTATAAGAGGAAACGCTTTTAATTTAAGATTGATTGGATAATTAATTTTCCTCTAAAACCTTATTTAATAAAGCTCTAACAACATATTACCTAAAGAGATGTAAATAATTTGGACGTCGCGTGCGTTTTGTGTGTCTCAAGTCTCCTAGCAGGATGAATGACTTCCGAGAAAAGGTCATGAATGGTATATAACAACAATTGTGAAGAATTCCTGACACGTAGTACGAGTGTAATAATGATTAGGGAGACGCGCAGTGCGTCGCGCTGACGCATTGAGCACGACAGGCGGCCCATTTGGGTCTATTGTCTGCTTTAATTAAGTGGATGTTTCTTATTAATTTTTGTGAACGAGGCGCACGGGGCGCCGGTCCGTATTGTTCGTGTTGAGAAATTAATTACTGCTCCCGGAAGAAGAGTTTTCTGCAGGTAAACAGCTACGACCCAACACACAATCTAATGAGGCTTCGCGAATTTGTATTCCCTCGGACGGCTTGTCAGACGTTGCGTTCCTTCCACGCCTACACCATTCTTCTCCTTTGCTCCATGATTAACTCTGCTGGCAATTAGATGCGCCACAAGTACCTTATTATTACACCTATAGCTAATTTTGTATCCATATTACTTCGTTACATCAAGCATTTGCCTCATATCTATTAATTGAAAACTCGTATCTGACACTAATCTCTTTTAATTTAAAATATTATATAATTAAATCCTCTCCACCTTCACATTGAACCGACTGACTTGCCCTCGATGTACGTCGGAAATGTCATTCCTCATCAGAGTGACATTGAAAATGACTGATTATAAACAATAACAGAGCTATATAAACCGTGTTGTGGTCACTGACCTGGCGCTACTTTAATGGCCAACACGGTCAGCGCACTTGACGGATTCTTATATTTACTTTTGAGGTTACATCCAGGATAACGGGTATGTTTTACCTCTACCGCAAAGTGTCGAAGAATTACAGCCCCGCATCGTTTCAGCAGTCATTACTGTGTTGGTTTTTAAGCAGAATTGAACTGCTAAATATACATGACGTTTCGTATTGAATGGGAAAGAGAACATCATAGTACAAATTCTGTAAATTATTATTTAGCCAAAACAAATTAATTCTGAAACCTGGAAGTAGTGAATAATTTTCTAGTTATGAAATCGTTTAGATAGATAGATTTATTACGTTACAATGGGCTGAGCCCTGGTGGTGGCAACATACATTTAAGATTACAATAAAGGAATATAAGTTAAAAAATTATACTAATATAAACATTCAATATACAAATACTTTAACACTAATTATAAGCCTGAATAAATTAAGTTAAACCATTTCCTTAATTCTGTCCCTAAATAATTTTACACTCTTCTGAAAAGTCGCTAGTAGACTTGCAGGCAAATCATTCCAGTCTTTTACGGTCCTATTTACGAAGGAGTATTCACCCACGTCCGTTCGTTGTCTTCTCTGATTAATTTTAAATGGATGATCATTTCTCGCTACATATGTTGGTATATGAATACGAGTTTTGATATGACTCCAGGCCGGTTCGTACAGTGCACAAAGCCTGCCTGGCCCTCTTTCTCCTCCAGATTACCATACACGTGCCTCTTGAAATATTTGCTTTTCCTGCCCGGTTTTGAACCCCGCCCAACGCTTGTATCTAATCCCAACACACCGCCCCATACTCAAGGATACAGACCTATAAGCGATCAATTAAAGACTGGATTGATCGGAAACACGGAGAAGTGAATTATTATTATCTTACTCAACTCTTGACCGGTCACGGCTGCTTCAGGGCATACTTCTACAGGTTTGCCATAGATAATTCACCTGCATGCCCTGAATGTGAACTTAATGAGACACCAGAACACGTGTTTTTCAGTTTCTCGAGATTTTCATATGGGAGACGAGCATTAGAATGTGGTATTGGAACCTCAATAACACCAGATAATTTGGTACCCAATATGCTGCTCTCACCTAATACCTGGAATAAAGTAAGCGCATATGCCTCTACAGTAATTCAAAGATTAAGAAATTACGAAAAAGAGAGAAATAATAATGTTTAAAGGAGACAGAGAGAGCTTGACGCTACGACTGCTTCCTGTGAAGTAATGTCTAACGACGGTCCCACAGGAAGATACACACAGTCATCGTTGGAAAGGGAGGTGTTTTTAGTGGGTAGAATCCCACACTACTATCCAGTGCGGACCCTGAGATAGTGTCTTTAGAAGATTTTCACCTGCCCTCGCAAAAAAAGACCTATAAGCGATGTCTTTGGTCTTTCGGGTACTTTTCCGCAGTATTCTATTGACAAAGTGAAGCGCCCTCCACTGAATTTATGTGTTCTCCCCAATTTAAGTCTTTGCTCAAAGTTACGCCCAAATATTTACAAGTGTCTACTTGTAATTTATTTTTATCCCCTAATTTATATTCAACTTGAAATCAAAATGGCACCGTCCATGAAGGAGAAAATATATTACGTTTCGGAATACGCCAAAACATAATCGATTATGATCGTTAAAAAAAATTTTCCCCACCAAATTTAGAAAAAAACAATGCAGCGTCACAACATCGAACGGTGATTGAAGCAGTTTCTTGTTTAAGAAAGCAGCCCAGGACGAGCAGCAGCCAAATCCGAATTCGATAAATGCTTTTATTACTTTATTAAATGTTTCTAGAAGTCCACAACATCTACACGTCGTGCGAGCTCTGAATTCAATGTGCCTCGAACAACTGTGTAGCGTGCTACGGAAACGTTTACAATTGCCTTCATACATCTTTCACGTGGTGCAGCCATTAACACCTTCCGACAAACCGTTGCGTAAACGTTTCTCGGTGAATTTGGAAGATGAGCTGTTGGTAGATGGTTTCTCGCAAACGTAATTCCAATAGTTTACGATTTTGGGGAACTTAAAATGCACATGGTGTAATGCAACATCGGCGTGATTCTTGAATGGTAAACGTTTTTTGTACCATTTGCACCAGTTTCTATTTTAGTCGTTCTTTATTGGTGGAAAGCACTCCCACACTGGCGGCACAGAAACGTACCTGGACGGTAGTCTACCCCGTCACTTGATTGGTCGTGCTGGTTTAAAGATATGCCATTAATTGTTAGCCACCGAGATCTCTATATCGAACCCCTCATGATTTTTTCCTATTTGTATAAAGCCAAAGTATTCGTGCCTCCATTTACCCAAAACATACAGCAACATCAGCAGCGGATAACTGAACACTAACAAAAGGATAAATTTTATTTATTAAAAGAAAGTAATTACAGCGTTCACATGCCTAGTTTTTGTCCCACTCAATATGAAACATTCTGTATTTTTGTCTTGCGACGAAGGATGGTCACGTAGCATTCATAAACATCGTAAAAAAATTGATACTTTGTCTTTCACAAACAGCAGAGATGGCGACCTTAATTAAAACAAAAGACCATTTTTGCAACAGGGTAGATTAATGTGATTAAATGCAACAATTGCAAATTATGTAAAATTTATATATTTTTCTTTTAAGTCGTATCAGCTGCAAGGAAATTTATAATATGTAGTGAGGGTTAATGTATAAGTATAGGATAATTAAAACGGAATAAAATTCCTTCTATTTAAACAGTTTTTCGTTTAACATATTTATAAAAACAAAAATTATTAATTTTTACTCTACACTTGCCAACGCTTTCCTCCAACTACTTTTCCTATATCTGGATTCAACGCCTGAGATATTACCATTTACATTAAAGCATACAGACATTTGTCAATAAATCTTCACCTGTGTGCCATTTTATTTAATTTAAACTGAAAAATCAGATGCTCACCGAATAATATACTCCCAAAATTGCATATAATTTGTGCAGCAAAGTTTTTAACTTCTGAGTATTTATCTTAACTAATAAAATATTTGTTGAAGGAGAATATCAAAGTACAAATTCTCTAAATGATTTATTTAGCTAAAACAAATTAATTCTGAAACCTGGAAATAGCGAAAATCTTCCACTTATGATATCGTCTATAGAGGCATTTTAAATCAAAATGGCACCATCCATAAAGGAGAATCAAATAATTCCAGTGGTATTTAAAAGGAATTATTTGAAAATGCAAAGGAAAAGGGCTGATAAAAACGTTTATCGAATTCATTTTTCATTTTTTCATAATACGCTACTTTGATTTTGTAATTTTAACAGCTCACACATGTGTCAAAATGTTTGTTTCTATTTTATTTTTAAACAATTTGTTTTTTGAACAAAACTTTTAATTGCATGGGCACGTATTATTTACAATTGATCGTTTCCTTGAAATGTTAAAAGCAATATTTTATAATCGATATATTTTCCCTTTTTTCATCTTTAATTTCCCATAGAATAATAATTTCCTCCAAAAGCAGACAGAAACTTTTTGGGATTTTGTTGCAGGACAACCAACAAACTTCTGCGAAATAGGGATGGTCTTCGAATTGAGATTCTAAATCTTAAAAAAAAACAGTAAGTTGGCGATGATTCGGTGTTCTACAACTAATAAAGTTAAGTATCTTTGTTACTGTTTAAAACATTTAATCCATTATTAAAATATTTGCTACGAAGAAATTGTCCTGGACCATTTTTTAGAATGTAACGGCAGAAGGTGATCTTTCCACGCTAGATATGTCTGGGAAGGGAGCTCGAATTTCTTATCGCGTTTTCCATAAACATAAATGTTCATATGCTTAAACAATTTATTATAATAAAGAATAGTATTTAATTGAGAAAATAGATTACAAATAGTCCATACAATTGGTCATTTAAAGAAATCTACAATAGCTCTGTTTTAGCATACAAGAGCAAGCGGAAACGGAACGCCTGCAGACTCCATTCTCGTTGGCCTCAAAATCTGGAATCTACATTCAGTCGCGAACGGCAACGCTACTAGCCCAGAGTCGTCAGCTATCGTCTGGGGCTCGCCCCTTAGAGGTGCAAAGATAAAATACCCCGTTTGACGAGGAGGCAGAGCAACGGCCTCTAAAAGTAACCAAGAAAATCCCCTCTCGAGCGAGTGGCTAGAAGATTATTCGCCAGGTGTTAGGAGGTACCAACAGAACTGGTACATATTTCAAGAGAGAACTTGTTGGTTACTATGACAGTGAAAAGTCCTGATTTCTGGTTGATCTGGAAAAAACATCTTGTAATTTTCTTGACATAAAGTTACTTGCTACAAACCCGAGTCTGTCAAAAGGAGGATAGAATTTTTCTACAATGGTCCATACAGTAGTTTAAAGGGTTAACAGGAAATAGTATGACTTTGTCTCCCTTAAACGGTATTTCCTCAATAAAAAATATTTCAGTTTTAATTTTATTTCCGAGCTGGAAGGGTCACAGAAAGAGTAACTCTAGGTCTGCGTGATGCCATATGACACTCCTTGCATAAACTACCATTTCTTAAAATTTTCTTGGCCATAGTTACTGATATTTTAAGTTTTCCACACCTAAGGGCCTCTGCTCACTAGAACGTACCATAAAAGGACCGTACCAGGAATGAAAACGACCGCTACGGTCAGTACTTTACCTACTGCAAGGAATCTACAACGTTCTATACCCGTATACATCGCGTATGATAACCGTACCATACCCGTTTACTTGCCGATCTTCTCCGGTCGTAATTTTTTACAAAGGTAACTATTTTAAGAACGGGGTGGGTCATCGACAGAAATCGTTTTGGCCCCGTCGCTTGCCATGCACAGACTGTACCGACACCTACATAGTATTCTCGCCAGCAGGTAGTTGACTGGACGGGCCTGGCACGCCACGGGGTTGGCCGTTGACGCTACGGTCTAATGTGTGTGTTTAGCTATACTAATTTTTACAAAAGAATATTAGTTACCATGTGTTGGTACGGTTACCGGCCCAGTATGATACGTTCTAGTGGGCAGATGCCTTAATAAGGAAACATAATTTTCGGTTACTACGATCGGTTTTACAAAGTAACTTGCGGGCACCACGTTCAAAGAATGTTTGACAGTTTTTCTTTCACGTTATGAAACAATTGTTGCGTTGTATTTTGCCATTCACCTCCTAAGATTTTTCTGAAATGTTCCATGGACCAAATAATTTGTCTGAGCTATTCCGGGAAACTAATTATAAGAAATAAAATTTTGAGAAAACTTAAGCTCTTAGGCCAACACATTCAATAAAAACTGATGAAAGCCTAAGAAAAATTCGCACTTAAAAGTTATTATATTATTATTCTAAAATAACAACGATGGTCTTTGAAAATAATAATTTTTATTAACTTATCATTTAGATCACTAATGAGTAAATTATAAACAGAATAGGGGAAAAGGGAACAATATGCAGGACGTTGACCAAGAGAAGGGATAGATTAATAGGCAACGTTTTAAGACCTTGTAAAATTAGCATTAGAGGGAAGTGTGTGGGGTAAGAACAGAAGAGGGAGGCCAAGGATAGAATACGCAAAGCAGGTTGGGTTGTGCTAGTAATGAGGAAATGAAAAGGCTTGCGCAAGATGGTTTAGAATGGAGGGATGCATCAGACCAGTCTTAGGACTGAATACCGCAAGAGCACAAATCATTTGGATATGTTTATTTGATATCGTCACTGAAGATCAGTCATGCCATTTATATTTCTCACATTTCACAGAAGTAAATTTGTGTCATATATATATATATATATATGTGTGTGTGTGTGTTTGAAGAAACAAAAATAGAAATAAATAAAGAAATTGAATGTCTTCTTTGTGTGCCTGGAAACAGAACACCGCTCTCATAATATCTGGTAGAGCTTATTGCTTTCTTGCAGCTGTCACTGACGCTCGTTATTGTAGCTCGTAAAATGTCCTCCACATATCCAGTGCCTAGTTTCCGTCAGTCTTCACACTGATCTCTTTTTACGGCGTTGAAACTGCAGTGGGAGGACGCTATAGGTTGTGTTGGCTGCTCCGTACACTTTTTCATATTTATGGAAGTTCTACAACGTTTATATAACTAAAAATATTTTAAAAAACTAATTCTGTACTGTTCTGATAGATTCTACAGGTATTCTTTTAAAATCAGATGAAAATAAAACCTTTCCGTTGTCATCGTCACGAAAGATATTCAGCAACTTAATACCACGCTCGCCCCTTCCAAAAACAACAAAGAATATTTTGTTTTTAAACCGTACATTATCATTTGTTAGAAAATTTTTAAACATTGCCAACAAATTCCAATATTTCCCCCCCTCTTATTTACGAGGTAATCGTTCGAATTGATAACTAGTACTTGTAGTTCATTTACTGATCATGGATCATGGATTATGAGTAACATGGAATTAATACGGTACATTAAAAACATATCAATATTTATTATAAGTGAAACATCAAAAAAGTTTTAACGACGCAAGTTAGATTGTTGTTGTTGTGGTATTCAGTCCTAAGATTGGTCTGATGCAAACCTCCATTCTTACCTACCTTGCGCACGCCTTTTCGTTTCATCATAACTATTACAACCCAGATCTGCCCTAAACTGCTTAGCGTATTCTATCCTTGGCCTCCCTCTTCTGTTCTTACCCCACACACTTCCCTCTAATGCTAATATTACAAGCCTCTCATGCCTTAAAACGTGTTCTATTAATCCATCCCTTAACTTGGTCAACGTTCACCATATTGTTCGCTTTTACCCTATTCTGTTTAGAACTTCCTCGTTTCTTACTCTATCCACCCATTTGATTTTCAGCATTCGCCTATAGCACTACATTTCAAAGGCTTCTATTATTTTCCTTTCCCCAACTCCCATCATCCACGTTTCGCACCCACAACCCCACGCTCCTTACGAACATTTTTAACAATGGTTTCCTAATATTAACACTTATATTAGCCGTAAGTAAAGCCCTCTTTTTCGCGAAATCTTTTCTTGCCTGTGCTATCCTACTCTTTATGTCTACTATACTTCTACCATCCCTAGTTATTACGCTTCCCAAGTAGCAGAATTCCTTAACTTCCGTCAAAATATCCCTTCCCAAAGACCCTTTGTTGTTCCACTGTTTCCCAAACTACACTCCATTACCTTGGTTTTCCCTCTATTAATCCTCACTTTGAACTATTTCTCTAGTACTCATTCTCAGTACATACGATTCAGGCAATTTATTAAAAAATTACTTATTCTCTTCAATTCTATGACTTTTTCGCAATCTGAATATACCGAAGACAGTACTGGGGAAGTAAATTTTATTACCTAAGTTAAATTTTAATTATATTGTAACAAATGCCAGTTTTCATAATTTGTTTGAAGTTATTGTCAGACTGAAGTCCTAGTGAAATTGTGAATATGAGGGTAAATCTTCAGCGTTTTATAAGAATATGCTCGTCGATATTTATAATTTACTGTTGTCAATGCACTCTTTACTGATGACGCGGATAAAAGTGGAGGACTGTCTGTAAACATCTTAACCGTCCGCAGACACGCAAACATTCTCATGCTACTGACGCATTAACAAATTATCTTTCACTGACACATTATAATTCGTACACTTTCTACTCTTAATATGATGGGAAATAAACCACTTTTTCTAAAACTTTATCACTATTATATAATCACGAAATTGGCACCTGATTATTAACTATTACATTATGTTTAACTTATATATATAGAACAGGCGATGAAGAATATTAAAACGGAATATGGAAAAAGAATCAAACTGAAAGGAGAGGAAATAAAAACTTTCGCTTTGTCGACGATATTGTAGTGTTAGGGGAGTCAGAAAAAACTAGTTAACTATAATAAATGGCATGAAAGGGGTCCTTGAGAAATAGTTTAATATGAGGTTCAATACAGGGAAAACCAAGGTAATGTAGTGTAAAATGGGAAACAGTAGAATAACAAAGGTTGTTAGATTGGGAAAGGATATTTTAACGGAAGCTACTTGGGAAGCGTAATAACTAGGGAAGGTAGAAGTATAGTAGACATAAAGAGTAGGATAGCACAGGCAAGGAAGGCTTTTGCGAAAAAGATGAATTTACTTACGGGTAATATAAGTGTGAATATTGGAAAATAGTTGCTAAAAAAGTTCGTATGGAGCGTGGCGTTATATGAGTGCGAAATGTGAACGATAGGAGTCGGGGAAAGGAAAAGAATAGAAGTGTTTGAAATGTGGTGCTATAGGCAAATGCAGAAAATGAAATGGGTGGATACAATCACAAACGAGCAAGTTCTAATGGTAAAATTAGAATCCTTTGAAATATGGTGCTATAGACGAATGTTGAAAATCAGATGGATGGATAGAGTAACTAACGAGGAAGTTCTAAACAGAATAGGGGGAAAGCCAACAATATGGAGGACGTTGACCAAGAGAAGGGATAGAGACATGATAGTCTTGTAAAATTAACATTAGAAGGAAGTGTTTGGGGTAAGAACATATGACAGTTCGCAGTCGACTCAATGAGCTTTAGAGCCAAGGAAGAAAGGAAAACACACTTCTTCGTAATACATTTAAAGAACAGATCAATTTGGATAATTTTTTTCCATATTCCTCACAACAACAAAAAGACAAATACATTGGAGATACGACACGCATACCACCCCAAGGTGAGTAGGTGGAATTAGTGGAATTTTTATTGGTAACTAGCTGGGGACCCGGCGTTGCCCGAGTATTTATTTATATCATCCCGATACATTATTTAATTCTTGGTCAATACATGATTCAACAGTTATCGAAAACATCACATTATGAACATTAAATGTACTCCTGGTATGTCGAGAGAGGGACTCGGCGATGTTAGGGCAATTATTTATATAATCCCGGCACATTATTTAATTCTTAATCAAAACATTATTTAAACGTCATCCGAAACGTCATAATATGAATCCCCTGATATACTCTCACTATCTAGAGAAGTGTCAAAAATACTCCCGGTACAATAACAGGGGTAAAAATATTTTCAGTACTCTAACAGAATATAAATGCCCCCGCCCCCCATTTAAGGGATGAATTTTTACTTAAAACGCATTACACCGATTTCTACACAAAACTTGATAGTTTCCTTGTTATTTTCATGTGACTGATTTCCACCCTCGCCCATCACATGCTGCAAGCAAGGGGTTGAAATTATACACAAATATTGTCGGAGAAACACTATAAATTTTATTGACCTTAATAATTTTCTTCTACTGACATATGAGCCTTTATTACATACAAAAGCTCCATACTCTCCTATTAAGGGTAGTTAGTGTCTTATCTCCAAAGTATTTTGTTTTGGTTCTGGACTAATATGGAAATAAAATTTTGTCAAAATTGTTCTATCCTTTTAATGTATTAAACAGAAGTATGTTTTACCCCGTCCAATTCCCCCTGTTAGGGGAAGAACTGTAATTTAATTAGCGTTTAAAATGTCAGAATGAAGACTCCTATAGGATCTATTTCGATACCAAACTTCACTACTTTATATTTATTTTCATATAACGCCCCATACAGATCCACGATGAATGCGATTGAAATTATACGCAAACAAATTAACCGAAAACGCCATCAAAATGGTTAAGGAAATAACGGCAGTTTATGGAATTTGAAAAATTTCATCCCCTCCGCCCCCGCCCCAAGTGGTTGTCATTGTGTATTACCCTAATTGTGTTGAGTTCGATCATCCAAGAACACCTGTTCAAAATTTGGTCCAAATTGTTCCATTCGTTAAAGATAGTATGCGGAAGACTGTTTTACCCACTTCCAACCACTCTTAGGGCATTTTATATGTCAGAATTAAACTCAGCGGCTCACATTACAGATGTATAAAGCCGAATCTCGATTTTTTTTTTGGGATTAACAGGCTACATGAGGGTGATCCTGGAACAGGCAACTTCCCTTTAATAGCATAGGAAGGTAATTGAAAAGGAGGGATGCTGAAGGTAGATCAAGATTCTTGAGGTCATTTTTGTTTTATAGTGTTTCTCCGGCAAGATTTGTGTACAATTTCAACCCATTCCCGAAAGTGACGTGTGGAGGTGGAAATGAATCATATAACAAGAAAACTATCGCCTTTGGTGTAGAAACCGGTGTAATTCGAGTCGCTGTGTTTACATTATGACCTTTAATATGTAATATTAAGTAAAGATTCTTGAGGTCATTTTTGTTTTATAGTGTTTCCCCGGCAAGATTTGTGTATAATTTCAACCCATTCCAGAATGTGACGTGTGGGGGTGGAAATGAATCATATAACAAGAAAACTATCGACTTTGGTGTAGAAACCGGTATAATTCGAGCCGCTGTGTTACATTATGACCTTTAATATGTAATTTAAGTAAACATTAATCCCTTACTACTGAAAATTTTTGGTATTGTAGCGGGAATATTGATAACTCCCTCGAGAATCTGAGAGTATACTTGAGGTTGGTAATGTGATGTTTTCTATGCCGGTTTATTCATGTTTTGACCGAGGAATTAAATAATGTACCGAAATAATATGTATAAATAAATACACGGACATCGTCGGGTTCTCAGCTAGGGTACGATATATGCCATTATAGAAAGCATTTCCATGTGTGATTTTTATTAATTTAATTTAACTATATTTCATACTTCTGAAAATCTTTGTACTCCTCGTACAGTTCGTGTAGTCGAAATATCGTCCACAGTTAACCAATCATCATCAAGAAGAATTACTGTCAACAACAAATCTCATCCACAATTTTAAAGATATGATCAACGTATTTTTAATTGATAAATGTTTTGTGAATTAGTTTCTAATGTTAAATATCGAATTATCATTTAGTTACAGTTTATTAACTTTTATGCTTTAAGCTGAAGTGTAATATGTAATCATTAATTCGCTTTATGTTCAACACAATCCAGAAAGCGACATTCATTGAACTTGTCCGTGGCTACACGCTTAAATTATTTCTAATTAATTCAAATGAAATGTAATTCCATATTGGGCGTGAGAGTTGTTTATTTGATTTTCTGACGTAATGATTTCTTATTGCATCGTTAAAAGTTGAGCGGTACAAATATTATCTATTAATTGTTACTGCATGTGAAAGTTAGCATGTGCTACCGTACGGCTTTTTAATTGACTATTCTTCATAGTCGCGGTTGGCGAACCTCCAAGCGCTTGCCCTTTCAAAACTCTTTCTGTAAACTTGTGTTGTTCAGTCATTAAAAAAGTTCCCTAAGTGGTTACCCCCGGGCTAACATTTCCTCTTGTCTTACTTCTGAGAATCCAATTAAGTTTAAACATATTTTGAAGAATGTACTCTGCTTGTTCCAAGAAACTGTTACCCTAATTGTTTTACATTTTCCAAGAAATAATTAAGAAATAGGTGATTGTTAATGGTATTCATATATTTGGAGTTTTATGAACTCTAAAATAGAGTTACTAAAGGTATTTCCATGGAGGAGTGTATTAAATGATGTTAATTTTATTAATAAATGCCATTAATATAATTCACTTTGAAGTATTGCAAAGAGAATTTAAATATGTATTATAAATATAGTATATATAGTAACAATATATTATCAATATCGTTTCATTTATTTATTACTACCTGAGGATCCGGCGTTGCCCGGGTAAATATTTATATTATCCCGGTACATTACTTAATTCTTGGTCAACACATGATTAAACGGGCAGCTAAAGAATGGCGAATTGAATATGAACCTCAAATATATTCCCGGTACGTAGCAGGGCTAAAATTATTTTCAGTAAACTAACAGAATAAAACTTCTCTTAACACATTATAAGGACACGAAAATACTCCTCATACATTAAAGCAATAAAAATTTCCACCAGAAATCTAAGTGTACAAAGTATTAACGGTAAGAAACACTTCATGAGAAAGACAAAATTATGTCCGGTATTTTAAGATTGTAATAATTAGCTCTGGTACCATAAGAAGGAGCTAGGTATTTTTTACCCATACAGTGTTCGAACTTGACCTAAGTGACATTAAACAAAGTGCGATTAAAATAGTTCCGCTTGTAACGGAAATTAATTTACCCCCTGATAACCACTAATATTGAACGTAGGCATAAATGTGTTTTACCCCGGTCCCACCCGTTTTAGGGGATGAACTACAATTTAAATCGCAATCTAAATGTCAGAATCAAACTGAAAGACTCCTATAGCACCGATTTCGACACCAAACTTGACTTTTCATTTTCATATGACGCCCCCTACAATGCCGCCCCTATTAATACTCCACTTCGACGCAGAATGGCGTTGAAATTATAAGCAAACAAATTAAGCGAAAACGCTATCAAATTACATGACCGAGATAAATTATATATTAGTTGGATATAACGTTTTTATGGATATTTAAAAATTTACGCCCCCTGCACCCCAGCCCTTATGATGGAAGCCGTTGTTTTCCGGGTTTCCAAGACTACGTGTTGCAAATTTAGCGGCAGATTTTATGTTCGTTAGAAATGATATGTGGAACTGTTTTTGCACCTTATAACCGCTATTAAGAGATTAACAATAGCTTGAATTACACTTTTAATACCAGAACTGAACTCAGTGTCTCACATTACACCGGTTTACATCTCGATTGTTTTCTCGTTATTATTTATGTGATTCCCCTCCAGGCCTACCCCTAGATTATGTGTTGGTCGAAATTATACGCTAGCAGAATCGGAGGAGACACTATCAAATTAATTGTCCCAAAATTGAATTCATTTGATGGAATATTGGGAGCTTTTGGATATTAATAAATTTACACCCCCGCCAAACTGGTGGTAACCGAGTGCAGAACACGAGTGCAGAATTTAGTTGTAATTATTCAGTCCGTTAAAAATAGTTTGCTGAAGTCTCTTTTACCCTCTTCCAATCCGTCTTAGGGGATGAAGTATAACTTAAATTACACTTTTATGTCAACATTAAACTCAGTGACTCACTTTAAACCACTTTAGAGCCCAATATCGATTGTTTTTGGTTATTTATATGTTTTTGTCCTCCACTCCCAACCCTAAGAGTACTTCCCTACGATTATGGATGGGATTGAAATTATATGCTAACGGTATTGGACACACTATCAAATTAATTGATCCAAAAATGTATTAATATGATAAAAATAGTCGTCGTTTTTCCTTATTTAAAATTTTACACGCCTCCAATTTCGCATATAGGGGTTGTAGCCACGTCTTACCTCGACTGTGCTGTTTTCCGGGTCGCAAAGACGTGTGTACCAAATTTAGTCAATATTGGTCCACTAGTTTAGATTTTTATACCTAACAAGCATGCAGACACACGAACACATACAGGTAATTTTATTATACAGACTAATTATCCTACTCTTCCTGGAATAATTACATATGTGTATCACTCCAGAGTTTCGAGTGATACACATGTGTAATGAATAAAACCAAGCCAAAATAAATATTATTATAATTATAAATTATTTATTTACGACTTAATAATTCATGTTATATCAGGAGAGAGGTAACTAGGTTTGTGAAAATATGATTCACAGTGGTCCACTACCTTGTACACAAAATTATGATGCAGAAACTTGGTAATAAACATACTATTTTGATAATATTGGCGCAAGCAAACATTATATACAGATCATAATATGCTGAAATATACAATTCCTTATTTTTATAGCGGTTACTGTACATAATCTTGTTTTCTAAGCTTGAAAATGACAACATCGAAAGCTGCCTGTTTTTGGTTTATATTCTACCAGTCTTATTACTAACGAAAATAATGAATATTTTTAAAAATGTTTATTTTGTCTCCTCTCCATCGGCTGCCCTTTCCTGACAATACTTCCCTCTGCCTTCTTCCTTCTTCTACTACTGAATAAATACTCTATGCATTAAAGAGGAGATCCTAGGTGGAGCAAAAATTTCAGTGGATTAATGGAACTATTTAAGTATGTTTGTTTTGAAAAATTAAAATATGAATATACTTTTTCGTTAATTATGGAGTGCAATTTTAGGAAAAAGAATTAAAAATTTTCTAAACAAATTAAATGAGAGAAAAAATATGAAGGAATGGGGGAAGAGGGAGAATGAGAGGAAGAGGAGATGAATGATTATAGGAATACGAAAAATAATTCTGTATTAAGAGAATATTAGTCAATAACATGTGAGGGTCTATGTGAAAGAGTAGAAGAAGAGATTATCATAATGATACCAGCTGTTAAATTGCTAATAGAGGGAGGGATCATATATATATATATATATATATATAGTGTAATTAGTGAGGAGAAGCATATAAAAAGATAAATAACCTGAAAAAGTTTTCAAGGAATGCTTAAAGAGGGTTCACAGTATAGATAAATAATTTAAAAAATATATATTAACCGCAGGACGACTCTTTCTGTGCGCCGCAAGCAGACTCATGAACTTTACGCGAGTGTTCTATTAATTTTACTTATAATTTTAGTAAATAGTCCCCAACTAAAACCACCAGAATACCAGTTAAATTAGTTAAGTTTGAAACGCTTAAAGATTTATTTAAATTTTGTGAATATATTGTCAATTTGTGAGCCAATTACGTATTAATTGAAATGCAAATAACCTCTAAATTATTATTACACTAGATGTTATTGAAATATTACAAACACTTTCTTCACGATCTCGCCTCCAAGATCTAACCGACAAGTTGGTTGTTTACACAAATATATTAATGTGAAACTAACGAAAATATCATAAGTAGTGTCCAGAGTCAAATTGATGCATATTTTGAACGCATGAGATCATCTTTTAAATTCAGAACCGGATGCTTATTAGTTATTTATTTGTCATAGAAATTTACTTGATTTAAAAACTTCAGTCGTTAATTAATTTACTAGTCAAACGCCCATAAATTAACAAAAAATATTTACCGTTCTGTAATGTTCAGTGACAAAATATAAAAGTTTCTCTTTATTTCTTCATCCTGTTTAGCGTTGTCCTAAAGCCTCTAATAATCAAATTATCTCATTACACGTAAATATTAAACGGTTATATTTGGTTTAAAAACTTATATGTTTCAATATTCTTAACATCATACTACTTAATAAACTTGATTTCAGCTTAAAACTGTCTTTTGGTTCCGCAATTTAAACATAATTTAGACTATTTATGGTAAAAGACATAATCATATGATTAATTCGAAAATATTCATATTTCTTGTTCGTTGCCCCGCTTATTAAACATTGTTATAATACGAATATCAAATGCATACATAATAAATGATTAGAGAGACAGTTGGAACATAGACAAGTGTGAATTATTAACATCGTTAACCCTACCTTTTACGGAATAATGATGTCTGCTGTAAAGTTATACTTTGATAAAACACGACGCTTAATCTACGTTTTTAAGTGGCTTGTTAATTATAATTAACAAATGTAATTTATTATACATGAAAATTTGTGTATTGTAGTCCTCTGCCCAGAAAAGATTTCTGTCGTTCTCTTAAAGTTTAAGGTTCCTTCCTGCCCCCATTTAAAGTCGAAAGTGGTCCTACCTTAAACTCATACAGAACTCGCAAACGGATAGATTATGAAACAAAATTTTCTGACTTTACAGTTGCATTTTTTTTACATTTCGGCCGTAACCGTCGCTAGAGATGGTCCAGAACGGACCAAATTTTTCACATGTAAATTCAATAATCTTTTCGGCTGGGGGAGTCAAGGAGTAAATTAGATGTTTTGCTAAATTTTAAGCCTGAGGAAGTCTCAAAAATGAGATGAAACGTCGTTTTTGTAAATAAATAGTGATATATTTAATGCTGACTTTTTGGCCGTCTTTTTATTTATTCGATAGATTATGCCCTCTCGTAGCGTGTAAAAACAGATTATTAAATTTCTGTTGGGAATGAAATAACACTAATGGTATATAAATTTTTAAAAAATGACAAAAAGCCTGATATAACTCATTTTGTATATTTTTGTCAGGTAAACTATTTAATTGAATATTAATATTGCTAGTTGTCAGACTGACTGGATATTTTAATTGTAAAAGAAAGCATTAGGGTTCTAAGTAACTGAGAGTTAAAAATTAAGGACACCATAAATGATCTTGATGTTCGACTTTAGACTGACTTAGTAATCGTTAATCTTTGTGATACTTTCTAGGTAAAAAGACTTTTCCTACAATACTGTAATGACTAGATATGGCAATCGCCATTTAATTTCACCACTGGGTGAAGAATTCCCCATATTGGAGACAGCAGTCCAAGTAAACGCCATGACGCTTCAGAGACGAGACATTGGGTTCCAGAAAAGTGCCAAAAACTCGGTTTGGTGACCTAAGTCTAGTTCTTCAACCCCGGAAATTTTGGACAGCCAGAAATTAGGGAGAGAAACTGCGGACAAAGCTGAATTTTGATTGGAGGCTGAGGATCAGGTGATCCGCCACGCATCTCATGGTGGGGTGAATGAAGGAGATGACCTGCGAGGTTGGATGAGAATTGAAGGGCAAGAAAATAAAGCAGAAATCAAGACAGGAGTAGGACAAGGATGCAGTTTGTCGCCCATGCTGTTTAACTTTTATATAGAATAGGCGATGAGGAAAGTTAAAAATGAATATGGAAATTAGAGCAAAACTGACAAAAAGGCTGATGCAGCTCATTTATGGAATATTAATATTCATTTAAAAAAAGCAATGTTTCTTCCATATTTGTGAACTTTCTCAGGTACGTTTCAAATGGCTCAATCCGTTAATTTTGTGTCGCGGACTGTACAGCGACGGTTACGACTCTAATTTAAATATTGTCATAATCTTAAACTTATTCCATTTAGTAGCAGGGGTTTGTCAACTTTCAACGCCTGTTGTTTATGAGCCATTGCTGGCAAACACACTCGAAACAAATTCCACCTTACGCATCACAGAAACTCGTATTGCAATCAGATGTGGGCAAATTACAGCGGCTATCGTAGGGAACCTGGACAATGGAAGTAGGGTCTCTGCCGCTAGGGGCGCTCGCCGCGGAGGCCCTTTGCATGCAACAATTACGGCCGACGGCACAAAGCTGTTTTGATTTACCAGCATCTCTCGATTGTTAATTTTGTTAATTGAGACTGGAATTAAACGTTCTGCACCAAGGATCGCAAATTGTGTGCTCCCAGATGAGTTTTTACGTTGAAGCACGTATTTATTCCAACGGCACTTCTTTAAACTGTTAAGTTTCAAATTAGCTAAAACGATGCATATTCCTCAAAAAAACTTTATGAAAAAGCAAGTTGTAAAATAGCATTCCTTTGTTTTGAAATCCTTGCCGTATTCAATATAATTTGACGCCAATTTATTTCTCGTTCAAATATTTTTACTACATTCAAATTTATCATTTTTCTTCTCTCTGAAATTTGAGGAATTTATTCCTGAAATTTGCCGTCAAATTTGTTACCCACAGTAAGTTATCGTGATAAAATTTATTAACCTAAACTGTATGAGAAATTCTTTGTCTTCACTTTTCGGCTCAATTGGGAATGAGAGATTTGAAAGAAATATTTTTTAAAATTATATTTTAATGTAATGCGTAGCCAAAACTCCTTTACGGTCACTGTTTTTCAAGTTATTATATTTTAAAATAGGTAGCTATCGACAGTTATACTGCCATATTCATCCTAATAATATACAAATCAAACAATACATTGTTTATAATTCAATTATTAAAAACTTTATACAATAACAATCTAAAAACCCTTGAAAAGGATATAAACATTTTTACATACATTGTACTTATACACTATTTTACAATATCCTTATTTCCCGTACAAAGTACGTTGTTAATATATAAAATATTTGTTTTTCTACACGTTGTCCGTTACAAACTGGCGGAAAAACCTCAGTATAAGTGAGGTTATACGTCATCGGTTGATCGATAGTGTATGATTAACATCGATTACTTATTTTTGTATATACATATATATGTATAATGACTTGTATATATTTAATTAACGTATAATATTGAGTATTATTGTAATTTATTTTTGGTCCTATTTCACTTCCTTCATTTCTGAAATTAATTATTTGATTACGAAGAATATTAATAAAATTTGATTCTGCGAATCTGAGTTGGACTTAGAATTGTTCATGTATAAAATACTTGTTTTGTCGAATGCGAATTCATGATTATTAGTGACATGATAATACTGTACTATTACACAAATATTTTACACATTAACAACGTACTTTGTACGGACAATATGGATATTGTAAAATAGTGTATAAGTACAAGGTATGTAAAAATGTTTATATCCTTTTTAAGAGTTTTTAGATCTGATATTGTATAAAGCTTTTTAATAATTAAATTATAAACAATGTGTTGATTAAGGAACGTAGGTTTTCCCGGCTGGATAAAACTTTATCCAATGTGTTGATTGATTTGTATGTTATTAGGATGAATATGGCAGTATAATTGTCGAAAGCTACCTCTTTTAAAATGTAATAACTTGCAAAACAGTAACCGTAAAGGAGTTTTGGCTACGCATTACATTAAAATATAATTTTAAAAAATATTGCTTTCAAATCTCTCATTACCAATTGAGCCGAAAGATGGAGACAAAGAATTTCTCATACAGTTTAAGTTAATAAATCTTATCGCGATAACATACTGTGGGTAACAAATTTGACGGCAAATTTCAGGAATAAATTCCTCAAATTTGAGAGAGAAGAAAAATGACAAATTTGAATGTAGTACCAATATTTGAACGAGAAATAAGTTGGCGTCAAATTATGTTGAATACGACAAGGATTTCAAAAAAAGGAATGCTATTTTACAACTTGCTTTTTCATAAAGGTTTTTTAGGAATATCCATAGTTTTGAAACATAACAGCTTAAAGAAGTACCGTTGGAATAATGTGTGTTGATATAATGTAATATAAGTTGAACTCATTGAATATATAAAATGTACGGTATCATCTATTCAAGATATCGTAATCAAACGTACACGAAAATTTCCTGTTTCAATCCCTGAAATTTTCATTGAAATCCGTTAAGCCGTTTCGAAGCATAGGCAACCCGTATCAATGCGGAGATTTTAACACACGTTAAGAAATAGGAAACCATCACGTAGAATTAATATATATATATTGTAACTTGTAAAGTTACAGTGACAGATAAAAACAATGCAAGCCAGATTTTGTAGCTTGCGAATAGCTGCGTGTTGGACGAGGGGCGCGCAACAATGCCCCGGGACGCATTGTTGTGGGAGAGACATTGTCGATTGGCTGATGTAAGCGGAAGCGGACGGGCAGTCGTCAGTGGGTTAGGTTAGAGGAAAGTCATGTTTCGTAAAGTAAGGGTGTATGAGTGACAACGCCCTGGTTGATATATTATTTTCGTGCTCCGAATATTAATTAAAACTGTAAATTGAATATTTGAGTGTTTTATGACAAAAAAATTCCTGGCGCCTTAAAAGTTATTAACTTCCAATACCGAGGAAGAGTTGGCCGGAAGCGACCGATCTGCTAATATATATATAAATATCATTATCAAAATAAAATATTCACTAATATTTAAGTTAAATTGTGTTTTATTAAACCCTCATATTTTCAAAGAGATCCGTTGTACCATTTCGAGACAAAAATACGGACAGACAGACCCTTTAATTTTATTTATTGGTATAGATTATGATTGTTTCTTCCTTCTCCTAATCGTTGAAGGCTATAGTGTAGTCATAGCACATTTCAGAAAGATTCTACTACTCAGAACGTAAAGTACCTAAGAGTAAGTGAATTAATAGGCTCACATTTAGGAGGATTGACGTCGACCCCAGAACGGTAGAGGCTTTCTTCGTCGTGCCAGTCTCTGTTCCTCTGAAGCGTCCGCGCGCCGAACGCCAGCAGCGTGATGGAGAGCGCCACTACGACGGCCAGGGAGACGCCGCCCCGACCCGCCGCCCTCTCGGCCAGGCCCTGGCAGCCGAGGCCCAGCAGCAGGCAGTAGCCCAAGCTGGGGATGTAGAGCACGCGCTCAGCCACCACGAAGCCCACGTAGAAGAGCAAGTTGGTGGCGGGCAGGAAGGGCACGGCCAGCAACGCGATGCACAGTAGCAAGGGCCGGGGCGTCGCGTGGGTCCGCCTCCGCGGCAAGCAGCGGCACATCACGCCGTTCATGGGGATGCTGTTGTTGTTGTTACTGTTCCGGCAAACGGCGCTATGAGCCGCCTGTCTGCAGACCGGGCACCAAATCTGAGGGAGACTGCGTCGCGCGCGTCGCCCGGAGCGGGGCGACGTCGTCTCCGTATCTGCAGGCCTGCAAGACGAAGGGGTGAGACCGCGGCAGACGACCAGGTAAAGTGCTGTGAAGAACAGCAGGGCGACGGTGGCCCTCGGGTCCAGCAGCGACGTCACCAGCGGAACGGCGTCCATGGACCAGTCGAAGCTGAGCCAGCGGGGCCAGAGCAGCAGCCCGAAGTTGAGGACCGGCAGATAGGCGAAAGTCAGTGTTCTAGTGAGCAGATGTGGCGCGTGGGCGGCGGGGTTGTCGGCGCGGGCAAAGACGGGCGTTCGGAGACCTGCCACGGCCACACGCAGCGCCAGCAGCACGCCCAGCGACGCAGCCAGCACCAGCAACGACGCCAGCACGGGACGGCCCCGCCTCTGCAACGCACAAAACAAACAAAATTGATTTAACTTTGCAGAAAAGGTTTTACAGCTACACATTAATCATATTTATGCTACACCATGACTCTTCCGCAATGTGTCATGCAAGATGACAGTCCGCCGTCGACTCGGTAGGCCCAGGCCTTCAATACGCTGTAGAGCCATGGAGAAAGAAAGAAAGGAATGCCTCTTCCGTGCTTCTTCCGTGACAAAGCCGTAGTTGTCGGCGATATGAAATTCAGTGAACTGGAATCGGTAACTATTGCGGTAGTTTTGGATGAAATACTCAACAAATTTTAACCAACCGTTTTTAACTAATTGAAAGAAGAACTAGTTAGCTTACTTAGAGTGGAAGAAAACCCGGAGCAGTGACGTAATTATTGTTGAGATTGAGCGGGCAGTGGGGTGTAGTGTTCAGACATGGAAGGAATCGTATGCTCCGTGCAGTCTCCATGTTTGGACCGTCACAGTGTAGCATTAACTCTCAAGTGTTTGAGATGAGTTGGGGGATATATTTTTATTTTAGTGCAATATTAATATATTAAGAATGAACGTTTGTAATAAAAAAGAAAACAATTCACTTTATCCTAAACAAATTTACATCAATATTACAATTTTCTCCTATTTCGACACTAAATATGTATTTACATAAAAATGATACAAATTAAATTCTTAAAACAAACAATTATTGATCTCTAAACTCAGAGTCGTATGATATGGGCCTTCTCATAGAGCAAAATATTTCATACTAAATCTATTTGACCCTTGCAGTATAGGAAATCAGAAAAAACGTTACAGGGGTAACTACCGTGTCAACATAATGGACATTCCAGCGTCTTCCTCGTTGCAATTTCTTCCTAATTTGGGCTGTCCTCGATCCAAATCAGAGCAGCCGCAGCTATTCTTCCTGATTCTAGACAACTTCCAGTTTAATGTCGATCATCAATCTAATGCTTCTAATATAATTCGATCCACCGTTCTCCACAATCTCCCATGCCTAAACTCCAAACATCTGTCCCGAAAATCTCTTTGCAAGCCTTTTTAATACTTCTTACCCACTTCTTTAGTTCATATCTCGAAGGTGGCAGGGATTGATATTAACCAATCACATTTATGGGTACTCTTCTCTGGGAGTAACAATTTGCCCCACTCCCCTACGGTATTTGTGGTAATCCACGTCCCATTCCCAGCCTCCGTCCATCTCATTCCAGAATCCGTGGGTCTAATTGCGCTGGCGTCCGTATGTCTGGGTTTTATTACCCCTGGCTCAAATACTGTCTACTTTCTTTAGACTCCGCACCGCCGAAATCCAAGCAGATGTGTTTGACCCTTGCATGTTAAACGTACGAGACAATTCTTGTCCGTATTTTGATCGACACACGGTTCAACCACGGCACGCTCTAGCATAAACTGAACTTTATCATTACGATTTCGTTCCTGCTACTCGATCTCTTAAAACGAACTGTTCCATCCCCTGCCTTCTAACTTCACTATAGAAAAATATACTTACAAAGTGACTTCCACTTATTTTGTTTTATAACTAGTGATTTCCCTTAAGGGTAACGAAAAATGTAGCATACTACGTTCCTACAAGTCTGGTGATTCAATTTTTTCATACAATATTTATTCATTTTCTTTCTAATAAAAAAAACTGGCTCTGTAGCCTCGCCGGGTCGTCAACGGACTATCATCTTACATGACACATTACGAACTTGAAGTGATATGTGGACAGCGTATCGGCTCTTAATTACATTCTCCGTGATGATGAAACAAGCATGGAAGCCCATACCAGAATTCGAATCCGGGACCACTGTGTTGTCAGGAAACTAGCCACTAGACCACAAGAAGTCGGTTATTTTATTTCAGCTACTCGTGGTATATATTTAATCTAAATCAAATTGAAAGGCGCATTAATGGGAATTATTTCTAATGTGTATTTCGAGAAACGATTTGAGGAATGAAATTCAAGGACTTCTATATTAATCTTTGCTTGGAATAACAAACATACTTAAGTTTGTATGAATAATTATTTTATAAAAAATTATTTATAAAAACTTCACGTTAATAATATTTAATAATCGAGTAGCATAAAAATTATTACTACGTTTTTGGGAGAGAAGTTTGGTTGAGCGGGGTGAGGGACATAAATGAAAACTTGAACTGATTAATGTTCCTAATTCACTATACAAATAAATTTGTTCCAGCTATCGCTCTGAATAAAATATTGATACCTCCATACATACAGAGTGATTATACCACTCTACAAATTAGTACAAAAAAAACAATATAAAGTATTAACGTACGAAATCATTAGTTATAAAAAGTTGCAAATTATATGAATTAACTATAACCATTCTCTTCTAGCGGATTATAAAATAATAAATTAATATTTCTTATTTTTATTAGATTAAATACTTCAATAGAGAATGTTTTGTTACCAGTTGACAGAATCAATAAATAAATTAGTTCAGTTAAAAAAATTATATTCGATTATATTAAACATTTCAACAAAGTACGGAAAAGCTTCACTTATCAGGTCGACTGCTACAGTCACTTTCGTTAGAATATGTACCAAATGATTCAACATATCTATATTGTTTGTGTGTATATCATTTTCCATGTCAATATTTATTTAAGATTTGTGTAACGATTATTTTTTATTTGGTACACTATTATTAATATCCATTAATAAATCCATGAAATATCTGTAGGAGCATGGCTAACCACATAATGGTACAGTACGGGAAAATGAAACTTTCAAAACGTTTGATCGTGGTGCTTCCAAGATCAAATGTTGTCTATAACTGACCCATAATATTCGTACAGTAGCTACAAAGCGATGTCCTAAGTCATTGAGGTTCTGTGGTACAGTTTCGACACAAACTCTATAATTGATGAGAAAAACTTGGCGCAATTGGCTTCCGTTGTGACCACTGGGGTAACGGAAGGTCAGCAGTTGCAGTACGAACTATCCAGTGACGTGGCAACGTCTCATTCATGCAATACCGTACACAAATGGTGGAACGACATCTTATTGAAAAATTAAATCCCTAGTGTGTGTTTCATGAGCCACGATTGCAATTACACAGTGTGGCGATTTCCCAAACTAACTTTGAAGTGCATCGAGTGACTTAATATTACCTTAGTGGTATGATTGTGTATGTGCTTCATTGTAATACAATCGCGTATAAAAATAGGAACCATATTTTGCAGATGTACCTTACGACACAGTGTGGTTAAGTCACTATAAGAGTAATGGACTTAGGAATTCTTTTACGACTCAAACATGAACCTTTATTACATTTTTAAAAAATCCACCCCTCCCCCCTTCCTTAGGGGAGTCGTTCGGAAGTTATATGCTAAACGTTCATACGTAATTGTTACTTTTGACTGTCTGTTTTGCCGCCTCTCGCCTGAACACGAAGGTATGAGTTCTTCCGGGGCCGTGGTAGAGAAACAACAACAATCCTCTTCAGAGCAGGGAAATTTATCACGAAAATAACTCTTTTCTATTATTTACTCTACATTAAATCATACCTTTATCGACATAATAACCTGCGTTCGGCTCAGAAAAGTTTATCCACATTCAGTAGAATTGCTTTAGCTTTCGGTATTATCCTACGAGGACGTCTGTCCTGTATAAAAGCGTTGTGTGTTTTAGCATATTTTTGGGGCGATGCGACGTGCTAAGTGCACTCCATCATGACTATAATGGCGCGGTGCAAGACCGAGCGATCAATCACCAACTCGATAAGCTCTCATAATTTTGCAGCGCAACAAAACATATAAATCTATTTGATGAGCGTGTCCATGCAAAACTTTAAGGAAAGTCTTGGTTCCTATGTGATAGGCTAACAGAATCTGCTCATTTTTTTTTCATCGTTTATCAACACGTAATTTTTATAAAATGTCATTTAATTAATATATATCTAAATCAAAAAAACAATATTTTATCTTATTTTTATTGTGAAATTAATTTTTCGAACTAGAATTAACAATAATAAAATGAAGCTTCCTGACGTCAGTAGAAAATTAAGATACAACCAAATGAAATTCTTCTATTTCACTTAATGTATGGGATATTAACGACATCAGAAACACATAATACACAAGTTAATATGAAGAATGTAACAATTAAACGAATAACACAGCCATTTAAATTCACAATTAAATTTTTATTTTAACTGAAATTTAATTAACACTAAATTGCTTTCTATAACTAAAAACATATAAACTTAGGTACTCAAATATCAATTATATTGTTAGTAACACATCCACGTAGGAAATTTAATATCAATATTTGATCAGCAAACGAATTTATAATTTACCTAGAAAACATTTTTTGTTTTTTATTATTTGAATGTGTGTAAAAATTAAGTTTAAATGGCTACTATAATGGGTACAATCACTGTTGGCAAACGTCTTACGGTTTCTTAACAACACAACGTGTGGTTGATATATAATTAATCAATTTATGACCATTTACTGACGTATTATTAAACTTAGTTTTAACGACGTTTCGGCATGTTTTAATGCCCTCTTCAGGTTTAAAGGTCATCAATGGATTAATTAACAACGTGTGGTATTTATTTATTTTTATTTTAAAATTGTCCATTTATAGTCGACTTTATTATGCATTTTAATTTCAAATCAGTGGTATTACTTCTACGTCATACTATCGTTCATTTTATGCAAACAGTACATCAAATTAATCTATTGATTAATCCTAGATCTTAGAAAGTAATAAATCAATATACTTTTGAAGACGGAAGTCCTGATGTTTCATGAGATGCTTTACTCACGCCGATTACTCAGGCGCGGTCCAAAGCAAGAGCTGAACTCTGTCCCTAGCGGCTACAAAATTGGTCGAGATGGGCAAAACCGTCCCTTTTAGTGATTGGATGGGATCCACTCGCTCAGTAGAAATATTCGATCTACCGACCATAACCGATTGACCGAAATGAATCTTAACTTGTTTCTAATAATTTAGAAATGATTCTCCAATGAATATTTGACTTCATATTTTTGTTTGTTGTTGTGGTATTCAGAACCTAAGACTAGTCTGATGCAACCCTCCATGCTAACCTATCTTGAGCAAGCCTTTTCATTTCTTCATAACTAGCACAACACACATCCTTCCTAATCTGCTTAGCCCATTCTATTCTTGGCCTCCCTTTTCTGTGCTTATCCCATGCTAAAACGTGGCCTATTAATCTATTCCTTCTCTTGGTCAAAGTCCTCCATATTGTTCGCTTTTCCCCTATTCTGTTTAGAACTTCCTCGTTAGTTACTCTATCCACCGAGCTGATTTGCAGCATTCGCCTATAGCACGACATTTCCATTCGAACATTTTTAGCAACGATTTCCTAATGTTCACACTTCTTTAGCTGTAAGTAAATTCCTCTTGCCTGAGCTATCCTACTCTATATGACTAATATAATTCTACCATCCCTAGTTATTACGCTTCCCAAGTAGCAGAATTCCTTAAATTCCGTCAAAATATCCCTTCCCAATTGAACACCCTTTGTTATTGCACTGTTTCCCAAACTACACTCCATTACCTTGGGTTTTCCCTCTATGAATCCTCATATTGAACTCTTTCTCCAGGACTCTGTACATATTTTTTTTTAAAAGTCATATACACATTTGTATTCATCAATGAATAAAGAAATGATTATAAAAATGAAATAAATGGCTCTAGGACCTTACTTTTATAATCGAGGAATTTGGATGATCTGAAATGAATTTGTATTTTCTTATAAAAAGGAGTAGAATGACTGCCAATATTCATACTGAATTAAAAATAACATTAAGGATCTACAGTAGCCAGGCAAATAAAACTAAAGTACTTTTCCAGTTAGAAAATTAAAACGCAAAGAGAAAGGTGACATAAAAAAGTCAAATTATTTCATCTGAAGTTTTGAGGTACATTTATCAAAAATGTAATTTTAGATGGTTCCTATGAATACAGAAATGAAATTCTTGAAATTATTGTCCGTCGCGTTAGGAAATTGTAAATTTAAACTGATTCATATAAAAAATACAAATTTAATTTATATAAAAATAAATAATTAAATCCAGTAAAATACATTATATGATGTTTTGACAGTCACATAATGGAAAATTATATGCCGCTATATTATAATTTGCCGAATAATTGCCTCACGATAATTTATCCACAAAGAGAGAGTCAGTCACTCAGCTAGAACTGGGATCACCGACCGCACGATCTGGTTCATGAGCGAGTAATTCAAACAGTAGGTAGCTTTCACTACTTTCTTATGATGCAGTGCTCACTCACTCCACAGAGGGAGATAGGACTCGTTTGATTCCGTGTCCCACATTTAAACAAAACTCCACGTAGGATCCTTAAATTATAGCTCGAGGGCCATAGTTTTCCCTTGGGTGTCTCGTATATTGAATTGAATTTATTAATACTGCAATTGAGTAGCACTCGGTGGCAGTTACGAAAAATAAACTTAAAAATAAAATATGTTATAGATAATAATTACACTAATATAATATAAATTAAATTAAATTCTAACAAAAAAGATAAAAAAGTACCCATTATTCATATATTGTTTCGTCGCACTACACTACACTTCACTACACTTGCACTTCACTACACTTCCTAATTCTTCCCTGAAACACGTTGCTATTGGCAGGGAATGTTTCGAAAACTTCTGCAGGTAAATTGTTCCAATCCCTTACAGTCCGATTTAAAAATGAAAATTTCCCAACGTCAGTTTTAAAGCTACACTGCCCAATTTTACAATGATGATCCCCTCTACTGAAATAATTTACTTCTAAAAACTTTGATGCAATATCTTTCCAGGATTGTTGGCCTGCGTACGCTTTAAAAAGAGCCCCGAGACGTAAATTTTGTCGTCGTTTTTCTAACATATCCCACCCTAATTGACGAACCTTCTCGTTTCCGTGACCAGGACACCGGTTAACAAATTTTGCCGCCCCCCTCTGTACCCTTTCCAGTGCCTCGACCTGATATTTTCGGAACGGATCCCAACAAATACAGCCGTATTCTAGTACTGGACGCACGAGAGATTTGTATGCAAGTTCCCGTGTTTCACAGTTTGCTTTTTTTAA
Source organism: Eucriotettix oculatus (assembly GCA_034510155.1). Classification (NCBI taxonomy): domain Eukaryota; kingdom Metazoa; phylum Arthropoda; class Insecta; order Orthoptera; family Tetrigidae; genus Eucriotettix; species Eucriotettix oculatus. The sequence continues at coordinate 190,375,716 of CM067377.1, read as the reverse complement.
AATCCGCATGACGAAATGAAGTGCTTTCCATGCTTTCCTAGTCACATGGTCTATTTGATATTCCCAACCCATATTACTGCTCAAGTATATACCCAAATACTTACAGTTACTTTCTTGTACTATTTCATTACCGCTGAGCTTATAATTAAGTACTATTTCTACGCGACGCCTACAAAAGCTTATTGCCTTGCTCTTGTTACAATTTATTTTCATTTTATTAACAAGTGCCCAATCTATTATTGTGTCTAAATCTTTTTGTAGAAGTTCTTCATCGATCACAGTTTTTATTTTCCGATATATTACGCAGTCGTCAGCAAAAAGACGCACCTGAGAATTAATGCCTGAAGCTAAGTCATTTACGTAGACTAGAAATAATAAGGGACCAATAACGGAACCCTGTGGCACACCCGATTTAGCTTTCGCAACTGAGGATAATTCGTTCCCTACTTTAACCATTTGCTGTCGGTCTCGTAAAAATTCTCTAATCCATAAAACTACTCGTCTATCAATCCCAATTTTGGACATTTTTTGTAACAATATGTCATGAGGTACAAGATCGAAAGCCTTTGCAAAATCTATGATGACCGCATCCACTCTTCCTCCTCTGTCAACCTCATCGACAATGTCCTGGTACAAGGAAACGACTTGGCTCTCACATGAGTAACCTTCTCGGAATCCATGTTGCCCCTTGAAAAACCAGCCGTTATTATCGATTGGAATGAAAAGGAATAATTTAGGGAAAAGGAAGGTAGGATAGATTTTTGGGTTTGTTGTTGCCTTGACACTCAAATCAGAGACAGGCAACACTAAGACGTTAAATTAAGTGTATTAGAAGAAAAATGTTGGAGTATACCAGAACAGGACTCCACCATAGCCGACAATCAGAGTAAGACTGTCCAGATTCTTCAGAACTTTCCAAGGAGGGGGTAAATCTTCAACCATCAAACCCACCCAGTTTTGAAGTGGGGATCCAACTAGAATTTACAAATGGCTGCCAATAGAGTTGACTTGCATTCTCACGTCGGGGACAGAATGCAAGTTGAAACTGCAAAGTTCTCGATGAGCTAAGCCACACGCTGGCCGGATGGATAGTATTGCATCCAGTTTTTGCTTAAGCTCCTTCTTGATTAAAAACTAATTTAGGTTCCCTAAAAATAATATTAAAGGTGCAACGCTCTTAGTTTGCACCCACGTTATTAACCCTGTTTTATGTTCTTTGAAAACTAGCTCTTACTATTGCGAACGTTTCTATTGGTCCATTAAAGGTCAACTTGACATAAAAAAATTTTGGGGGTTAACAGACTACATGAGGGTGATCGTGAAACAGGCAACTCCCCTTTAATAGCATAGGAAGGGAATTGAAAAGGGGGGTGCGGAAGGTAGAGCAAGATAGCCAAGGGTTAACTAGGGCCCCCGGGCTATGGTTTAAGGATCCTACCCGGTGTTTCACCTAAAGAGATGCAGGGAAAACCCTAGAAAACCTGCATCAGGTAGGTCGGGCATTGGGTACTATTCTCACGCCCTTCCGAATGACGGGAGACGAGTCTGCTGTGGGGACGCAGCATTCCCTTCTCCGTGTCTCCAACAGTTTCAGGAGGCAGTTGGCCGACTGATCCAATGGGATCAGCGGACAACTCTTGCCATATGCCCAAGGTCTTTGACCCCGGTACATATACCTCCTAAAATAGGTGAAGGTGTCTCGGCATATGAGAACTTTGATAAAAAGTACCCAGAGAGAGAGCGAGGCATTCCCGACATGATCAGGTGAGCCCCGCAGTCACTCTGGGCTGAAGCGTCTGCGAGAAAACTCCCGCAGCGCCCCATCATTGGTACCTTGGAATTTATCTACAACCCACTATAAATCTTCTGCGAGTCACAATTTTTGTCAACTTTTAGTAATTGGTCATAACTGCCTATTTAGTGCGTGTCTTTAGATTATGTCCTGGGATTATTTAATCGGAACAGGCAGAGAAACTCACCAAGTTCTCATCCGTTGCTAATATGAAATATAATACCAAGGCCCTAATGTAATAAATTCTTTAATACAGTAAATTTTTTTGTCATATTCTCTTTGTGTTTAGTTAATTTGTATGTGGACGTTGGCACTTTAATACTTATACATATGGCTTAAAACATTGAACGTTATTGAGCGACGTGAAGCTCACCGAAAAAAAAATCAAATATCAGTGCTGGTGGAAAATATGACGAGAATACTGCGCTTAAAATTTTATGAAAAATGTTAGGCCATTATTAAATAGCAGCGGTATTTACCTAGAATGAATGTTTCATGCTATTGAGAATTCCAATATTAATATAGCCATTGTTTGTCATCAAAGTAAAAATAGCTGGAGTTGCCAGCCAGAATGTGCAGCGCAAAAATATATTTCATGTATGCAATCTAACGAAATGCGCTCACCGACCGCAGTGCTGTGCATATCAACAAGGAGGACGGACACGTTGTCATTCACAGCCATTCATCAGAGCAGCCGCTTCAAGCATGCGCTTTCAACTATCGGAAAATGGGATAAAAGAGAGACGTGAAAATCTGCATGCAACACAAAATACTGTTAAAGGGAAATTATTGGCGTTTCGTTTTTCATTAAAGCTTTTGTTACGATAATGTTACATCAATAATATATGAAAAAAATAGGGCGACATTTTATAAGGAACATACTTCTTTCAATAAAGAAGTCAAAAATAGGCTATTCTTGTTCTACGTTTGTTGAATGTTACTCATCTGCACTTAAATTTCTATCCTACTACTATTAAAACATCTGGTAACTTATATGGTTGTAATTTAAATTCGTTTCTGGTGATTTTCAATTCTCTGCTTCGCTTTGCTTAAAATTATAACCTTTGTTGATGTGGTATTCAGTCCTAAGTCTGGTCTAATCCAACCCTCCATGGTAACCTATCTTGCGCAAGCCTTTTCATTACCTCATAACTAGCACAGCCCACATCCTCCCTAATGTGCTTAGCCTAATGGCCTCCCTCTTCTGTTCGTACCTCGCACACTTCGCTCTAATGCTAATTTTCAAAGACCCTCGTGCCTTAAAACGCGGCCTATTAATCTATCCCTTCTCTTGGTCAACGTCCTTTGCTTTTCCCCTATTCTGTTTATAACTTCCTCGTTAGTTACTCTATCCATCCATCTGATTTTCAGCATTCGCCTATAGCACCACATTTCAAAGGCTTCTATTCTTTTCCTTTCCCTAACTACTATCGTCCACGTTTCGCACCCATATAACGCCACACTACATATAAACATTTTTAGGAACGATTTCCTAATATTCACACTTATATTAAAATTCCTCTTTTTCGCGAAATCCTTCCTTGCCTGTGCTATCCTACTCTTTATGTCTACTATACTTCTACCACCTCTAGTTATTACGCTTCCCAAGTAGCAGAATTCCTTAACTTCCGTCAAAATATCCCTTCCCAATTTAACACCCTTTGTTATTCGACTGTTTCCCAAACTAAACTCCATTACATCGGTTTTCCCTCTATTAATCCTCATATTGAACTCTTTCTCCAGGACTGCGTTTATGCCATTTGTTATGGTTTCCAAGTCTTCTTCTCATTCTCCTAATACTACAATATCGTCGGCAAAGCGTATGGTTTTTTTTCTCCTTGCAGTATGATTCCTTTTTCATATTCCGTTTTAACATTCTTTATCGCATGTCCTATATATAAGTTAAACTGCATGGGCTACAGACTGCATCCTTGTCTTACTACTTTCTTGATTACGGCTTACTTTTCTTGATCTTCTATTTGAATTACTGCTGCCTATTTTCTGTGTAAACTTTATTGTTAAGTAAATCGGTTATTCAGATTTCTCTTTCAACTCAAGTTTTCTGCTCGATACCGGTTTCTAAAATACGAGGAAATTTATCGATATTCGAAAATAGCCAAGCATTCGTGGATTATAATATTGAGGTAGAAACGACGCACTCCCTAGGGGTGGGAGTGCTTGTGTAGTTTACTGACCCCTGGGGCTATGCCGTCGTTTGCATAGTTACCTGTATGGCCTCCCAAGCAGGACAGGCCGAAGGTGAAATCTCAGACAAAGAAGCAACCCAGAAGAGAAAATCCAACGATTCATAAGTCGGAAGAGGAGTGAAAGCCCCAACGCCAGAAGAAGAGGATGAGATAAGGAAGGGGCAGACGAGGCTCTGAAGCTGTAGTGAAAGCAACTGGTCCATATAATACGATACATAAAATCTTTAAGGCTGCAATGGATGGGCACAAATAGAACACCGTCAAAAGCATTCAGAGATAGACTGTATTCGACAAAGAAGAAAGGAAGACCACGAACGACATGGGTGGAGGATGTGATCTGAAGATTATGAAAGTGAGAGAATGGAGAGAAGAGAGAGGGATAGAGAGGCATGGAGGCGTATTGTGAAGGAGGCCAAGACCCACACAGGGTTGTACTGCGGTGCAGGAGGGAATGAAGGGAGGTAGAAACGACGTGCTTGACATCCAAAGGTGAAATTCCATGAATATGGCGGGAACCTATATAGTATTAACCACCTTTATATCATTACTTCCCTTAAAATTCCCATAATTCCTTTATAGTGTTAGAAAATTCTCTCGGTAGATCCAGTCGACAACGTAAAGGACAACTTATATTAGTATTGCAAGTAATATATGAAGTGGTACTAGTTCCTGGTGTCATCGCTGATAAGAAAAGCAAAATATGGGATCCGATCCATTGCATCTTCCTTCCCGTTACGTTCAAAGGTAAAACCAACTTTGAAAGTTACAGTACGACTAATATTATTTCTTTTATTTGTATTTGTCAAGTATAAATTGTAATATTCCTAAATCCGTTCGGAATAATGAATTACTACTGTACAAATGATAACTGAAGCCGAATGAGACAAAAATATTCTTTTAAATTGAAAAACTTTAGAATTCTTTAATACAAATTGCGAGGCGGATCGTCTCTTGCTTTGGAACCCCTATAAGGTGAAACATAAGTTTTTAAAATCATATAAATTGAAATAAAACAATATTTTGCATATAATATATTTAAAATATAATAATAAAATTTTATGGAACATTTGATGCAATGATACATCAATAACCATAATTTAAGTGGATAAAATTCATGAACAAATTATTATACATTTTATATTCATAAAATCTAATTTTATTTGAATTTCTAGATTTATACATATTTATACTTTCACCTGAATGGGTTCCAAAGAAAGGAAGGATACGTAGAGCTATTTTTATTTATTTCTGAATAGTTTGCTGCTGTATTTATCTATTTCAATTAAGTCACATAAATGTAACCATTATTGATTATTGTTCTTGCAGGTATCTACTCAAATAAACTGAATCGTATAAATACAACCCTAAAATTGTTCTTTCACGTGTCCTGTATAACATGAAATATCAAACTTCGGATGCTAATTCCTCCATACATACAAAGCTGTTGTTTAACTACGTATATATTCCCAAAAATGTTGCTGCTAAAGTCACAACAACCTTTAAAAAGGCATAAGTATTTAATCAAATAAATTAGTAAAAATTGTATTTTTGTTTTTATATTTGATCAAAATAGGTTGAGTTTAAAGCATAAATTATTTTCTTTGATGTAAAATTGTAATAATATTATGAGATGAGGCATTGATAGATAAAAGTATTACGTTTTTCTGAGGGTGTATATAGTGATTTTAAAATCATTAAAATAAAGTGTACAGTTTAAAACAAAGTTTTAACGGAATATCACCGCTTTATGAAACGCGGTTCGCCGTCAGAATTTCCGGGCTTTATTATTCTGTCAGTAACCTCTTTCAATTTCCCCCAATCCGACACACTTCGTACCGCCTCAGTTGTATTCTCATTCTAAACCACTACTTTTATACACATATTGGAATCCAAAAAAAATTAATTCCGTTTTTCGAGGACTATAAAATATATGCCACAATCCAAATAAATGGTTCAATATATTTCACACATTATCCTCAATTAAATTTCATTTCATCCAAATAATGCACACAAACATTCTAAATAGTATGAGTGATATTGGCAGAGTTTTGTGAGTGATTAACATAGTGCGCTACAGTAAACATAATCATCCTTTGAGTTCGGTTATGTATGTAAAATAGGTGTAACAGGATTTTAAGGTAGCAATTTCATATGCACTGGCTATCGTATGTTACAGGCCTCACTTTGTCGTGGGAAATTACAGAGGCTGAGTATTTTGGATGTCTGCAGTGTGGTTCGACGAGACGCGGTGGTTGTATGGTGAGTTTTTGGGGGCTGTCACTTAATGACGTCAGGATCAGTTAGAAGGGGAAGGCATTGAGGTGTGTTCTAGGGTGAGGGAGTGAGAGTAGTTGATTAGTCAAGGAGGAATGCGTAATCTTCTAAAGTGGCTGGCGGAGGGAGAGCAGGGTCTGGTGGTTTACAAACTTTTCGGGCTGCTGTGTTAAGTGTAGGGGTGTGCTGTGGGATTTATTGCAAGTTCAGGTCATTGTCGCTAATGTTGTTCATGTGTCTGTAGTGCTTACGGTGGAGTACAGTTAGGGGGGGTTTGTAGGTGTGTCGTAGTTGTTAGGGTGGTTCGTGTGGTTTCTGGATACGGTTCCGAGTCTTTAAGTGCTGTAGTGACGTGTGCGGTTAATGTCTGTTGTCGTTTGCTGCTTGTGTAGTAAAGTCGGTGAGTGTTGGTTTTTAAATATTGCTGTCTAGAGAATAGGGTTTAGCTGTCGTTGTGTGTGTTGTTGTGTGCGGCTGTTGGTGGGTTGTGTGTAGTTGCTTTGTGATGTGGTATGCGGTTGTTGTTGTTATGGTTTTAGTGGAGTGTGGTGTTGGTTTCGTGTTTCGTAGCTCTGCTCATTCGTCTTTCATACGTGTGTGTATGTTTGAGTGTGCGAGCTTTGTTAGGGTTGTCTGGGGTATGGCTCTCGGTGTTGGGTGGTGGCGTGGGTTCGAAGTCTGTGTAATGGCGGGAGCTGTGAGGTTCGCGAAGCGTCTCGTGGGTTGAGTGTGCTAGTTGTGTTAAGACGGCGATGTGTTGTCGGGTGTGGGGTGAGGGTTCATTGGTGGGTTTGGCAAGGTGCTACTTGTGCCAGTTTGTGCAATCGGGGGTTGTTGGCTGTGATTGTGGTAGAGTAGTTCGTCGGTGGATCTGGGTCTGTGTGGCTGTGTGTTTGATTGAAGATGATTGGTGGCTTAAGATTATGTAGTACTTAGGGCTGGGTGGGGTGGTCGCGATATGTGTGTGTGGGTAGTTGTGTAGGGTTTTAGGGTTTAAAGTGGTAGGCTGATGTGTGGGTGTTTGTGGTGTAGTGTCAAGTTGAGTGTATGTGGTAATTGGTTGTCTGTCGATTGTTTGTCTTGATCGTGGGGTTGTTGTTGAATGTGTCCGTCGGTTCACGGTAGTGAATAGTTTGTGTAAGTATATATCGTGTTTGGGCTGTGGGTGTTGGCGCTTGCGGTGTGTATTTGTGTATCGTAGTAGTGGGTGGGTTTGATGGTTATTGTAGATTGATTGGTATTGGTGGTTGTTTGGGGATTTGGCGATGGTGATGTGGTGTGTTGGGTCTTCGTAGTCGATTCTGTTTAGAGTGTACGTGTGCGGTAGTGTAATACGTCATGGTAGGTCGCCCGTAGGTGGAGATGTTTATACGTAGTACCTAAGGTTTCGTGAGTTAGGGTTTGTGTTGTGTCGTTTAAATGTTTTGTGTTTAACTGCTGTGAGTTCGTCGGTTTTGGTGGAGGTTTCTCGCGTGTGTTCTCGTATGTTTGTGTGAGTTGTTTGGTACAGGAAGTGGGTTTGGGTGGTGTAGGCGTCGTTTTCTCGTCAGGGGTAGTGAGGGTTTTGTAGTCGCTCAGGTGTGGGGACGTCGGGTGTGTGGTAAGTCGTGTACAGTCACAAGGGATCTACACCGATGGGTATGGGCCGTTGGGTACGGTGAGAGTCGGGGTGGAGATGTGTAGGTCGGTTTTTAATTGAGTCTTGTTGGTGTAGGTAGGTGTGTGAGGCGTTTTGTGTTAGGTTTGTAGTATTTGTTTGGAAATGGCTCTCGTTGTCCCGGTTTGTACGGTAGTTTGCTGTGTACGGTTTATATGTTGGGGTGTGTACTTTTGTTGTAGTAGGACGTGTCGTGGTGTGACTCGTGTGTGGTGGTTTCGGAGCTAAGTAGTGATGTTCGTGTTGGTGTTAGGTGGAGTATCTGGGTTTAGGAGGTGTCGTATGTGGGTGTGTCCGTGTTTGTGTATGGTGAAAGTCGAATGGTGTGGGTGTGGTGGGTGATACTGTTCTGGTTTGAGTGGCGATGGTTGTGTGTTCCTTTTCTTCGGGTAGCTAAGTCGGGGTGGGAGTTGTTGGTGTGGGTGTGTCGTGGTTGTCTCTGTCCGACGGTAGTGTTGGGGGTTGTGTGGTGTACTGGGTAAGCTTCCGGTATGTGCGCGTGGTGTGTTTTAGTGTGTATCGGTAGGTGAGGTAGGGTACTTCGTACTCATTTGGACCTCGTGATTTGGTGGGTAGTCTGTGTGCTCTTGTTGAGTAAAACTGTTGTGCTTCTCTTCGTCGTAATGGCTATCGGGGGTTGTGATGCGTAGTTGGCGGTAAGCGGTTGTAAGTTGGTCGTCAGTACGTGCGACGTGTAAGTGTCGTGTACGTCTTTGTTCGCTTTTGTGTGATTGATTTACGTTAGTTTTTGTTGTTGATTGCTCTTGGCTAGTGATGTAGAGTGGTGTGTTTCGTTTGTAGTTGTCCTAGTACGACGCTTGTGTTGTGGTGGGTTGGTTTGTAGTAGTTAGTATTACGTCCGTTTCTGTCGACACGTAGAGTACGTGTTTGATTTTTTATAGCGGGGTTGTGTTGTTGTCGAGGTGTTGGTGGTGTCGTACGTGGGCGTGGGGATGCCTCGATGGTCGTCGTGTGTGGGCTGGTACGTTTTGCGGTCGTGGTCTCGCCAAGGGGCTGTGTGGTGTTTTCGTAGAAGATAGTACGTGGAATGAGCTGTTTGGTTTGTTGGACGGTTTTTGGTGTTGTTTCAGTGGTTTGTGGTCGTTGTTGAGGTTGTTGTTGAGTTGTTTTGTGGTTGAGTGAGGTCCCGGGGTACGTGAGGTGGTTGGTCGTATGTTTGTGGGTTAGTCGGTATTATTGATCGGGGTAGGTAGTGTGTGTGTTTGACTTATACAAACGTTACAGTCGCGCGGGGTTCCTCGTTGTGTGGATGGTGTGAGTGTGTTGGTTTCATATCTGAGAAGATAGTGCGGTGCTGGGGTTGCTTCTTGTATTAAGCGTGTTGCGTGGGTCAGAGCCTATGTTTGCGTTCGGTCTCGAATATCCAGGGTGTATATAGGTTTGTCTTGGTTGGAGGTGCGATGTTCGGTCTTTGGGTGGTGTTTTGGTAGTCTAGTCACATGATTTGCGGTGCCGTGTGTTAGGTCTTTCGCTAAGTGTTAGGTAATTTGTAGAGTGGCTTTGTGAGGAATTTAGTGGTGAAATGGGAGTTCGTAGATTAGTATTTTTTTATCGGTTGGTTTGTATGTGTTGTCTTGCGTCTGTAAGGTGTGTTTTGTGATGAATGTAGGTGCTGGTGTGAGGTTGTGTGTATGGCTACGTGTCGAGATTTTTCAGTTTGGGGAGGGTTTTGTTTGTGTCGTGATGGCTGCTGTTGTCAACTGTTAGATCGGATAGTGTCGTGTGAGTGTGCGTGTGTGCTTCGTCTGAGGTCGTTAGTGTTATAATTGTTTCTACCACTGTCCACGTGTGTGTGGTATTGCAGATGTGCTTAGGTTGTCTTCGCTGGCTCGTCATTGTTATTTGAATAAGGGGGCTTGGTATACAGGTTAGTGTGTTTTTGCGGTTTTGTGGGTGGTGTGTTTGTTTGTGTTAGTAGTTCAGGGGTTAGTGTGTGGTGTAATGATCTAAGTGGTGTGGTGTTGTGTGACTTTGTTGTCTGTATGGTATGTTGGTGGTGTGGTTAATTGTTGTACTTGTGGTGGCTTGGTGTGTAGTCGTGTGTTTGTGTGGTATGGTTTGTGTGGTTTTATGGCGGTGTTGGTGGTGTTAGGTTTAGGTGTGGTCGTTAGGGTGTGTTCTGTTGTATTTGTGTGGTGGTAGGTCGGGGACGTAGTTCGTGTTGGAGAAATGTGGTGTTCAGGTGAGCTCGGTTGCGTGTGGCTGTGGTGTGCTGTGGGTAGTTGGTTGGTTCGGTATGAGGTATACGACGGTGTTGGTGCTGTTGTAGTCGCGTTGTATTGTTGTGTGTTATAGTGTATAATATGTCGTGAGGTTTGAGTGTGTTCTGGCTGGGGTGTTTCTTAAGTGTCTGTTGATTCAGTGCTGGTTTTCGTGTATGTAGTGGCGTTAAGGTTCGTAAAAGTGTTAGGTGGCTGGTTGGCTGGGTCTGCTAGGTTTTAGTCGCGAAGATCGTGTAGAGTCGGCATTTGTACTGCTGTTGTGTGTGGTTAGGGTGGTGTTCGGTTGGTGGTCGTTACGGCCTGATGTTCGTTTTTCGTGGTGTCGTGTGTCTTTATGTGTGATCTGGTCGTAGTGGGGCGCTGTTTTGTGTTGGTGGATGTGTAAGTAGGTGTTTTTTCGGTGTGTGAGGTCCGCGGTTTAGTATGCAAGGATATAAGTCTCCGGGTAACCAAAGTGTGTGTGGTGGTGGGGTTTGTGGGTTGGGGTGTTTGCGGTTCATCTAGTTTTGGGCGAGGGGTAGAGTTAGGTCGGGTTTGGGTTTGTGGTGAGTAGTGAATGGTGACCGTGTCGAGTCGTCGTAGTAGTGTGTTGTCGGGTGGCGTCAGTGATCTGGGAGGTCGGTCCCGGGGTTTGTTTGATGCGTTCTGTAATGTACGTGTGAGTCGTGTGTTCATGTTGTCGTGGTGTGGTGAATTTGTGAACTCGTGTAAGTGATGTGTAGGTGTCGGTTTGCATGTGGGTGTGTGTTCGTTTTCTGTAGAAGGTGGTGGTGTGCTGGTATGGCGTTGTGGCTTTAAGCTCAGTCTTAATCTGTCTTGGTTTGTTGTTGTGTCATTAGTGTGTTGATGATGGTTTGTAGGTGTGGTGGTTAAAAGAGCGGATAGGTGTGATATCCTGAGTATGTGAAAGCTTTAAGTCTACGTATGTCCTTGTCGGGGTAAGAAGTGTCACTAAACCCGCCCCAGTTTGTAGGTGATATTGTCACATGTGGTTAACGTAGTGGTTTCGTTGCCTGTTGTGAGCATGTAAAAGTGTTTAAGGTTGTGTGTTGGTCGTAGTGTAGTGATGACGTTAGTTGGTGTGTGGGGGTTTGTCGTGGGTAGGGCGGTAGTTGTTCTGTTTCGTGGTGTATTGTAGTAGCCGGGTACGTCGTGTCGTGGGTGCGTCGGTTGGTATGGTATTGGTTTTTTGTGTGTAGTATGTGAGGTCTGGGTGTTGTGAGTGTGGTATGGTTTTTGTGTGGGCTCTAGCATATGGTTGTGGTTTCGTTGGGGGGTTTATATGTGTTGTTGATGGTCTTATCTGTGTAGAGTGGTTCTACAGGTCGGTTGTAAATGGTGGTTTTGTTTACTCTGTGTGTATGTGTTGTGGTTGCGTGTTGTTAAACTGTGTGTTTAGTTTGTAGTAGTGGGTGTGGTTGCTATCACGGGTTGACGATGTTAGATTTTGGATGTATGGGGTTGTTGGGTTTGATTGGATGTTTCGGGCTCTAGTGCGTGTTTTATTGTTTAAAGTGCATATGTTCTTTGTCGTCTGTTGGTATGCGTGGTTATTGGGTGTGGTTAGCACGTGTAGTGTGTTTGTGTTGTGGTCGGGAGTGGTGCGTCGCAAAGACTTAGTCTGTAGCGTGCTACTCCAGTGTCGGACCGTGTCGGTGGTGTCGGTGGTTGTATGTTGGTGCGCGGGTGGTGTTGTGTCAGGTTGTGGTGTTTGTGGGTTAGCGGAATTCGGGTCAGGTGTTTGTTGCGTTGTGTTGGCAGTCGTGTTGTGTGTTTGTCGGTGGTGAGTGTGTGTGTTGTCGTGTTGTCTGGTAGTCGGCCGTGGTGTTTGGTTGTTTCGTACACTGGGGTCGTGTCAAGCGGTTTCGTGTTTTGTTTGTGGGGGCTACTGGTATGCCGTTAGTCGGCTGGTAGACCAGAATGGTTCAGATGGTCGAGGTGGATTATAGGTGGCTGTGGGTTGGAGGTGTCAAGTGGTTACTAGGTTTGTGTCGGCAGTTGTGGTATAGGTTGGATGTCGTGCCTGTGCGTTATTAGGTTTGGTCGTGTTGTTGGTGCTAAACGGTGTGTGTGGTAAATCAGGGTCCACGTCTAAACGTTAAGAGTTAGTGGGGGGTGGTTTAGTAGATGTTGGTGTGTGTCATCTGTCATTGTTGTTGTATGTTAAGGGTTTGTGGTGTGGTCTGTTGCTGGTGTGGTAGAGTTGTTGGGGCGTGTGTTCTGTTCTCGTAGGTATAGTGGTGTCTTGTTTTTAGTGTATCGTGGTGTCAGGACGTTTATCTCATAGTTGGTACCCAGTTGTTTGTTAATCGGTTGTAGTGGCGCTATCGGTGCTCGTGTTGTGTGGATAGTTTGGTTTGGGTTGAGTGGATGTGTGAGCCGTCTCGGGGCCATGTTATTTGTTTCAGGTCCTGTTATATTGAGTATTGGGTGTGGGTGGGGGAAAGGTCACTGGCCTCAGTCAGTCGTGGTGTGGGTGGGTACGTCGCGGGCGTAGTGGGTTATCGCAGGTATGGTTCTTATGCGAGAGGTAGTTGTGTGTGGTGGGTTAGGTGTTGTGTCTGTAGTTCTGGCGTTGGTCGGTCACGTTGTATAGTCGTTATCCGTAGCTCGGTTTGATAAGTTGTCGGTTGTGGGTCTGGTGGGGTATGGTTTTGGTTGACGTCTGTTGGTGATAATGTGTGTGTCATTCTCTTGCCGTGTGGTTGCTTTCGATTCGTCGCTTGTGATTTGTATTGCTGTGTCCTGTTGTGGATGGACGGTCGCTGGTTAGTTGTTTTGTTTGGTTTGAATGGTTGTTATGGTGTGTGTGTGTTGACGTTGTTGTGTTTTGTGGGGTAGTTGTGTTGTCAGTTAGTTGTTATTTTTAGCTGGGTGAACGTGTTGATGCTGCTGTGATTTAAATGCTTTGTGTTAGTGTTGTTTCGTGGTTGCGTTCTGTTGTCAGGCTTAGGTCTGGAAGTTTTCCGGTTTGCTGTGTTTAGTTCGTCGGTGGCTATCTGCTACACGGTACCCTATTTAGGGTAGGTATATGGCATTGGTGGGTGCTGTAACGGGTGGTATGTGTGGTATTAGTTAGTGGTGGTGGTACTAATCGTGGTTTGTTCGTGCGATTGTGGTGCTGTGTCATGGGGTTTGTTTGACGTCTTTAGTGTTCGGTGTGTCCGCTTTGCTGTCGTAGTAGTTTGGTAGTGGTTTCGTGAGTAGGTTAGTGCTGGCCAGTTGTGGTGTGTGGTGTTTGTCAGCCGTGGGTGGGCGTTTTTGGATGGAAGTTGGGTCTATTTGGTATAGTGTTCTGCGTTGTTCGTAGTGGTACGGTCTACTGTTTGGTAGTCGGGTGCTCTTTGTGCGTTGGGGCTAGTGTTGCTGTTTGTCTGGTGGTGTGCGGTGTGCGGTGGCCTCGAGTGTCTGTAGTGCTGTCGTAGTGGGTGCACGTCGTAGTTTGTTGATGGTGTGGTACGGTGGTAGTGCTGTGTCGGTATGGTAGTTGGTGTGTGGAGTGTGGTGTGTGTTGTTAAGCAGAGTAGAGTGTGTTTCGTGGTGGTAGTGTGTGGTTTGTTTCGTAGCGGGTGTTGGATGAGTGGTATGTGTGGTGTAGTAGCTTAGGTGGGGTCCTCTTGTGGTAGAATTGCGTCCTGTGGTGGCGAGTTGTGTGCTCTTTCGTGGTTCTGTCTAGTTGTGCTTCGGTCTCTGGTGCGTCGTTTGTGTGTGTTGTTTTGCTATAGGTTGTGGTGTTACGGTTGTGTTTCTTCTGGTCTGGTTGCGGTAAGCCTAGGGGAGCTATCTGGTTGGTGGTTGTCTGTGGGTTGGATCAGTGACTACGCTTATCAGGTGTGTGGGGTGATGTAGTGGTTGCCTTGTAAGTGTTTGTAGTGGTTGTAGAGTGTGTCCCGTTGTGTTGGGTTTGATTTGGGGTGGTTCGTGCGTTTATCTATGTTGTCGTCCCTTGGGGCTATTAGTGTATAAGTCCTGTAGTTGTGTGTTGGTTGTGGGAGTGTGGTGGTGTGTCCCCGCGTGTTGTCTGGTCGTATTGTGTCTTCGCAGAGATATTAAGTTCGTGTTGATGTTCGTGGGTTGTTTGTGTGGGGGGGTATGAAAAGTGTTCTGTCTAGCGTGGCCGTGCGTCTGTCGGGGGCTGGTAGGTGATCGTAGTGTGTGTTCCGGGCTTGAAGTCGATTTCAGTGGCTCCGTTGTTGGGAGGTAGTTACAACCGGGTCCGTGTGTGGCGCTAGTGGGTGGTACTGTGGTTGTAAGATGTTCGTGTGATTTGTTAGTGTTTCTGGTGTGTTGTGGGTTTCTGTTGTAGGGGTGTGTAGTGTGTTTGTGTGTTGTGTTGAAAGTTATTGGGGGTTGGCTTCGGTGTGTGTTGTGCTCGTAGTTAGATCCATGTGTAGTATGCTTGTAGTTGTCGGTTGTCGGTGTGGTTGGTTCTCGTCGCGCTGTATTATGATACGGTGTTGGCTGGTGTGAGTCGGGGGTGTTGTATCGTGGTCGGTTGTAGTGTGTGGGTGGGCGTGTCTGTTGTGGTCTTATCGCGTGTTTATTATGAGGTGTGTCGGGTGCGGGCGGGAAGTGGTGTGAATCAGTCCGTGCCGTGTGTCTGTTGTTCTGGCTGATTGGTTGTGTTATGTTGCGTTTCGTGTGTTTGATGATGTGACGTTCGGCGTCGTTGTTAGAGGGTTGTGTGGGGTGTTAGTGAGTTGGTAGCGTTAGGTGTCCGTGGTTGGGTGTGATGTTGTGTTGTTGTGTCGTGACTATTGGTTGGGTGTGAGTCGGTGGTTGTAGTGTTTGTTAGTAGTAGGTTGGTTTGTGTAGTGTAAGGTTGGTGTGGTGGTGGTGTTGTGTTTTAGTTGTTGCGCTTCTGGTGCATGTTTTGGTCGTGTTGTGTGTGGGGGGGGTTCTGCGTGTAGTCTGTGTCTGTAAACCACGGTTCGTTATTTGTTTTGTGTGGGTTCGGGTTTAGTTGGGGCGTATGTATGGGTCTTGTGGGTTGGGTATGGCCCTAACGCTGCGTTTTAGGGGTGTAGCTGGGTGAGTCCTGTGTTTTGCGAGTGGTGGGTTTAGAGCTTACGAATGTTTGTTGGAGTTGTCGTTGTGGTGGTCGCTCCCACGACGATTCGTACGTCTGAGAATTAGTGCCCGATTCTTGGACTGTTGGTGTACGCTTAGGGGTGAAATGTTGTGGGGGAGTGTATTGTATGTGTAGTCGTTGAGGGTTGTCTAGTTAAGTATGGTCGCGGTTTGTTATGTGGTGTGTCGTTTGGGTGTCGTCTATAAGGATAATACGATTAGTTGCGGTGAGGTGTGTGTGCTGGTTGTTTGTGCTTAGGGATTGCTAGGGTTTTCGTGTTGGGGGGGTGTGTAGTTGTGATGATATGACTCTCCAGGGTGTGTTTCGGTGGTTTTTGTGGTGGTTAGGTAATACGTACTAGTTCTGTGGGTGTGGGGGGTAATATCACGAGTTTTGTGGGGTGTGTTTGGTGCTGGTTTCCGGGGTTGCTCGTTGGCTGGTCATTCGACGGGTAGTAGGTATAGTACGGTCGTCTGTTGTGTGAGGTAGGGTGTAGGTGGTGTTGGCTGTGTGGTGGTGTAGGTTCGGGTTGGTGTGTATGTGCTTGGTAGCTGGTTGTGGTGTTAGAACGGCTTGTGGTCGTCAGTTATTGTCTGATAGAGGTGTTGTCGATAGTCGGTTCGTGGGTGTGACCGTTGGTGTAGTGTCTGCTTACTGGGTTTTTCGTGTTACGTCGTCATTTTGATTGGCACGTGTGGAGTATACTGAGTGTAGTTGTGCGTGTGGTAAATGTCTTGGTGTGGAAGTTATGGTTGGTCGGGTGTGTTTGTCTGGGTTGTAGGTCGGTGGGCGAGTGGTAGGTGGGGGTGTTGTGGGGTAGGACTGTTGTGTACCTCGTTTCGCATACCACGGTGTTGAGGTGTGGTTGGTCCATGTGCTTGTGTGTTTCGTTGTTGTTAGTGGGTTATAGGTGTCGGTTGGTTTACCTCAGTTTGTGTCATGTGTTATGGGCAGCTGGCGGTGTATTAGAGTACAAGGGAGTCTTGTTTTCGGTCCCGTGTTGTGGTTTGTGTTTGAAGGAGTGATGGTTAAGATGTTTCGTTCCGGAGTTGTGTCGTTTACGCTATGCAGCTAGGTAGTGAAGGGTTAGTGGCGTTTGTATCGTGTGGTCTAGTTTGAGTAGGTAGCTATGTTGTGCATTAGTTAAAGTGTACTGAGGTTTCGAGAGACGTGGTTGCTGTCCTGTGTGTGTATCATGCGTGAGCAGGTGGTTTCCTATGTGGGTGGGGTTGTCGCGGTGGTTCTTAGCTTAGCGATTCGCTGTGTGTCAGTCCCGGTCGCTTAGATGTGTTCGGTGGGTGTTCGGTGCTGGTCCGATCCCCGGCTTGTGTGTGTATAGTATGTCCGATGTGTTTTAAATGTAGTTAGCAGTAGAGTTCCGGTGTGTGTGTATTTGGTGTATGTGTGTATCCGGTCGACAATTAGTCGGTCGGGTGTGGTTTGGTGTGTGTTTCGGGTGTAGTCTGGTGTTTCGTAAGTTTGTTCGTGGTAACGGTCTAAGTGGTGTAGATTGTGGTCTGTGGCTAGGTTTTGGTGGAGTTAGAGTTGTGGTGAAGCGGGGGATTCGCGGGTGTCTGTGTCGGTCGTGTACTGTTGTGGTCAGCTGAGTTTCGGTAGTCTTTTGAGGGGGGGTGTGAGTGTTGGAAAATGAGTGTAGGCTCCGTGTTTCGGGTGTTAGTTCGTAAGGGTGTTATTTGTTTGGTTCGTAGGTGTGGCTGGTCTGGGGTTAAACCCTGTAGGGGTGGAGGTGTGTGTGTTTCGCTTGGTATCGTCGGGTAGTCGTGTGGCTAATGTTGGGTGTAGTGGGTGTGTTATGTCTTGCAGTTCCATGGGTTCACTCGGTGTAGTTGGTGGGGTGGTAGTTACGATCGGTGTCGACGTCCTGGTGCGGTGGTGTCGGGTTTTGCGTGTTAGTGTTTGAGTAATGCGTTGTGGGGTGTTTTGGTGTTGGTGTGTGGTAACGGTGCAAGTCGGGTTGGTGCAATGGTTGTTTTTTGTGAGTGTCTGGTGGTGTTTTGGTGTTGGGCGTGTGGAATGGTGGTCTGTTTTTTATGTATGTGCACGTGTAGTTGTGTGTAGTGTGTGTGGTGGTGTTCTGTGTTGTGTCGGGGGTTAGAATTGGTTCTGCTGTGGTGTGTCGTGTTGTGTGGGTGTTATAGTCTACGGTTGTATCTGGGTTTTGATAATCAGTACCCGAGCTGTGTAGGTCGTCTAGTTAGCGGGTGTAGGGTCGTGCTTTCGTGTTCAGTTTGTAGGTTCGTATCCAGTGCTGATTCTACCAC
The DNA here is from genome assembly GCA_034510155.1 of Eucriotettix oculatus. Lineage (NCBI taxonomy): Eukaryota > Metazoa > Arthropoda > Insecta > Orthoptera > Tetrigidae > Eucriotettix > Eucriotettix oculatus. Next base: position 190,358,190 of record CM067377.1, on the reverse strand, counting down.
GGATGGTGTGTAGTAGGATTTGCTCGTTTTTTGATACGTTCGTGTGTAGTTGTGTGGTGTCTATAAGGTTCAGGTGGTTGGTGGTGTGTGTAGTAGTGAGTTAGTGACGGGTAGGGCTGTCATGTACTGTCTGTGGGTGTGGGTGCGTGCGTACGTTGTGTGGAAACGTGCTGTTACGGTGGGGTGCGGGTTACCGTGGATTGGTGTAGTGATTGTGTAGCTTGTGCGTGGTTCTAACTATGTTTTTAGACAAACGTACAAGTAGTTTAAGAGGTTGGTCGTTGCTCCGTCTGTCTGTGAGGCACGCTAGTGTGTTGTGCAAGTGTTGTTTATGGGGTAGAGGGGCGCGTCCTAGATGGGATGTAGTTGGGTCTTGTGAGTTCAGGTTGTGTTGTGGTATCGGACTTCGGTGTGGGCTGTATTTAGTTTGTATGTTGCGTTCAGTACACGTGTTGTTGGGCTCGGTAGTACGTATCGCGTCGCTGTTTACGGTTCAGTTGTATGTTTGGTATTGGTGTTTTCGGTGTGTGTTAGTGTTTTATGGTGTGTTGTTTGGTCTGTGTGAGCGGTTGTCGAGGTTAGTGTTTTTTTAGTTGCGTATTGTGAGTGACTTCAGTGTGGTGTCCTGTGTGTCGTGATATATACGTTCCCTGGGGGTTCGGTCAGGATGCGTTTGTTTTGATTTTGGTCAGTTCACGTGCAGTGCTGTAATAGTGTATGCTGAAAGGTTGTAAGGGTTTGTGTTTTGGGGTTGTAGTTAGGTGGTGTTCTTGGGTGTAGCTATTCCTGACAAGGTTCACTAGCTTGGTCCAGTGTTTTTTTGTTTTTCTTATTGATGGGTTAGCGGTGTCGTGTCGTGTCGTCGGTTCGAATGGTGTGGGTGCGTACAAGGTTGTTTCGTGTTGCGGTCCTTACGCTAAGTGCTCGAGTCATAAGTGTAAAGTGTGGTAGGGTGCGGTAATGATGTTAGGTTGTTTAGTCGAGGTTTGTTTCGTTAGGTTGTTGTAGTGTTTGCTCGTGGTGTTAAAGTAGGTTTTCAACGACAGTATGTATGGGTATGATTTATGTTACTTTTGAGGTAGTAGGTGTTGGTTCGTTGGTACTTGCCTAGCGTGTTTGTGTTGAAGTGTTTAGCGCCTTGTGGCGTGTGTTGTGGGGTTTGTGTAGACGGTGGTGGTGTTTCGGTGTTGTTGTTGCTGGGTGGGTGTGTTGGTCGTGTTGCTTGGGTGGGGTTTGTGCGGTTATAGGCTGGTAAGGGTTTAGGTCGTTGGAGCTGTGGTCGGTGGTGATTTGTAGTGTCGTAGTGGTGTTGTGGTGTTGGGTGGGTGGGAGGAGTTTGTGTGTGGCGTTTGCGAGGTGGTGTCCGTTGAGAGTGGTCGCATGTGGGGTGTCTTATGAGTGTGTTTTTGTTAGTATGACTGTTTGTGGTGTTTCGTTTCGTGTGTGTGGGGGGGTGTTGAGTTATGTACTGTGCGACTTACGTTGGTGGTTCTGCTTAAAGTTGTGGTTAATGGGGGGCCGAGTGGGGTGAGTGTGATCTCTGGTCCGGTGTTGGTGGTGGGTGTGGTTGAGTTTTTCCTTTGTTGTTCGTCAAGGTGTTGGGTAGTGGTGCGGTTTCTGTAAAAAGGTGGAGCGTTAAGCGTGTTGACATTATTAGTTCGTGTCTCGATAGCGGTGCTGGATAGGTTGGTGGTTTGAGATTAGGGGTGCTCCTGGTGTACATGTTTGTGTTGTCGGTTTGGTGCTGTAGTAAGTATAGTAAACAACTGGTAGGCTTCGTTGTGTTTGGGTCCGTAAGTTTTCCGGGGCTGGCTGTTTGGGAGTCGTGGCTGTTGTGTGTGGGGGGTTTAGGTTGATAAGTCGGTGTCGTTTCTATCCTGCGTTTATTTCATTCAGCGTGTGTTTGGGGTGTGTTGGTGGTTGTGATCGTGAATCCCCCCCCCCCGTTTCGGTCTGTAGTAATGTGTGTCGGTGTGTACGTTTGGGCGTTCGAGAGTATGCGTACTTGCTTAGGGTATTGCAGGGTTGTCTTACGGTGGTGAGGGTGGTGTTTGGTGGGTGGTGGTGTGGGCCGTCGGTGTGTATGTTCGGCTTGTGACTCGAGGTAAGTTACACGCGTAAGTGGGGTTGGTGGCTAGTTTTAACCTTAAGGGTTGTGGGTGTGGAGCTTTCCGTGGAAGGGCGGTTCGAGGTCCGTGGGGTAGGTTATGCTTTTGTGTGTGTGTTGGGCTTGTGGTGTTGTGTGTAAGTAGGTGGCTGTTAGTGTTAGTGAGTTACGGTTTCGTGTCGTTTTGTGTCGGTGGTGGAGGTGTGGTATAGGGGTGTTGTCGGTGGCTGGACCAGGTCTGGGGGGATCGTTTGTGACTTGTGTGTGCTTTTCTGTTTAGTCTCTTGCGGTTGTCGTGGTTGTTGAGTGTGTGGCTTGGCTGTGTGCGTTTTGATGTAGTGCTCTCTCATCAAGCTAGGTTTAGTGTGTTTGTTGTCCCTGCTGTCATTATGGTGAGGATAAGATGTGGGTGGTATGGGGTGTATGTGCGTTGTTGTTTTTCGGAATAATCTCATGGTTTTCGTGCAATAGGCAGTGGTTGATGGGTTTGACTCGTGTGACTGTAACGATAGGTGGTGTGGTCAGTCCATCTCGGTTGGTTGGCGGTGTGGTAAGGTGTCGTGTGTGGTGTTCTCTGTTCTGGTCCCGGGTGATGGTTTTCGTTAGGGTTGTGTCACTAGGCTGCGGTGTTCGGTGTGTTAAATGTGGTTTGACACGTGGTAACGCTAATAGGTGTGTGTCGTCACTCAGATGTTTCTTTGTTGGTGCTTCGTAGAGTTGTTTGTTGTGACGTGAGCTGGTGGAGTCGTGATATTTTTGTTGTGAATTAAGTAGTTGTCCGTGTTGTGTCTTTGTTCAGGTTGTGTCGGTTGTGTTGGGGGTTGCGGTGTTACGTGTTGGTGGGTTGTTATTTGCGTTTCGTCATTGGTCGTGTGTTCAGCGAAGTTCAATAATCGTTGGTGTTTAGTTTTCTGCTCGTGGTTTGCTTGAAGGTAGGATTATGTGGTCGTGTGGTGGGTGTAGGTTGGTTAGTCTTCCGTGGGGGTGGGGGGGTGTGGGCACTTGTGTGTTTTTGCTACTGTGGTGGGTTCGTTGGCGCTGTACACTAATCGTTTGCGTTGTGGGCAGTGTTTAAGTTTGAGGTGTGTCTTGGTTGTGTAGTTGGGATATATTAGTGGGAAAGTGGTTTCATGTGATTTTCCTTGATCTTGGTGTGGTCATGCGCGCCGTCTTCAGCTGTGGCGGGCGGCGGGTTTAGCTGGAAGCTTCCCGTCGGCGTTAATAGGGTTCCACCTGACCGGATCCGTCAGAAACGTAGTGTGTGTTGTGTTTTAATGTGTGTGGTGTTTGATGAGGTGTGTATGTGGAAGTTGAGTATGTCGCAAAGTTTTAAGTTGTTGGATGGTGTACAGGGTTCATTGGATGTTAGAGTGGCGTTCGTTAGTGAGGGTTTGGGCTAGGCGGGTCCTGCGGAGTCCGATTTTTGTGGTACTGTGGACTTGCTATGTTTTGAGGTGGGTGTTGTGGTATTAAGCTAGTTCGTGCGTTAAGGTGGCGTGTAGGTCTGTAGTGGGGTGTGGTGTGGGGGTGGTTTTGTTTACTATTACGTTGGTTATTTGGGTATGTAATTGCTGTACTTGTACTGGTAAGTGTTGTTGGATACATATCTGTGTTTCCGTTGAGTCGTTGGAGTATGTGTCGTTGATGGTTGTGTGTTTTGTGGAGTGTGAGCTTAGGTGTGTGTAATTGTGCAGTGGTTTTATCAGGTGTGAATGTAGTGGGATCGGGTAAATGTCTGTTCCAAGCTGTTGTCTGGCGTGTGCATAGGGGTATGTGTAGTTGTGTCGTCTGTAGGTGTTTATGTTGTTCGCTAGTGTGTGTGTGTTCTGGTGGGGTGTTGAGTGTTTAAGTCGTGGTTGGTGGTGTCGTGTAGTGGTCGTCTATTGTTCGTGTGTGTGTGTCTCGTGGTAGTGTAGTGGCTGGTGATGTGGGTTGTTCCTGTGTACGGTCGTGTTGCTGTCCGCAGTTGGCCGGGTGTTGAATTGTTATGTGTATGGTTGTTCGGTGGTTGTTGAGTCTGGTGAGTATTCGTTGAGGCGTGTGTTGGCGGAGGTTGTTGTTTAGTTCGTGGTGGGGGTAGCTCGGTGTCAGGCCGGTGTGTTGTGCTTGGTTTTCATTGGTGTCAGGTCGTGTGTGGTATGTAATGTTCGAGGTTACTCGTGTATGTGTTGCTTAGGTGGGTTCTCGACTGTTCGAATTCCGGGTCTGTCGTATGATGGGGCGTGTTCCCGTAGGCTTCTTTTGTGTCGTTGTGGTTCTCTGGGGTGGTGGTGTAGGACTTGTGGTTTGCTGTGTGTGGGATTCAAACCACGACGTGGTGTCGGTGTGTAGTAGTAGTTGCTCGTTCGCGCGTACGTCCCGTTGCTGCACTGTATGATGTAGTAGGTGTTGGTTTTGTGTGTGTAGTTGTGGTTTGTAAGTGGTGTGTTATTGGTGTACCGCTTTACGCTGTTTGTATGTGTAGACGGCGTCTAAAGGTTGTTAGTTAACCCGTTACGTATGTAGTTGGTATAGTTGTGGTGCTCTAGGTTGCGTGGTGCGTCTTAGGGGCAGTATGTGTGTTGTCCCTTCGTTGTCTGGAGGTTCTGGTTCCTGTGTGGTGTTTGTATGTGTTTGTCAGGATGCGATGTCTCAGTAGTATGGTGGTGTGTTTTTTGTAGCTACGGTGGTGGTCATGTCTGTCGCCACGGGTAGTTACCTAAGAGTTTTCTCTTCAGTGTTTCAGTAGGGTTAGGTGGCTAGAATGGTCTGTAGGCCCGTTCCGCCCAGGTTAAGTCGGGGCGGTGGGTCGTTGAGGTCGGATGAGCGTTGGTCTAAGTTTGGGTCTGTGGTTGGTCTGTTTGTAGTTGTGTAAGTGGCTTTGCTTGGTCGTTTTGTGTGTAGGAGGTTGTTGATTTTGTGGTTAGTTTTTGGTTGGTACCTGTTTAGGGGGAGGCTCGTGTGGTTTTGTGGTCGTAGGGTTCGGGTATGCTTTTGTTTGTAAGGACTAACCCGAGTTGTGGTCTCGTGGAGTGGGTGGAGGACCGTACGGTATGGGTTTAGTTCTCGTGTTGTGTAGTTGTAGGTTATGTGTGGTAGAGTGTGTGGGTGAAGTGTAGATTGTGCTCAGTACCGGGAGTGATGAGCGGGGTGTGGTGTTGTGTAGTTTGGGTTGTGTTGTATATGTGTTATGTGTTGAGTGTTAAGAATGCTAGTTGTGTTTGTCTACGTGTGATTTCGGTGTGTGTGTTTTTGTGGATTGGTTTGTGTGCTTGCTCGATATATCGGTGTGTCAGTGGAGTGTCGTGGTTTCGCTGTTGCTGTGATGTTTAGTGTCGGGTTTGTTGTGTTTCGAGGCTCAATGGAGTGGCATGTAGCGTGTAAGTCTTGTGCGTATGCTAGGTTGTTCCACGTTCTGTGAACGGTACTGTGTGGTTATGCGGGTGTATGTGGTGGCGGTCGTGTTGGTCGTGGTTGGGTGTTTATTTGTTGGTGGTGTCGTCAGTGTAGGTGTTGTGTAGTAGTTTTAGATACAGTTGCGGCGTTCGGGTGTATAGTCCGTTCGTGGTAATTGTGGCCTTGTGTTTCGTTCTGGCTCGTTGGTGCTATGTGTACGTTTGTGGTATAACACGGTCTCTGGCGGACGGCGGTATCAGTGCTAGGTTTTGTTCTGTGGTGGGTGTTCGTGTAGGTGGTGCGGCTTGCGGTGTGTTGGTTGTGTTGGTGTGTCAGGTGTATCGTATGTTGGTTTTGGCTGTAAGGTGTGCGGTGTTATTGTTTGTTCTCGGTTGAGGTGTGCGTCGTTGTGGTGGGAGTATGAGGTTTGCTAGGTTGGTAGTGTTGAACGTGTGTTGCGGGATGTAGAAGTTCGGAGTCGGTGTGGAATGTTATTGGTAGTGTTTTGGTCTAGTTGTCGGTTTTGCAGTTTTTGGCAGTGTTTTGGTGTGTTTTTGGTCCGTTATGAGTCTTGTTGGTTCGAAAGTTGTCTGTTATGACTTCCTCCGTATCGTGTTGTCAGTGTCTCAGGGGCTGTCGTCGTCTGAAGTTGTTTGGTGTGTTGTTAGGGCCTCCATAGGGTAGTTGGGGTTTCGTTCGCGTGCTGGGGTGTGGAAAAAGGGTCACGTTGGTCCAGTGTGGGATAGGTATTTTGGTTTGGGTTAGTGGTCACGTGTTTCATATGTTGTTGTCGTTGGTTGCGAGTGTTTGGTAATAGTTATACATGGGTAGGTTTTATGTGTAGTATTGTAGTCTACGTCTGGCAGGTGAGTTGGGGTGTGTGTTTAGGGTGTTGGTGTGGGGTTTGTAGTCAGTTGTTGTTTAAGGTGTAGGTATGTACGTAGTTTGTCGGTTCAAGGTGGTCACGTTGATGGGGGGTGTCTGTGGAGTGTTTATGGTCGTGTCCGAATTGTTGAGTGTTTTCTGTGGTTAGTCTGGTTTTTGATAAGGGTGGGGTCGGTGGCTTCGTGGGTGCTCAGTGTTGGTGTCGTTTTATTTAGTTCCTGTGAAGTTGTGGTTGTGGGTGTTGTTCTGGCGGTGGTGGTTGATTTGTGTGATTGGGTGCTCGTATTGTTTCCATGTGTCTGTCTCTGCTCGTAGTTACCGCTGCGTTCTACGTTTCCTGAGTTGTTTTTGTTGTGTTTGTATGATGTGTGTGGGGTAGTATGTGGTGCTGTTTGTATGTGAGTGTTTAAGGATGAGGTGATTTGTGTAGGTATCTGTCATATACCGCGGTGGTGTGGTTTGGCGCTGTTTTTCTGTGCTTGTTAGTGGTTTTGTTGGTAGTTGGTGTTTGTGTGTTGTTAGTTTGAGCTGGTGTTTGGTGTGAGCGTTGTGGTTTAGTAGCGCCGTTGTGTGTGGTGTGGTTTTACGAGGGCTGTTGTCATGGTGTGTTAGTCTTGAGTAGGTCTTAGTTAGTGGATGGGGTTGAGTGTAGGGGGTTGTAGCGATTGTGGTTGTCAGTAGTGTTGAGTGGTGTGCTTGGGGGGGAGGTTTTGTGCGTCCTAGTGCGGTAGGTAAGTATGGTCGGTTGTGTGTGGTTTGTTCTTGTGTCAATCAGTCGGGTTCAGGTGGTGGTGGGTTTGTACGTCGGTAAGATGTGGTTGTAGTTGTTATGAGGGTGTACAGTTTTGGGTTTCGGGTGCTCGTATGTGGGGGTTTGAGTTGTATACTTCGGGGATTTTTACGGGTGTGAATACTGTGGGGGTGCTTTGTTGTGTTGTGGTGGTAAAAAGTACGCGTGTTTTAGTGTGGCAGAGGCTTTGTCTATAGTTCAGGCTTATTAGTTGGCGTGTGTTTGGAATGTCTGTAGGTTAGTAGGGATTTGTAGGGTCCTGTTTTTGTTTGTTGTGTTGCTGTAGGCTCAGTGTTGTGTTGTGTTGTTAGCTATCTGGGTTAGGGTTAGTTTGTGTGGTTTCGTCTAAGGTGAGGGGGTGTGGTCTGGTCGTACTTAGTGTCCGGTTTGGTGAGTCCACCGGTTCGTTGTGTTTTGTGTTTCAGGGCTCCCCGGTTTAGCCGAGCGTGTATGTGCTGGTTTTGTTGGTTAAGTTTAACTTTGTAGTTTTACCGTGTTGAACCGGGGAGATGTGTGCGTTGTTTTTGTCGTGTTTTAGACTTGTTCGCGTGGGGCTGGTGGGGGTAGTGGTAGGGTGTGGTTAGGTAGTTGTGTTGGTTTGAGTGTAGTAGTTTGTAATCGTATAGTGTCAGTGGTGGTTGTGTGGCGAGTTTTCGTTTGAGTAGCTGTGTTGTGGTCGTAAGTAGTTGGTTCGTTGTGTGTGGTAGTTGATATGGTGTTTGTTGTGAATGTGTTTGTGCTGAGGTTTTAGGGTGTTTTGGAGGTGGAGTGGCAGGGAGTTGATCGGGTGTGTCGTGGTGTTTCTAGTTTTTTATGTGTACGTTTGTGTCTTAGGGGCTTGTGGGTGGGCTGTGTCTTCGTGCTAGGTGCTCAGTGTGGGGGTGTCGGTTTGAGGTATCGTAGGTTTGTGTGTGTGTTAAGTTGAGGCTGGTACGTGCTCTAAATTGGGTTCATTGAGTGGGTGTGTGGAATTCGTAAGGGGGTATCGGTTGAGTCTTCCGGGTAGGTACTGTGTGATGGTTAGTAGTGTGTGTGGCTCGTAGTGTTTATTGTGTAGGAGTGGGTTTATGTTCGTTGCTGTGAAGGTAGGTAGTGGCAAACTTCCTTTGGTAGTGGTTGGGGGTCTAGATGGGTTGTGTGTGATTGACTGTGTAGTCGTGGTGTGTGGTAGTTTGTGGTGGGGTCTTGTCGCAGTAGTGGGTTGTTTGGTGTGTTGTGGGTTTGTGTTGTTGTTGTGTGTGCTGGTCCTTAAGGTGTTTGTGAAAGTGGTGTAGGGTTGGTGTTTGTCTGTTTGTGTTAAGTGTCGTTCTGATCGTGTCGTTGGTGTGTTTAGCGTAGGCTTGGTGTTCGAAGTGGGGTTTGTCGGTAGGGTCGATGTTATGGGTTAGTGTTTGTACGGGGGGGGTGGGTCGTGGTTTTTCGTCGTGGTTTAGTGTCGGGTCTCAGAGGTTAATGTGTGGGGTAGTGTACGTTAATTATCGAGCGTGTGTATGTGTTGATGTGAATTGCGTGGTCAGTGTTTTTATGGGTCTGTATGTCGTTTAAGTTGTGTGGTTAAATGGATGTTGGTCGTTAGTAGGTGTTGTGATTTGTGACGAGTTTGTGATTGAATTTAATGGGTGTTCCGTATCGGTTACGTTTTGCAAGCGTGGAGTCGTTTGTGGGTGTGATGTCAAGTGGTAAATTAGTGTGGTTGTGAGTCGGTGGTTCGTAGTTGTGTGTGGGGGTCAGTCGGTGATGTGATGTGTGTTTTGTTGGTGTTTCTTTTGGGGTGAGGCTTGCTCAGGTGTGGTATGTTAGTCTGGTGTAAGTGGTAGTTGTGGTGTCGGTGTGGGTGTTGTTGATGTGTGTTGTCTTAGGGGTGTGTTTGCTGTGCGGTTACATCGTCTGTTGTTTTAGTTTGTCGGCTTGCGTTAGGTGTGCTTGTCTCGTGGAACATGTTTTTTTGGTAACTGAGTTTTCGCGTCTCCGGTCGGTTGTCGTTTGTGTCGTGTTGTGTAGTACATGGTGGGTGTTTATGGTTGTTTGTTAGTGTGAGTGTATATGTATGGTAGCTGGTACGTACGTTTGTGGTGGTCGTGTCCTGTCCTCTGTGTAGTTTTGGGGTGTGGTGGTTTCGGTTGGTTGACGTGGTAGGTGGCGCGCTGTGATGCCTTTTTCTGGTCAGATGTGTGTGGAAAGCGTTGGGTTAGCTGGGTTGGGTTTGTATTCTTTGTGTTTTGTGCTCCCAGCTCAAGTGACGCTGCGTGGAATGTACGACGGTTTCAATAATTGGTGTGGGTGTCGTGCTAGTGGCCGTTTAGTATCGAGTAGTGGTGCGGGTTGTGTGTCTATCTGGGAATCTTACTAACTTGGCATACGTTAAGTGTTGGTGTTGGTCTTTAGGTGTGGTTAGTCGTATAAGTTGTTCTTTCGCGGTCGTGGGTATTGTTTGTAGCTGTTAGGCTATTGGCGGGTGTTTGAGGGTTGCTTGCTTCGGTTCGGGTGAGTGTGGTTACGTGGTTAAAGTTTTTGTTGAGTTCGTTTGTCGTATGTGTGGTGTTGTAGTGTTTCGTGTGGTGTTTGTTCTGTTGTGTTTTGGTGCTTGTTCTTAGTGTGGGTGTGTGTTGTATGGAGGTTGCGTTGGAGTCGTTGTGGTTTTGGGTTATGTGTACGGGTTCGTTCGTTGTAGTAGTGCGTGGAGTACTGTTGTGTGTTGCGGTGGTTAACTCTTGTGGTAAGTTTGGGGGTTGTGGGTGATACGTTTGGGTTTCGAGAGTGTGTAGTTGTGGGTGGTTGTAGGTGTCGGTTTGTGTCCTAGTTTAGGCTCAAGAGTGTCGATTGTTCGTGGCTGTTATTCAGTGTGGTTAATGTTGGCGTGTTTGTCGTGCTGGGGGTGATGTCTCCATTCTGGGGCCTGTGGTTAGTGTCACTGTACGTGCGTTGGTGTGGTTGCTGGTGCGGGTATGGTGGCCTCTGTGTTTTGTAGTTTGTAGGGCGTTGTTTTATTGTGAGTGGTTTGTGTGAGGTTGGTTAGATGGTGAGTGTGTATAGTTGTTCCGGACGTGGTAGTCAGTGGCTGTGTTCTCTTTGGTTTTAAGGTGGTTGTGTCGTGGGTGGGTTCAATGAGGACGTTTGTGTGGTTGATGTAGTTTGGTTGTGTTGTGTGGGGTGTTTGCGGTGTGTAGTAAGTAGATTTGAGTTTGTTTCTGGTGGTGTTTTAGTGGGTGTTGGTTAGTGTTCTTGTGTCCGTGGTGTGTAGGTTGTGTGGATGTCAGTGGTGTGGTTGTAGGTCTTGGTTGATGTGTCTGTCGTCGCGTGTTTGGCTGTGTGTGTTTGTGCTTGTGTGTTTGGTGGCTAGACAAGGGTTGTGTTGAGATGTGTCGCCTCGGAGATGTGTGGGGTGTACGAGTGGGGTTGTCGTGGTTTCGTCGTGTATGTGGTTCATTGTTGTCGGTGCTTCAGCGGTTGTTACGTGGGTTGAAACCGTACATGTCTAAGGTTGTGCTCCTTTTTTGCGTAGGGGAGTGTTGGGGTTTGTTTCGAGCTTGTCGGGTGTTGTTCGGTGGTTAGGCGTGCTTGTTAGTATGTGGACTTAGTGGTGGTGTGCTTTGTATGTGGTTCTGTGTTGTTAGGTCAAGTCCAACGTAGTTTGTTTTTGTGTTAAGTTAGGGTGGCCGTTGTCTTACTGTTAGGGTGTGTATGGGTGTGGTTTGAGTTGTGTGGTGTGTGTAAAGTAGTTGCGTCGTAGGCGGTTGGTGTCTGTTTGTGGCTCGGGGATATCAGTTTACTCATCGAGTATAGTTAGGGTTAAGTACGTTGGACGCCCGGGCGTTGATGGTCAAGTGGGGGTAGGTCATGTAGTTTCAGTCGACAATAGCGTGTCATGTTTGTGATGGAGGATGGACTCGTAGTGTGGGGGCGGAGTTGTAAAGTCGTAGATGGTAACTTTGGGTTTTGGTTGTGTGGTTTAACTCGTGTGTGCCGGATGTAGTGTGTGGGGGTGATTTGGTTCCAGGTGTCACGTTGGTAGTCTATCTGGAGTCGTCGTGATGGTTTACGTCCGGGTGTCAGTTATCCGGTTGGGTTAGGTTGTTTGTCTTTCTTGGTTAGTGTGCTTTGCGTGATCCGCCACCGCGTAGTGGTAGTGGTATGGTGCATCTGTAGTAGGGGTGAGGTGCGGTTGGTTGTAAGTGGGTATGTGGGTGTGGGTGTGTGTCTTACGTACAAATGTGGCTGATTTTAGGTGTGGTGAGGGGGGGGTGGTTTGTCAGTTGTGAGGCGCTGTGTGGCGTTTGGGTTGAATATTTCTCCAAAGTCCCGTGGGCGTGTCGGTTGGTGCTGGTTGTTGGATAGTCCGTGGAAACCCAAGAGACGTGTAATGGTGCGCGGTATGCCGCTGGGTTCTATTGGTGTTAGTATGGTGTTGGTCGGTGTTTAACCCGTACAGTACGTAGTGGTTATGGTTTTGTCTGGTTGGTCGTGATCGTATGTGTTAGAGGGGGGTTGTGGTTTATGTTTTGTTTGTTTTGAAAAACGGTTTGTTTGCTTCCGTAGTTGGTCGGGGGTTCGATGGGTCGTGTTGTACTGGTGTTTGGTGTAAAGGTTGTGACGCGGATAACAGGTGGGGTGTTGGTCGATTGTTGTGTGGTGTAAGTAAGTCGTTTGTGTAGTTCTGGGAGTGTAGTGTTGAGGTCGGTTTTCGTGGTGTGTTTGGGGTTGGTGTAGGGAGTAGTTCCTCTGTTTTTACTCCGGTTGTGTGTTCGTTTCGTTTGAGTTGGTGCTGTGTTACTCTGGCTTCAGGGTTACCGGCTGGCTTTTGTTTGGTGGACAAGGGTGTTGTCGGGTGGTGGTGGGTGATGTTGTCGAGTGGTGTTTAGAGGATGTAGGCTTTTGAGTGCGTGTGGGTGGGTGCGATGGTTTGTGTTATTTGTGTTCGTACGTTCACGTAGCTAGGTGTTTAGTAGTGGTCGGTCGTGTGTAGCTGATCGTGTAAGGAATCGATTGTTGTGGTGGTTTGGCGCTGCTCCAGGTAGGGGGTTCAGGTCTGTGTGCTCAAAGTGGGGTTCGGTGTATGCTTGCGTTGTACTGTTGTGTGTTAGTGTTTTTTTGGCGATCGTCACTGTGTCTGTGGTTAGGTTGTCGTTTGTCGTTCGTGTTGGGTTTTTGTTTGCTTGTGAGTGGTTGTGGTTGTGTTGTGGTCTGGTGTGTATGTGGTCGGTTGCTTTTGTGTGTGTTTGTGTTGCGTGGGAGGTTGATGGTAACTCGTAGGAGTGGCTTTGTGGTGAGTAGGGTGTGTATGTATACTTCGATCGCCTGTGTGTCCCGTGGCTGTTTTGCATGGGGTTTTTTGTGTTTGTGTTAGGTCGTGGTTTGTCTTCCGGTTATCGTAGGTGTCCTAGCTGGTGTGTTATTAGTCATGGGTGTGGTAAATTCGGCTTCGTACGTGAGTGGTGGGGGTTTCAATAGCCCTCTGTGTCGGTGTTACGGTCTGTTTTAGAGGTAGCGTTGTTGTTGAGTGTGTGGCTGGTTTCTCTTAGTGTTCTTGTGAGCGTGTTGTTTGCTGTGTTTCAAGGGGTGTTTGTGGGTTATGATGCTAGGTGTGTGGTGCTGGTCAGTCGTTGTGTGTGTCGTGGGGTGTGTTATAGTGTGGTGGTGGTAGATGTAGCCTGGGTGGTGGGGGGGGGGATGGGGGTTGGTTCGGTTGGGGGTCGTGGGTTATGTTCGAAGGGGGTGTTGCCGTGTATGTGGTGAGGTCTAGTGTGCCGTTAACGCCAAACACCGAGTGTGTGTGGTTGTGTGTCTGTGGGTGCTGTCGGTTTGATGTTGTGGAGTGTAGCTTTCGGCGTGTGTTGGGTGAGGGTAAGTGTATCGTCTGTCGGATGTTTGTTGAGTGTCCGGTAAGCTGGTTGTGTGTGGATGGTGTCGCGGTGATTAGGGGTGGGGTTTCTACCCCGGCGGTTTGGTCATGTGGGGTAGGTGTGTTCGGTTGGCTACTTGAGGGTTGGTGTCTACGTTTCGGTTATCTGTGTGTCGAGTCCTTACGTGCTTTGGTAGTGTTACTTGGTTTGGTTCGGGTGTTGTTACATGTGTGTGGTTGTGGTTGTCGCTGTCGTTGGTTTACGTGTTGTGATCTTCGTTTGTGTCGTGTAAGGTAGTTGGGGTGTTCGTTAGATCTGTTCGTCGGCGGGTTTAGTAGTTGGTGTTCGTCTTATACGCTGTGTTTCGTTGTATGTGTAGGGTAGGTGTTGTGGGCTCCTGTAGGTTTCACCAGTGGTTGCGATCGGCTACGCTGTGTTGGGCAAAGGGTCTGTTTAGTGGGCTGTTAATGTCACTGGTTCGAGTCGTAAGGCTCGTTGGTGTGTGGTGGGTGTGGGGGATGTCGGTGTTGTGCGTGATGAGTGTAGGTTTGTCGCTTGTGTGTGCTGTTCGTGTTGTTGGTGCGGGTAACGGTTTGGGGGGCTTTCGGTGTTAGTCTGGTCGGTGGGGTTTGTGTGGGTTGGGGTGTTCGTTTGTAGTTGTGGTAGTGATTTCGGTAGGCCGTGAGTGTGTTTGTTTTGTGTGGTGCGGGTGTTGTGTATTAGATCGTGTGTGGGTGGTAGGGTGTGCTGGTGCTGGGTGATGTTGTGGTGTTTGTGGTGTTTCGAGTGTGGTGTGTGCGTTTTTGTGGGTGTAATTGTGTGGATGGTGTTTGGTTGGTATGCTTGTTTAGATGGGGTGTGTTGGGGAGTGGTTGTGTGGCTGTGTGTGGTGGTGGGTTGTGGTTTGGTGGTGTTGGTTTACGGGTGTGGTTGGGTGCGCTGGGAGTTGTGGCTGTGGTGTGTTGGTGTGTGTTGTTGTAGTGGGTGTGTCGTTAGTGGTGGTTGTTGGGTGTTGTTGTCTTTAGTGTGCGGTCGTGGTGTTTGGGTGGGCGGTGTTGTGGTGTGTTGGGTCGTGTCGTGTTTATAGGTGGTTGTTTGTGGTTGGTGTGTGTTCAGTTTGTTTTGGTATGTTTTCTTGTGTGTTGTGTTAGTATATTTATTTATTAATATTTATAATTATTTTTATTATATATTTAATATTAAATATTCTATTTTTTTTTATTATTATTATATTTATTAAATAATATAATTTATTTAATTTTTTATAATATTTATTTTTATATATATTATATTTTATTAATTAATTTATTTATATAATTTAATATTAATATATTAATTTTTTTTATTTTTTATATTATATATTTAATTTTATATTATATTTATTAATTTATATTATTATTAATATTTATTTTAATTATTTATATATATTATTTATATATAATTATAATAATTAATTTTATTTATTAATATTTATTTAATTATTAATTTTTATTTATTTTTATTTATATATTAATATTTATTATAATATTTTTATATACTTATTTAATATCTTATTATTAATTTAATAATTTTTATTTTATTTATAATATTATATTTAATATTTATTTAATTATATTTTTAATATTTATTAATATTTATTATATTATTTTTAATTATAATTTTTATTATATTATTTATAAATATAATATTATTTAATAATATATTTTTTATATATTAATTATAATATTTAATTTTTTTTTAATTACTTATATATTTATTTTTATTTAAATTATATTATTTAATATAAATATTTTATTTTTATATTAATTTAATTATAATTTATTTTAATATATTATTATTTTATTTTATATATTATTTATTATTAATATTATTATTTATTTAATTATATTTTATATATATTTTATTATTATTATAATTATTATTTATTATACTATTAATTAATTTTATTTATATTTTTATTTTTTTATATTATTTTTATTTTAATTATTTTTAATTATAATTATTCTTATTTATAATTATTAATTTATTTTTATTAATTAATTTATTATATTTTATTTATTTATATTATTATAATATTATATTTTTATATTTAATTATTATTTTTATTAATATATTATTTTTTAATTATAATTTTTATTATAATATATTATTTTTATTTAATTATAATATTATTTATTTTTTTATTAAATTATAATATTATTTAATATTTATAATATTTACTATTATTATAATTTTTATAATTATATTAAATTATTTATTTAATTTTTATTATATTTATAATACTTTTTATATATTTATTAATATAATTATTTATTATAATTTACTATAATTATTTTATTATAATAATTTTATTATTAAATATATTATTAATTTATTTTATTTTATTATAAATTAAATTTTATTATATTATTTTATTATTTTAATATTTTATATATTTTTATTATTAATTTATTATTAATTTTTTATTTATATTTTATTATTATTATATTATTTTATTAATTATTTTATTATTATATTTATAAATATTATAATTTATTATATAATTATTTTTTAATTATTTATTTAATATTTTATTTAATTTTAATTATTATTTATATTTTTATATATTATATTATTATTTTTTTTATTATAAATTATTTATATATTTTTATTTTTAATTATTATTATATATAATCATATATTATTTAATTTTTATTATATTTTATATTATATATTTTATTTTTATTTAATATTATTTATTATAATTTTTATATTTATTTTTTTATTATTATTTATTATTATAATTAATATTTTATATATAATTTATTATTATATATATTTACTATATTATTTTTTATTTATTAATTTTTATATTATTATATATATTATATTTTTTTTATCTTATATAATTAATCTATCTTTTTATTAATATTATTTTAATTTTATTTATATATTTTATTTTATTTTATTTATTATTAATTATATTTATATATATTTTTATTAATATTTTTTATTTTTATAATTATATTTATTTTTTATATATTTTATATTTATTTAATTATTTATTTTATTTTATTAATATATTATATAATATTATTATATTTTCTATTTTTATATTAATTATTTTATTAAAATATTTTATTTTATTATATTTATATTATATTTTTTATTAATTTTATTACATTATCAATATATTATATTTATAATTTTATATTCTTATTTTTATATTTATTATTATTAATTATATTAATATATTATTATTTTATTATATAAACTAAATTTTATATTTTATACTTTATTTTTATAATTATTTATTTAATATATTTTATATTTATTTTTATATTTTAATAATTAAATTTATATTAAATAAACAAAATCAACCTTACGATTTACTAAATTCAATTTTCAAATAAACTTGTTCATTATATTTTATTACGTCCGCATGTGAAAGATGTGATTTAAATAATTTTAACAATATTACTACCCAGTCATTATTATTACGCGTCGTAGCTCGTATATTTGTTATAAGTTACTTTGATCAAATCTGTTATTTGATGAACTGCGTTGATTCGAATTCAGAGACAAAATCTAACGTTATATTACTAGTTGTAGCATTATTGTATCATGTAATCAGTTGATTTTGTAAACACTATCTACAGCTCTGTTCACAAGGTGAAAACTATTAGTTGTGGCTCAGATAAATCTATTGGTCATATTTGTCGTTTACAAACCTAAAATGCATTAATGTACAAATATTGTATCCTACAATATTTGAATAGTTGACAGTTAAATGAGTCACGATATTTAGAACTCGATTTTCATACGCGGTGTTGCACTTTAAACGTATTTGAATAGTTGACTGACAGTGGCGGCTGGTGCTCATGTGCTACAGCATATGAATTAATTTAGGAGGAATTATTTGTTTTGTAGTTTTAAGTGACACTAAAATAATAATATTTTAAGAGTGTCAATTTCTGCTTCGATTTAGAAGACTGTCAACCTTCCAGCGCGCTCCTTCCCGTATGTATCCTGGCTACATTCTTTATAGCACAAGAATCTGATCTGGAATGAGAAATGGGCATGCGCAGTAATACCGCTTCAACCCCTGCTAGTTTAAGATCCAGCAATAATATGAGCAACCATACGCACAGCGCCGCCAGAGCGAGCGTGCTGACATACAGCAGCTGCAGGCAGCCTCATCAGGATACAGTTTTAAATGTTTTTGACGAATTAATAAAAAGATTACTGTTGTGGTTTATTTGGTTTAATAAAAGTGTATTAAAAATAAAAAACGTTTATCAAACGGCATTTCGAAGATTTTCATAATTATGAAAAAATTACTATACGATCCTGCATACAATATTCACATAATACGTGACGTTTTCTTAAAATTAACTTTCTTTATTTAAAATATGTAATAAGTAAAACTAGGAATAGGAATTTGCGCCAGTATGGTTTCATATTTTTACAATTTTAAAATTTCGTTTGTATTGCACGTGACGGAGAAAAAATTACAAATGTAGCATCTAACGGGTCGTGGAGTAGAAACAACCCTGTAGATGTAGTATTATTGATATCGTTTTCCTCAAAAACGTTTTTTTTAAATAACTTTACATACTCACGAACCGCCACTGGTAACGATATTAAGAACCTGATTTTCATACGCGGTTTTGCACTGTACTTCACCTTAGGCGTGAAACTATTTGATGTTTAACATGATGGAAGATTCATACAACAGCTCCCGTTGTCATAAGGTAGCTTTAATAAAAATCTGTTCTTTATGCCTATGTAGATATAAGCTTCTATTTCTCCATGAAATTTGGAATCGATTACAAAATCATACTCATTTTATAATTCCAATATCATCGGACACTAATTACATACAACAAAGCCTTCATGTTTAATCTTTTTCTTGAGATCAAAAATTTTACAACATCCATTCTGCCATTCCATTGACAAATTACTATGTTTAATATTAGAATCGGGTCTTCCTTTTAAAATGTTTTTCTATTTTAATTTCATCGTATCTAACTTAAATTTGGAATCCCCTAACAGGTATTAATTCACATAAATGGAAAAATACAATATTAGAGGAAAATAACAGTGCTGAAAGGTACTGGCTATATGTTGCAGTATATATTATTTATTAACAAATAATAAAATTTGTTATATTTCACGTGTAATAAAAGGTTCCTTATATTACATTCAGTAAAGTACACAATAATCATATTTCTAATTTCCATCACACAAAACCCATCCTTCTACTGTACCAAACACGCTCCTTAATTTCATGTAAGATTCATAAATTGTAATGTTGTTGTGGTATTCCGTCCGAAGACTGGTCTGATGAAACCCTCCATGCTAACATATACTGCGCAAGCCTTTTCCTTTCCGCATAACTGTCCAACCCACATCCTCCCTAATTTGCTTAGTTTATTCTATCCTTGACCTCTCTCTTCTGTTCTTACCCCACACACTTCCCTCTGACGCTAATAATACAAGACCCTCATGTCACAAAACGCAGCCTATTAATCTATCCCTTTTCATGGTGAACGTCTTCCAAATTGTTCTCTCTTCCCCTATTTTGCGTTTAAAAGATAAAAACACTTATATTATTTACCCTACAATTTCAGGCATAGACGTAAAGGTTACTGAAATGAAATATGATTATTATTCACTCTCAACTACAGATGAATTTTTACCTAAAACTTTTTCCCCTGCAGCATTTACCAGTATCTAGTTATTAATATGCAAGAGAATTCATACAACTATCCCTTCCAAGTATCGACTTCATAGTTTATTTAGCCCCCGGTTCCCGTTGCCATTGTTTAACTTCAATAAAAATCAGTCCTGTGTAGATTGAAAGCTTGTGTTTTTTCCACCAGTTTACAGAATTTTTGCTTTGTGAAATGTATTAAATAATTTTCTATGTATGAGAGGAACAGTAAAGTTACTCTTCTAGTTTGCATAAAACAAATAGCGCATTTTTGATTGTCTATTCATTACAAATGCACAGAATTTTTGTTCTTGTGCACAAAATGATTGTGCGAATATGTAATTAACAATTAGTTGATATTATTGTAACAATTTCAAACATTCGCAATTGAACATCAATATTATTTTACTTCTCTTGCTGTTGGATGATTTAATAATACCCTCAATTCAATGTTATGAATATTTAGGTCCTCACCATCATTGGGGTGTTATTATCATCCATAACCATAACTTGTAATGATAAAACGCAACTACATGCGGGATTTGGCGGAACGGAATCAAAAACAAGCAGCGTTAAGAAGTTCAAGTTTACAGAAGTTGAAGCGACTTGTTTCCTTTAAGCCTTTAAGATGTGGTGACATCGTTTTGTTATGGGACATGGTGTTTTTCCCCAAATACATCAGTGGAGCGAGGTTAGTGGCTCCTCCCAAAGACGATAGGGGAATAATTTTGATTGGACACTATCGGGCTCCACTACAGACAGAATATGAAAGCGGGGAAAAGGCATTAAAATACAATAAAAATGGATTTTTATTCAATATGGTTGGGACTTAAAGAGTAGACATTCAGGATGTTATGATTATGGACGTTATGATTAAGACAGGACTTGAAAGAACATTATGATCGGGACTTTAAAAGTGAATGGACAGTTATAAATTGGAGATTGTCCTGGCAACGGGTATTTGAACAACGAGAGGAAGGTCTGCTCGAGGACGAGGCACCAAGATGCTCTTTATTGTTCAATGGTTCGGATGGGTGCAGCGCGATAGTCCAGACTACGCTGAGAAGAAAGGGTAGTTACACTGTTTGTAAACTTTTGACGATTTCCTAGTACTGTCATTTCCGAGTAGGATTTGTGTTAGTGATTCTGCCTTATGAGAAGGCCCGTTTAAACAACATGTGTATATAGTTTAAAAGATATTGTAAATGATATAGGTGTTTATAATTTAAAAATTATTTAGCAAATTACTTGATCTTTTTAAAAATAAAAATAATAATTTTATTTATGTTAAAAAACAATATATTTAATGGGCCCTGCGCACTATTTCAAATTATAAATATTAATTAAAGGAGACGATTGTCTTGAATTTCAAAGGGTTTCTAAGGGTTAATTATTGGGGTAACAACATACAGCTGAGATTTCACGCTCATGATGAGCCTGTTTTATCTACTCAGAAATTCTGGAAGTTCTGCTTAGTAGTTTTCCTTCCTCCACTCTCCTACTTGCAGGCCATGTTTTTGATTTGTCCTCTGTTGAGAAAAAGGCTCTAGAACTGGTTATGCAGGTGATTGATGAAACCCAGATTTTTCTCCTTCTTCCCTCAAACGCGCAGTTCAAGCAAGTCCGAAGTTCTGGCCTTTCTAGCTCGCTGTTCCTTCTAACCTAAGAGTAACAATGCTCACCTCCCGTTCACCTCTCGATCACCACTGACTTATTAATTGTTCATTTCTATCTTCTCCCCTACTTCTTAGGCTTTCTGTTCCCTTCCACTTTTAGAGCAACACTCTTTCTCTCTGCTTCCTAGCCCTTTCAACGTCTTTATCCACTATCTCACTTCCTCCTTTCTTTCAACGTCTTGTTGCACTATGATCATTTTTCGTGTTCTCACCTCCCAGCTTGACACTTGTCTTCCCCTCCTCCAAGGAAAGCGCTACCCCCCGCGTAACGTGTGTTTGCCAATCTTTATTTGTCCTCCAAGCAGAAATTTTTACCTGAGAATAGGGTCCTTTGGAAATTTTGAATTGTCAACATTCTTTCAGCTAAACAGGAATAACATTTTGAAGCTACAGAGGGACAATTTTTCAACCTGGTAACCTGGCGCCAGGGAAGCCCACGCGTTACCAACGTGACTCGAATATTCTGCTGAATTTCAATCATTCAAAATCAAAGACACGTGAATACTGCGCTACAATATTTAGTATATATACATATTGTAAATATATAATGTCAAATATAAAAAGAGTCGAGCTTTGCAACTTCAATGTGTTCAAATTCTAGTATATTGTGAATGGTTAAATATAGAGTAATTGGATTTTACATTTTTATATAATAATTTTTTATTATAAAATGTCATAGGCCTGTGTAGATTGAAAGCTTGTGTTACTAATATTCACACTTATATTACCCGTAAGTAAATTCCTCTTTTTCACGAAAGCCTTCCTTGCCTGTGCTATCCTACTCTTCATGTCTACTATACTTCTACCATCCCTAGTTATTACGCTTCGCAAGTAGCAGAATTCCTTAACTTCTGTCAAAATATCCCTTCCCAATCTAAGACCTTTGTTATTCAACTGTTTCCCGAATTACACTCCATTACCTTGGTTTTCCCTCTATTAATTCCGCTTCTATTAACCTTCTTTGCTTTAGTAAGAGAATAAGAAAAGAAAGAACGAACATTAACATACTGTATGAAAAATAATTATCTAGCGTGCGATATTGGGAACATGTGCCACAGAAGTCTGCACCAGCATTAAAATATTGAAGAATTTGATTTTAAACTTTGCAATGTTCCTAAAACGCATAGTCTATTTATCGCTAACGAAGTCTGCTGGACGGTTTATGCAGACCACCCGGCGGCGTGGCGTGGCGTGAGGTGTAGAATTGCACACTTTTTTTTCTCTCCCTCACGCTTTGTTGGGGCTGTGGGATGGAAAGGGGGAGGGGAGCGTTCATATCGGTTCTTGCAGCGCAAACGCAATCAGCATGGCGACAATCGTGAAGTATCGGGCGTCGCACCGCAGTGCTGCTAATATATTCCATTTGAAGTGTAATTGGTCCAAACCGGCAGCAATTTCCATCGGTCCGCACAAAATAGGAAGGACGTTGCGCATTGTGTAATTGCAAATTCTGCGCCGCCGCAAAATGCATTCTCTCGTAGCGCTCGTGTGATTAGATTCGCCAAGGCCTGCCGCCATCATTTTCCAGCACATTATCGCAAATTTAAATTCGTTGTGTAATAATATTAGCCACACCGGCATTCCGCTGCTGCGTGTTATTCGATTTTTTATGCACGGCTGCGTATATGGTGACACCGTGTCATTAGCCTGGTAATTTATATTTCCTAGCCTCTGGCGTCATGCAGATTTTTAAGAAAAAAATTGTTTCACTAACTTAATTTCGTGTTCTTCCTGAACGTTTCGTGAATATAGATGCGCTGACCAGCGAGCTTATATATTACTTACACTTATTACCATCACAGCGCATTAAGGATTAAATATGGTAATAACCTATTTTTAACTGGTCAAATTAGTCGAAATTTTAATTTAATAATAATTTTTCTCAATTACTGTTGTAGTTGTGGCAATCAGACTGGTCTGATGCAACCCTCCATGCCTACCTATCTTGCGCAAGTCTTTTCATTTTCTTATAACTAGCATAACAAACATCCTCCATAGCCTCCCTAACGTATTCCATCCTTGGCCTCCCCTTCTGTTCTTACCCCACACAATTCCCTCAAATGCTAATTTTACAGGACTCTCGTTCCTTAAAACGTGGCCTATTAATCTATCCCTTCCCTTAGTCAACGTCCTCCATATTGTCCGCTTTTCCCCTATTCTGTTTAGAACTTGCTCGTTTGTGATTCTATCCACCCATTTCATTTTCTGCATTCGCCTATAGCACCACATTTCAAAGACTTCTATTATTTTCCTTTCCCCAACTCCTATCGTCCACGTTTCGCACACATATAACGCCACGGTTCTATTACGAGCATTTTTGGCAACGATTTCCTAATATTCACACATGTTACCCTTAAGTAATTCCCTCTATTTCATGAAAGCCTTCCTTGCCTGTGCTATCCTACTCTTTAGGTCTACTATACTTCTACCATCCCTAGTTATTACGCTTCCCAAGTAGCAGAATTCCTTAACTTCCGTCAAAATTACTATTTACCTATTAAAAGCTTTGTTCAAGAGCTTAAGACCAATAAAATAAAGTAAAATGATAATACAACTCATAACTGAAGCAATAAATACCCATAAAACAGAAAATTACAATATAATTTTTAGCAATACAAAAATTTAGAAAATAGTAGACTATGACGCGAACAAATTTCGTCGTGTATTTCGTTATATACATTAATGCTTCAGTATTTTACTATTTGTACGAAATTACCATAGAGAACAGTCCTGAGGTATTTGCAACGCTCCCTTCCGGAGTAAAACCGGAGAGAAAAACAAGTCATGGAAGGTATTTGCGGCTCGCCAAAAACCCCAGGTTAGCAAGGTGGTTGACCCTAAAGATTGTTATGGGCGTCCCCTCCCCAATTTTGAATTTTTGGAGAGGAAGGTTAGATAAGTCAACCTCATTAGAGGACCTAGGGAAGATAGAAAAATCGGGGAGACCAATCAAATTTTAGGCGAGGTGAGTTCGAACTGGAGGGGACTTAAATAGGCATTTGGAAAAAAAGAGAGTTGGAGGTGAGAGTTCAGCACGAGGAAACGGAGAGTCACACTGGCTGGCTGCGAGTCTGAGAGGAGAGGTGATCTGGCTGCAACTTTCACAAGAAACTGCACAACAATAAAGTCCTGTTTCTTCTACGCTGACCCGAAAGCTACTTTTGCGATGAACCCAGGACTGCCGGTCAATAAGGAAACTATGGTAGGATGAATGTAAAGTAAGGAATAAAATATAATTAATCTCCTACTCTGCTATGCGTATAAACACGTAATACAGCCCTTAGTAAAGTTGATTAAATTTACAAAAGTCTTTTTAAATATTATTTCTTTGGTTAGGGATCGGCTCGGCAAAATAAAATTTTTTAAAATTAATAAATTCCTAAATATTGTAATTTTTGAATCTTTTACTTATAATATCAATAAAAAATGTTTTAAATTTCAAAGTTGAGTTTAATTGGCGGCCACCTATTTAAATATAACTCTAATGTTTAATATATTTATAAATTATAAAAAAAATTAACGTCGGAAGACTCTTCTATCAACCCTTCATGAAATATCATGAACAAAGATAGTACAAAACAATTAATATAGCCCACAGATGTGTCTAACCGGATGTTTTAACGCAGCATAACGGCATAAACCTGAAGAATGCAAATTAAACCAAAAGTCTACAATAAAAAGATTAAAACAGTAAATGACCAAAGAATTTAAAATGAAACATCATAAAACTTATTATTATGTTTCGTGTCGTGTTTAATATTAACAGCAATATACAACTTTTGAGATATTAATATTTTACATTAGTGCGGTTTCCTGCGCGTAGCCAAAATATAATTAGTAATTAAAATTAATGTAATGCTTACTAAAGAACTGGGTAAGGGAAAATAATGAATCGGATTTGTTTGCAACTCTTTGTGCATTTTCGAGAAATGTACCCCATAGTTTCTGGGGCCAGAATGTTAGTTCTACAAATTTATCCAAAAAAAATATACTCAATTTATTTATTCTGCCTATTTAAACTACAACGAATATGTTAGCTTGCTTCATATTTGTTTAGGAATGGATATCAGAATTACAATTGTCTGTCGGTTAAAACGAAAACTGATAATGTATTTACGAAAGTAAATATTATCAATGAAATGGAAATTCATCTATGTACGTTTCTCAAAGCGCAAGTAGTGTCAAATTACGGTATTTATGACGTCTCACTGACTACAAGCATAATTCTTGTTAATTGCTGACAAAAACCTTTTGTGTTACCTCTGGCTCGTATTTCTCTTCTGCAACATATTATGAATTTGTCAATAAGGTTTCTAGAGACGGAAAACTTTTTTAACTAAATATTGAATGATGGCAGGTATTATTGAGCTCGGAGTTTTCTCTCGCAGGCATTTCCCCCAGAGCGATCTGCGGGGCACACCTGACTATGTAGGTAATGCCTCGTACTCTCTCTGGGTTTTTATCAAAGTTCTCACAAGCCGAGACACCTACACCTATTTTGGGAGGTTTATGTAAATGGGGTCGAAGACCTTGGGCATAAGGCAGCAGTTGTCCGCTGATCCCATTGGATCTGTCGGCCAACTGACTCTTAAAACTGGTGGAGACGCGGAGAAGGGAATGCTGCGACCCCACAGCAAACTCGTCTCCCGTCATTCGGAAGGGCGTGAGAATAGTACACCATGCCCGACCTACCTGATGCAGGTTTTTTAGGGTTTTCCCTGCCTCTCTTTCGGTGATATAGTGGGTAGGATCCTTAAACCAACGCCCGGGGCCCTAATCAACCCTTAGCTACCTTTCTCTACCTTCTGCAGCCCTTTTCTATTCCCTTCCTATGCTATTAAAGGGGAGTTGCCTGTTTCAGGATCACCTCATGTAGCCCCCCAAAAAAAGGTGCTATTGAGCAGTCATATAATTAAAGCTTTAATTGCTGCCATATGAAAATAAAAATCTTCTGAACGGTTGTCCAGTTCAGCAGCAATTGTAATTATATGTTACTAATGAATGTTACTAAATGTGTGATTGCCTCATTAATTTACTTTTAACGTCAGTTTTCATTTGACGAAAAATTGTTTTTCTTCGTGGAATATGTTTCAAGGTTGATACAAGTGTTGAAAACGCGTTATTTGAAATCAATCTCTGTAATTATATTTTCTATAAATGTCCCTAGAGCGAATAACGTAGTGAAGCAGTGCCTTAAGCGTTAAAAATATGAACATAACGTCGTAAGTAAGCGAAATTGACTTATATCAATATGAAGCAAAATCTAAGAAAATGATGCTTTTTTACCGAATAATCGTCTAGTGATTAAGAATAATTGGACTATACATGAAATTCTTAGCTAGTAGGCGGAATTCGAGTGGATAATAAATGTATAACGAACGAAAATTCAAGGGTTTTAATTATTAAAATATCGTAACCTAAATTTTAATAAAGGAGCAGGATTTATCCTATAGAGGTACCCATATTGATTGGCAGAACGCGAACAAAATTGAGATAATTAAGTGATCTAAGAGCTTCACAGCCCTTGTAATGGAGATAATATCTACCTGAAAGGCAAAACGTCATTATCGTGAGCAGCCTGAGTCTAAGAACACATTAACTAAATCGCTGCACGAAATAACAATTTTATGATTAATTTTGCCCATAAGTTGGCTGACGCTTGAAACCGGAGCCCGAGGATGGAATGTCGGTAAGTACGCCAATAATGAAACTGCATTTCACAGCGCGGCGAATCTCGTTAGTTTTACATTAAAGGCTTAATTGTGTAATGGGCGTGTGATTACTGGGTAGCGAAGCAAGTCAATTAGGCGGGATGAAATTGTGAATCGGCATAATAGCGGCCCTCGCGCGCGCGTTTCATTACGGTGCTTCTTGAGACGCGGGCCCCGAATCTTCTCCCAGACGGCAATCGGATTTACGTCGGCCAATGTGAAACGGGAGAAAAAATTTAATTTTAAGTGACAGAGAATCTGCGACGCAACTGAATTTGACTTAATCTCGTTTGGAAGGCTCCCGTGCGTGTGGGTTTAACGAAAGCATTTCCTTGTTTTCTGCTTTCCAAAAGAGATTTTGGGTCAGCAGGAGTTAGGAAAAAGTTACAAATTACCAACTTTCGGCAAATGGCTAACTGCGAGAAATAGGTATTACATCTAAGTTTATATCGTAGCCAAACTATGCTATTGTAAAAATATTAGGGGGGAATTATATTAATTATTTAAAGGATTTAATATATACTGTTAATTTTTTTAAAAAGAAACAACATAATTTTGAATGGGATCCTACGTGAAGATTACATGTACATAATGAATCATTAAAGAGGACGATTTTAAAGTTCTCAGGGTTAAATTATTAATTGGATGACCACGTGCAGCAGAGTTTCCGAACCTGTTTTGTTTGCCTGTGCGTCTCGGTGCAGATTAACAGGTGGCTGGACTTTCTTCTTCCCTCGTTGTTCTGGTTTCACTTGGCAAATCCGGAATTGAAGAAAACTCAATTTTTTCCGCCTTCTTCCCTCGTTGTTTTTCCTCGTCGTTAACACCTTACTCCTTAGCTGTTTTCTCCGATGTTTCACACCAATGCTGCTGTTCTGGTTCCTGCACTTTTCAATGTATCACCTCAACTGTCCACTGCTTCCTCGGCTGATTAAAATATACAATCCTTCTCCGCTAGCTCCTCGACTTGTCCGACCGTTTTTTAATACTGACTGTGTTTTTCCGCCCATCAACTTCGTAGGTCAACTCCGTATAGTCCTCATCCAACGGATAAAACCATCTCACGTGACGGTTTCCCTGCCAATCATCGTGAGTTCTCCGCCAAACGTGGGAAATTTTTGATGACGTAGATAACAGTGTCCCTAGGAAATTCCGAAAGCCAAAAACAAGCCTACCGAAATAAGCACGC
This sequence comes from Eucriotettix oculatus, assembly GCA_034510155.1. Taxonomy (NCBI): domain Eukaryota; kingdom Metazoa; phylum Arthropoda; class Insecta; order Orthoptera; family Tetrigidae; genus Eucriotettix; species Eucriotettix oculatus. The sequence goes on along the minus strand of CM067377.1, from coordinate 190,330,922 downwards.
AGTTGGCCGTCATCTCGGCGCCGGGAAATCCCCTTTTACCTGGCCAGCGACATGCTCTTGCTGAAATTTCATTTTATTCATAATTCCATAAATTGAAATTAAAATTGGGGAGGGTTCTACTGCGCTACATTTTCTTGTAATTACAGTGTCGATTGAAAGCTTATTGTCGTCCTCATTGTTTACTGTATTTATACTGCAATGTTAGTTTTTGTAATTAAAGGTTTCTTTATATTGATCAGGCTTAATTGTTTTTATAATTTAGTACTTTACTGAAGATGAAAACAAGAATACAAATTTAATTAGAACTTTTAATTTTAATTAAATCTTTCTGCCAAGTGTAAAGAAGTAAAATTGAGAAATCTTGAGATAAATTTAGGAATATAATAGTTATTAATGTCTGTAAATTAAAATTATAGTTTCAATAAGGGCAAGAACAGACAAAAAATTAGTGAAATATAAGAAACTATATTTTAAAAACTACACGATTTGGTCCTGATACAGACCCTCTTCATGTTGAACTAAATAACAATGCAAAAAAATTATAACATTCCAAATATATTACAGTAGGGCCAAAGAATAGAGTAATTAAAGAACCAAAAGTCAAAAATTTAAAAATCAAAGATAATAATTATACATTTGATATACCTACACTAAAGCACAGGCGTAAATATGACACTCAAATAATATGAAAAAGCAATCCTAAATATAATAGTATTATGGTCTCAGGCGTTGGACGAATGAGTTTATTGGCCATTAGAAGACGATGACTGGAAACTTCCTGAGGGTCATCCTTTTCTATCATGCTCGTGGAAATCGCGATCTTGTAAGATTTAACAAGATTGGCGTAGACACATCACGTGGAGTGGTGTTGTACTCTATAGTGGGGGTGACAGAGAGCTTAGCTGAGGAGTAGTAAGGTAACGGAAAGGACAGTTCGTATTATAACCTGGGAAGAGAAGTAGGTCAGGAAAGAGAGAAGAATGAAAGAGAACGAAGATGTCTAGATAGTATATTAAATTCAAATTCTAGGAGAATACAGAGATCCGCAGAGAAGAGAATAAGACGCTTCCAGTAACATAATTAAAGAAGAAAACAACCCCACTAGAAATTCTACCTCTTTAGACAAAATTCTCGGTAGAGTTATTATCAGCTTCGTAGAAGGGGAAATGAAGGAGGAAGAAAATCGCCCCAACCCGTACCTGCCGTTTGCAAAGGAAGAAATCGCATAGCATCTCCTTAAAACACCAAGTCGCCGAACTCAGATGTTGCAATCATTAAAAATAAAACGTGCATATATATATTTAACTGTTTAAAATTTTACACAATTAATTTGAGTTGACTATTATGCTCTAAATTTTGTACTGTAAAAGTTGTTCTATTTATCTACAAAAATTTATATATAGAGAGGAAACGTTTTAATATTAAAAATTAATACGAATATTCAGATACGTGTGTGCAAAATTAGCCACAAGATTCTAATACTATATATAACTCATTAAATCTATGTGTATCATAATGAAGATGTTATACCTCTTATCGGTTTTTCTAATAGACGTGCCAAAAGTGTTTGACGTGTGTTCTTTAGATTTTAGATCTGTATCTTAAAGCTTTAAATATAACACATACTCAAAACATTTTGCTCAATGTTTGTTTCATTACCAAAATTCTCACGTTGTACTTTTTGCAAAGCTAACCTACAATAACTATCCATCCAAAATATTTGAATAAATATGTCTATGTTAAAACTAATTGCACAAAAATCACGTACTGATAAATTAGATAAGTATCGATATAAAACAAATTTTATAATTGTTCTGACTGAACCTTGAATAATGAAGGAGAAAAATTTCGGCCAAAATTATTCAAAATTAAAATTATTTATTTATTAAATTATATCACGACGTTTCGTTCCATTGTTCCTCAAGTTGTGAAAAAAACATTATAATTTAATTAAATGAGATGAAATAAATATATTGATTAAATATGCTTATATATAAAATACATAAGATGTACTTACATAAAAATAATACAAAAGTTGTATAATCTCAGATTGCACAAAGATTTATTTACAAATTTAAACTAACAGTATTTTATATATAGGAATATTTAATCTATTTATTTATTTCATCTCATTTAATTAAATTATAATTATTTTTGTAGATTTTTTTCACACCTGAGATGGCTCTAAACAATGGATTAATTTTGGCCGAAATTTTTCTCCTTCAAGTATCCATATAATTACTTTTACGGGCTGATATGCAATGATAAGAGTCCCAGTATAATAGCCACAATTATAATATAATTAATTATACTGTGAAGGTTACGTTGAGGAAATTGAAAAATATACTGTCTTTAATTAACAAGTTAACTGTAAATTAGAGCTATAATAATTAACAACATTCTGCCCAATTCTCTGATTGGTATAATTCAGAAAATAGCGTAACGGAAGTAAAATAAAGATTGAAAATACTGAAACGAGAGGGAAGTGTTCTCTAAGTCCCTCGTCCCAATCTCAGCTAGAGTGATAAAAGACTCCAGCGATGAGAGGTTCTCTAAAATTATTAATATCAGAATAAAAGGTTCGGGTTGAATATAGTGTGGTGCGGTAAAGCTATTCCCCGCCAAGCCGGATTAATTCTGAAGTATTGCAACGTATGTTATGGGCAGAATGTTTATTTGGGACGTTTTTGACGCGCGATGAAATTGCGAAAGTGGTCCGTGGCATAAGGGAGAGTACGCTTTATGAGGATTGTTTGATAAGTCTAGTAAAAATGTAACGAAAAAAAGTATTTTATAAGACTTGGCTATACACTCGGCCCAGCGTGTCTGCAATTTTTTCAGCCCTTCACAAAAAATATGTTTTGTCTCAATCCATCACGGCTTCCTTATCTGTCAAAAATTTCAAATTCAGGGAAAAAAAGAAGTGCTGCTATGTCTGGTAAATAGGGTGGATCAAAAACCAATTCTAATTCCATCTCGTACACTCTCGTCTTTGAAACCGCTGCTGTGTAGACTGGGACAATATCCTGAGAAACAGCACTTTCTATGGCGCTAATCTTGGTTTTCCTCAATTAGTAGCCATTTAAAACGATTCAACAGAGCAGAATAATAGACGGCAGTTATGGTTGTGCCCTTCCAATCTATTAATATTATACCCCGAGAATCCTACAGCACAGTGGTCATCACCCTCCCTGCTGAAGAAAGGATCTTCGCCTTTTTCGTTGCACTTTCACAATCTTTTCTCCATTTCGTGTTTGTTTTTTAGTTTCTGGAGTTTAGTGATGGAAACATGTCTCAAGTATCTGCATTCAAATGTTTTTTCCGAATCCGTTTTTTGTTTTACGTCAACTGCCGCGGCACTAATTGCGCACAAAGTTTTTTCGTGAAGGATGAAATCCCCTCGTTTAGTTGAGAAACCTACGGTATCAGTTACCCGCAGTACTATATTTGGAACGTTTCAATGTTTTCCTGAATGTTGACCTCAATTATGTGTCTGCCACCTCGTTACGGTAACACTCAACGGTGTTTGTCCCCAGGGATCCAATGCTCCTTCAAGGTCGGGAAGAAATAGTCAAGTAGCATATCACCTATGGTTGTTGAACAGATTCCTCCTGATACGAGGCCATGTGGCTCTTAATGAGGTTGGTTGAAGTGATAGTAATTTAGACTGACTGAAGGTGGTTATCCTGTCACTTTCGAGCGCCTAAGGTGTGCAAATCTTTCCTCTGGTGCGACCCTGAGCACGTTAGTTTTGAAAGGAGCAATGCGCGCAGCTGTCCCTCGGGGAAATTGGTACCTCGGGTTTCGTGGGATCCCTGGTTTATCTTCCAGAGAAAAATGCCAGCGAATACCATACGAAACAAAATCGTATTTGAAGTATTTTTGGAATAATGAATGGGCCGTATAAACGTGATAAATTATACATTATTAATATTCACACGCTATCAATAAGTATCTGTTCAGTCCTGAACCCTATATAATGAATGTCTATTATTACCGAAAGGAAAGTAAATAGCAGGTTACAATACTGAGTGATAGAATCTGTCACCCTGTTCCCTGTTGGCGTCTATCTTTGTCCTTCTATAAATGGTATCATCTCGCAGGTCTGAATTATATTTTAACTTAAAGTTGCATTTGAGTATGTTTCAAATTTGCAATTTTTTTTCCTGTGAGTTTTAATGCCTCACTGTTTTCTTATATAACAAACATTGCAGTATTTACAGGAAATTTGATACACTACATTTTATATTTCGGCTCTATTGATACAATATTTTCAATTTATATATATAAATATATAGAATTAGATGTTTTACAGATGATATGAATGTTGTGTTAATTAAATAATTTAATAAATTGAATATACCTATTATTTATAAATGAAAGGTTGATAAAGCTTTTAGTAAGAGCAGGCCTTATAGACAAGTTGTTACGTTATTTCATTTTGTGCAGTTTTTTGTTGATATATTTCGGGATTAAATCTGAAGTCATTGTTATTGAAACCTGGGTGGAAAATGATAATCAATATGTCACCTGAATTGTAATTCATAGCACGTTTTTGGAAAAGTGAACGAATGGAATGATATAAATTAAGAACCAGGGACGAATTAGTCAGTATTTTATTATCTTTCAGTATTTAAAATATAAAGGAGTGAATATTTTTAATTTTTAAGGTGAATTGAATCTTACGATTATATTTATTAAACACATAGATTAAATGATCAAAAGAAGGTGAATAAACAATAGAACAAACGTCGTCAAAATATTATTTAAAAAAAAGAAAAGCGGTGTGGATTAAAGTAGACGCAGAAAAATATTTTTCAACTCTCCATTAACGCATTCCGGCGAAAAACGGGACAAAAGATAAAGTCTTCTTATTAATTAGTAATCGTAAATTATTGCTTTAAAGCCGGGCAGTTAAAAATAATACAATTTTGGGAATTACAAAGAGTGAAAAATTAGAGAAAATGTAAAATGTTTGACAGGAAATATTGGCGCATAAACGCTTTACAGACGAAATAATTCAATTTATCTTCAGGGACTTCACATTACAAACGTATCCCAATGGTTCTGTCAGTCACATGACCTCTACCCTTTTCCTGAATTATTTATTGCGAATGGATCGTCCGAAGGTTCGATGAGACAAATAATGATATAGGTCATTTGTGTAATATTTCAAAAAGAAATGAGTTTAGTTTATGTTAGTTACTTTAATGTGTGGTTTCTCGTGGCTTTATAAATCTCCGACGAAGGCCTTTATCACTGAACGTCCCTGAGAGTGAGCTGTAGAAAGGCCACCAAGGGTTGGCTCCCGAAGTAAATAGCAGCAAGTTATCTTGCGGAGAGGCAGTGATAAACAGCGCAGCCTGGACGTAAAGCGGAAGCTGCTCCTCTGCACGACACGCCTGACGAACAACTATCACACCTACGAAGTTAACTCTTATTACAACGTCCAACACACGGGAAATTACGCAAATCAACCAATCAATCAATCAACTGGACCACAGCTACACTGACAATATTTTGACAGTACATAATTACTTAAAATATTTCCTAGTAACAATTTTAACGAATTGAAAATATATTAACACTTTCTATACTTTTACTGTTTAGAATATCATTTGATTACTTTAACTACTGGAGTTATTTGGACATTAATTAAAATATTCTTTCCGAATTAGTATTACTCACCGACTGTAGGACAGTGTCACCTAAAAACATTGAAGTGAGTATTGTAGCGCAGTACGACCCCTCCTCAATTTTATTCGAATTTTTAGATTTTTAAAGTATATAAAAAGTCAGGAAGAAAATTCTAACAGACAAGTAAGAATTCTTTTTCCCGGCGCCAGGCTGGCGGACGGGAGACATACCTGTTTACGTATTTATAATGTTAAGCTTGTTTTTGCTGAAGGATCATTCGCCCTTCCAAATTTTCTAAGGACACTGTCACCTGGGTCATGGAAAATTTTCCGCGCTTGACGGAGGACTAACGAGGATTGGCGGAACAAACGTCAAGTGCGATAGCGTTTTCCCTTGGAGAAGGAATATATTCAGTGTGTGGTGCACGACGTTGATAAGGCGAGGAGGCAGAAAAGGAAAATAGTTCTAGACGTCTAGAGGGCGAGGAGGTAGAGATGGAGAGTTGATTAGGACGTGGAAGGGAGGAGGAAGCTAGAGTCGAATGGATTTTGAAAGGGATGTGTAGGCTGTGTAACTCCTTACTGTGAGTAATGATGACTCATTCAAGTTTCGCGATGACGTTTAACTCTCGTATTCGAGATTATATCTTCGTATTTTAACGAATTGGAGAATTTAGCGTACCGGGATAAAAGATGAGCCTGCGGGAGTTATCTCAACGGCGCTTCACCCCAGAGTGACTGCGGGGCTCACCTGATTATGTCGGGAATGCCTCGTACTCTCTCTTTTATCAAAGTTCTCACATGCCGAGACACCTTCACCTATTTTAGCAGGTATATGTTCTGGGGTCGAATACCTTGGGCTATGGCAAAAGTTATCCGCTGATCCCATTGGATCAGTCGGCCAACTGTCCCCTAAAACTGGTGGAGACACGGAGAAGGTAATGCTGCGACCCCACAGCAAACTCATCTCCCGTCATTCGGAAGGGCGTGAGAATAGTACCCAATACCTACCTGATTCAGGTTTTCTAGAGTTTTCCCTGCATCTCTTTAGGTGAATCACCGGGTAGGAACCTTAAACCATAACCCGTGCCCTAGTTAATCCTTGGCTACCTTTCTCTACCTTCCGCATACCCCCTATTTTATTTCCCTTCATATGCTATTAAAGGGGAGTTGCCTGTTTCAGGATCACCCTCATGTAGCCTGTCAACTCAAAAAATATAATGTACCCGCTTTGAGACCACTTTTATGTTACTGTGCTGAAGTAGTGTAGGAGCCTGAAAATGTGAATGTTTAAAAATAACTTGCTCTGAATACCGCCGATCCATCAGATTCTTATTGAATTAATCCTGAACCAGACTAATATAGATAAAAATCGGAGAAAACGAGGTGCATAGCTACATCATCTTCTCTTCTTCCTTGATTCTGCACCCCTGTTCAGGTCCTTGGCCTACCGGGTCGACTGCGGACAGTCATCGAACAACACTTTCCAAATTTGGAGTGAAACGTGGTCAGCGCTTCGATTCTCCGGAAATGTTAATCCCCGTCTCCGTAAATATAATAGCACAAACGTGCAAGACTATTCCAGGATTAGACCTCGGGACCATTGAGTTGTGAGGTAGCGACGCTAACCACTAGACCACAGTTGGTCGGCCAGGGAACATGGCTAGTGTTCATTATATGAGTTAATGATCAGCACGATACGACACGTCGTTCACAACTGGGATTAGAAAAGCATCTACTGATCTCCTTTGAAGCAAACATCTTGCATCTATCAACAGTATTACAAATTAATTTTTTTTAAAATACACTGACGATTATATTCATAAAGGATTGAAATTTTTTGTTGACGAAAGGTAATTTACAGTCAAACACTCCTCAAGTTTCTAAAAAAAATGCTAATAAGATGATTTTTTTTCTTGAGTTTATTTAATAGTAGGTAAATATGTTATTCCTTCTTTCTTTTGTTACACATCGTGTATGACATGAATCGACTCAAGATTTGCAGTTCAAGATGGCGTTGTATTGAAGCAAAGGAATGAATGCTTCAATATTGACTGTGCGGTGTTCATTTATTGTTGAATTTAAATAAGAACTGGCTTTCACCGACGATTCATTGCTCATCAGTTGAGTTATTTGTTTTATGTTCATATTCATATAATTTTGCATATCTTTAATGGCGTACTAAATTATATCTTTCTAAAACATTTAAGTCGCTAAGGTAAAAATTCATACATAAATAAATATAAAAATTTAAGTAATTTAATAGTTCGTTATTTCGTCTCCTATTTCACTTTACCTAGTCAAGGAGCAGCCATTGACATAAAGGTTGACATTATAGAAAGAATGAACAAGATTGTGAGTGGTAATTGTAAAAGCAGAGCTGTAGAGAGAAAACGTAAAATGAAACTGCTGGAGATTTTTTAGTGCCTGGCAACATACGATTTCACAGTTAGTAGTTCTGTTTTACAGAGAGGAGCAAGTACGTGACCAGCAAAGCCTGTGACATCACGTGACTACTTTCACTGCGAACCAGAAAGGGTTCGTATTTCGCACTTCTGTCGAGCAGTACAAACACAAACTCAGCCCTTTTCAATTAAGGTAGCCCTTTGTGTGCAGCGCGAAAAGAATCCTCTTTGCAGTTAGCGCAAAGCTGATGAAATAATTTTTTTTTCTTAAAAGAACGTATTTCAATTAAGATCGGAGCAGTGTTCTCTTTCATATCTATTTTTAATGTACAGATTTTGGGGTATCTTACTTAAAGGAAAAGCCAGGAAAGTGCGCCGTTTATGGAGACTCCATATTTGGGATGTTCAGTGCGTCGACAAGTACTTGCAAGACTTTCCAATAAAGAGAACAGAATCCCACTCAATATGTTCGCTTTTCTTTTTTTAAAGTAAGGAAAGACAGTAAATTAGTGATAATTTTGTAAATATATAACGAAAAGATTTCACATAAATATATAAAATCATTGTATTTATTTACAGAATTCATCTCCAAATTTATGAGAAACTCTTTTTTTTTCTCTAAGTAGTCGTTGGGGAGTAAATTGACCTCTCAAGACTATCAGTAATTATTGGACCAGTCTAATTAATGTTGTTATGCGTTCTGAGTACAGAAATGACGCTACTTTTCCTCTTTTATTTCAGTTTTCTCTGAGAAGTGAGGATAAAAACAAAATTGTATTTTCTCCTATAGCATGTTAATTAATTATAATATTTTTCCATAATTATTATGAAAAATTTTCCATTTATTGGTCCTTTTTTTCTACTAGCTCTCTCTGCCTGCTGCTTTTTTTGTTGTGCGTTTCAGCATCTTTCAAAAATTTTAACGTTCAAATGGCATTGATACCTCCGACTCATTCATTAAATATCATTAAATCTCTCTCCATGGTTCTCCGTCAAAGTACCAGGATTTTCAGGAAAATAGCTTAGATTGGAGGGTAAGAACGACGTTTGTGGCTCATTGAATAGTCAAAGATATTGAAGATCGTGTTTGCTACGACATTCCTGTAGTCAGAAACTTCTTGACAAGACAATTTGAAATTTCAAGGGATTGAGCGCAGTAGGACCACTCCACAAATTTATTCTAGTTTAAAGGATATAAGAATTCAGCAAGAACATTCTAATCGGTGACAACCAGGTAAGAATGGTTTCTCCCGGCGCCAGGTTGGCTGACGAGGTACATGCCTGTCTTGCGATAAATAATACTACGCTTCTATTGCTGTCCTAAGGACACTGTTCCCTAAGTCATGAAAAATTTCCCGCGCTGGACGGAGGACTCATGAGGATTGGCGGAACAAACATCACGTGGGCTAGCGTTTTCCTTTGAGAAGGGATATATTCAGTGTGTGGTTCACGACGTTGATAAGGTGAGGAGGCAGAGAAGGAAAAATAGTTGTAGACGGCGAGGAGGTAGATATGGAGAGTTGATTAGGACGTGGAAGGGAGGAGAAAGCTAGAGAGTCGAATGGATTTTGAAAGGGATGTGTAGGATGGAAAATACAACAAGAGTTGAAAGTGATGTGTAAATTGTTGCTCTTTAGTGAGAAGATATTAAGAACATGGAAGGCCAGAGGGACGAAGGAGGAAAAATTGGATTTTCCTCAATCACCACACGGTTCTACCCACTTTCCGCTGGCAGAGGGAAAATCTACAATTCAATCCGAAGGAAAATCCGGTCGCCTAGTAACCTGCATCAAGACTAGAATGAAGATAAACCAGGTTCGTCAAGTGGACGAAATCTCTGCTGCACCCCAATGAGTAATTAACCGTGATATCTAAAATCGTCCCCCTGAATTAATTAATTTATTTGTTATCGCACGCTGGACCCCGTTACAAATATAATTATCATATTATATTCTAAAGCAAGTAATTTCATTAAATAATTAAAATAATAAAGCCCCATAATTTTACAGTACATATGCATAGAAAAATTATGAAGTCCTTGAAGCATTTGAAAACTCTTTAACAGTAAATGACCCAATGTAACTAAAACATGATGGGATATGGAGAGATAATTTATTTCTTATTATTCATTAATTACGTATAGTATTAATCTCCACGGTTGGACGACAGTTTAATTTATACGTCGTAAAAGAATAAATTTATGAAGAGTTCTAAATGGAAAAGAAAATGTTTAATTTATAGTTATGAATTAAATAACAATAATAATTTAACGAGAGGATTGACTTAAATAAAATACAAATGAAAAACCAAATAAAATCAGGGTCACTTGTAGAGTGGACAGAGAAGAAATAACGTAGTTTATGGCATATAAGGCTCTATAAAATCAAAGTTAAAGATACCCGCGTGGACAGAATTGTCTGGCGTCCTTTTGCTCTGGTCTGCTTTGAAGATCCGGGCTATGTCGATTTTCCTTTGATGTTCTGGCTGCACCGATGACCTCTTGCGCCAGAACAGCGGAGACTCCTACTAAAATCTACATCTGCCGAGGTCTGAAGAACTCCAACCAGCATTCAACAGCCGTTCTTAATTTTGATCATGCCTCAATTTTCTGTGGTCTCCGTCCCCAAATCTGTCTCCACGTCACCTTGGCAGGTTTCAAAAATCCATCTACTTATTTCCAGCTGCAATTCCAAATAACAACCATTTTCTTGTATTTGAACCCAACAGATGTGGACGGATTTGTTTTGTATTAGTTCCAAACAGAATCATTCCTAATTTTTCACGCCAAACTTCTGACTTGACGGAGACAAATTCTTTCAGAATTAGATGCGGACGACACTCATTATTCGTAAGTCTGAAGAAGGGCTCATTTCCATTGACCCAGGGAGGGTTGAAGCGCTGCCACGCACACACAAAAATTGAATCGCTGTCATTTGCTCACATCATTTTAATGTATTACGTTACAGAACGTGGATGACAAGTCTGAAAATATTTTTGAAAGTGTTACCGGTAAGTCACTATGGAAAACCGCCGACAAATTCTGTGATTGGGCTGCAGATTAGATGTAAATCATTTCAAAAATAGTATATAGATGGTGCAACGAGAGAACGACACTATTTGTGAAAGACGATACATCGACGTTCGTTTTATAATGTTAATAAATGTTCGATTTGTTCATCGTCTGTCAGATGGCAAAATCTGTTTGATAGTCCAGCTTATTTCATATCGGATCAAGCATATCATGAGGGATGATAAGGACATGTTTTCAAAATTGGTTTATTTAATAATTATTATTTAATATACACCAAACTGTGAATAGAATAGTAAAACGGGGTATATTTTGTTGGTTATAAGAGAAAAATTTATGAAGGGTTTGGAAGAGAAAAGAGAAAGATTTCATTATTATTTTGAAATTAATAACAATAAAATTAAGATTCAATATGCAAACCAATCATGGAATTAGAATTTTGATACTGATAAATTATTACCTGTAATGCTATAATATTCGAGTTTATTAAACATAATTTTATTTATATTGTTCGTCTACATTTTGGCATAAGTGCGGTGGCAGATCCATAGTAAAATTACTTATACATAATACTTCTAATCTAAAAAATAACAATTGTCCTTTACAAAGAAATGAGAAATACTACAAGAGTTAAATAAACTTAACACTTCACTTTTGGTTTTTCCCCGTATAAGCTTTGAAAAGCAAATGCAGCCTTGCTTTCTTCCTCCATGTGACAATTGCTCCCAACTTAGTTGTTCTACCTTTTCGTTCCCATGACTCGGCCCTACTAGGATAACATAAGCAATCCTTTTCTCAACATTCCCCAATGAATCTATTTGATTTCTTCTTTAGGGATCCCAACAAAATTGGTCTCACTAAGTTTAAATATGTCACCTTCTTTGATTTTGAGCTTCCCTTTAAGTTCCTCATTAAGAAATATAAGTAATTCCGCGCTTTCCGGGTCGTGGAATTCACCTGTTCCTCCCGCTCAAGTGGAAATATATTCCTAGATATTAGCAGCTCGTTCCCCTTTGAATTAGTTGCCCAACTATTCTATATTCTGTGTCATTAAGCAACGTGTGTTTTGTAAACGAGATTGAGCTGCTGCGTTTCTTTCCATTAATCTTCATTTTATTATCCTGAGCCCAGCTATTTACTTTATCTAGATCTTCTTGTAATACTAACGTGTCTTGCTCGTCCGTTATCTGTCAGTAGATGATGAAATCCTCCGTGAAAAACCTAACCCTTGATTTTAAACAGTTTGGTAAATCATTGATAAATATTCAAAACGGTAATGGTCCGATTACAGAGCCTTGAGGAACTCACGACTTTAAGATGCCTGAATCTGAAAATTGTTCTCCGATCTTGACTTCTGCGATCTCTCATAGTACCACTCTTTTATCTATCTGGCATAATAAATTTATCTAGGATATCTTGAGGCACTACATAAAAACCTTTGGCGAAGTCTATGATAACTCCATGTATTCTACCGCTATTATCTACTACATCTGCTAACTCCTGAAATACATTTATCATTTGGCTTTCGTACGAGAACTCTTCCCGAAAACCATTTTTAAAAATTATACTAAAATCTTAGAATAATCCCGCCGCCTTCAGTTGAATGAATTGAATAAAATATTAAATTTCAATTTTAGTGTAATTTTTCGTAACATATACTATTAGGTCGTGAATGTCATTTTATAAGGTTTTTAAAAAGTAGAGTAACAAGAGAAGTTGGTTGGTAGTTGAAAACGTGTAAAAATAAGAGTATGTTTTAAAAGTGCTTACGTTTCTGCTACTTTGAATGTACCAAACGAAAAGTAATTTCATGTTTCTCAATGCAGAAGGGTATAACAATATTAATATGAAAGAATCTGATTTTTATAATTTTAGTGATTATCAAAAAATTATAAAACAACCAAATTATTAATAGAAATAACTACAAGTATTTGCACGCTATCAACAATGATAGCAGGATATAAAATAATTTATACGACTAAAACGTTTATTGTATCCATAGTATATTTACAATTGGAACATTTTGGTTCGAGTTTTTGAATGTTTTTCCGAGCAAGTGTTTGAGTCTAAAATAACTCATTAATAATTCATGACAAACTGCAAGAATTTTAGTAGTGTTATGCTATTAAGCCGAACTTCAGCTGCTATGATGACATACGCATACATAAAGCAATGAACCGTGAAATATTTAAATACGAATTCAGCATACTATTTTAATGGTGGTTCCTCCATGCGGCGAGTTTATCAGTTCGGAATGTCCCATTTAATTACCACACATTTTCCCCTGCCAGTAAATTTCCCGCTCCCTCCCCGGCGGGATTACGAGAGTGAATATAGTACAACGTGAAATACGTAATAATACAAATCCGCCAATATATTCCTATTAAATTAATTTCTGATGAGAGTAAAATAAAGCCTATAAGCTGCATGTCGGAAATAATTGGTCCTCCGGTTACAATAACACTCGTAAATTCGAAGGGAATGAGCGTTTCGTTGACTGTAAACTATTCCGCGTTCGAGGGCGCCATTTTGCGCCACTGGCCTGCCAATTCGCGGCGGAGGCTGCGTCATTGTGCCTTTGTACCACTCTTCATAGCGCGTCCGGAGACAAAGAAGCCGCTCCTCTGAGGAGGGGATAATTAATTCGCGGAGTTCCCTTTGTAGGGGAAACCAGACCATTGTGGACTCGGTCCGCTTTGTCAGAATTACACGACGAAAGTTAATATGTGGCACATACCTGTCAGCACTGGAAGATTGTCTTTTACCGCACAATTTAGTTCAAGTAGGTGACTAATTCTAACTAACCTAGGCAGAAAACTTAGACGTACGTGGCTTATGCGATCAATTGGGTTTACCTAAATAAGCGTTATTCTGAACTTGATATAAATCTTCTGATGACAACTGTGTGTTCGCAATGTCTTGTATTCATTGCATATAATACATTTCCGTAGATCGCATTAGGCGACAGAGACCAAAATTTTATATAGCGTATTAAATACACATTTTGAGTTCGTAATAAAATTGACATGTGTAATATAAACTGTAAATGATTGGGGTTATTATTAATTATTTAATTAAATTAATAACTAAGTTTAATATGTACATTTATTAACTGAAAACACAATAATATTAAAATGGGTCCGGCGTGTATATATCACGTACAAAAATAAAGAATTAAAAGGGGATTATATTAAAGTTCTCAGGGGTAAATATTGTTTTGGTGACCACGTGTAGCAGATTTTTCGTTCGTTGACGAACCTGAGTTGTTTGCATATGCGCCTTGCTGCACATGTCACTGGAACTTCCTTGTTGTGGAACTCTGAAGCGGCCGTAGACAATAGCACAAAGTCGTGCTGCCGGAATTGAGGAAACTCAGCTTTTTCCTCTTTCTTCCCTCGTTGTTAAAACCTTTCATCGCTGCTTCCTCGACTGATCAAAACATGGTACACCTCTCCGCTGCCTCCTCTAAGGGATCAGTCCGTAATTTACACTGTCTTCCTCCACTTGATAATGTCTCACCCTACACTCTACTTCCTCCAATCATCAAACACGCCTCACACTCTCCTCTCTCCACCACTCTGCTCTCAATCTGTCTCTCGCCACAAATCTTCTCTCAATCTCCTTTCTCCACCACTCTTCTGCCAATCTCCCAAAATGTCTCCGCCGACCTCTTTTAAAACTTCGTCCCCACTTACGCGACACCTATCACTAAGTTAGCAGGGATGGATATTCTCCAATAATATCCCTTGTTACATTTGGGGAACACACGCCACCCGGTCACCAAATTCTCAGACAGATTAGGAAATTCCAAAACCGGCGGCAACGAGGTGTCTGAGCTTTATAGCCCAAGTGTCAGCCGCTGTCTCTTTGTTTTGATTCCGAGCCGCCAAGTCGGCGCGTGGAGAAACCCCTTCTCCCTGGCCAGCGACATGCTCATGCCGAAATATTTATGCAATTTAAATTTCCATAAATAGTAAAAAAAATGGACCGGGTTCTACTGCGCTACAAACCTCATAAAAAATTCTCTTGCGTGCACAAATAGTTCTTGTGCTGAGATGAAAAACAGGAACATTTAGTCAGTTCTTTTTACACGTGTCCGAACGTTGACCTGAGTATCCCTGACTTTGCATTCCCCACACCCATTTAAGGACTTTATTATAAATAATATTAACTTCTCCCTCCACTCCTAAGCTTAAACTCCGCCCTAATACATTTATAACCTAGACCCGTTCCCTTCCAGGCCTGGTTAATAAATGAATTTAATTGGCCATCCCTTCTTCTTACAGTTTCAGCGTTCTGGATGCGTATTGGTACAATCTAGTATAAAAGGTCCAAATTATGTCAAATAAGTTTAAGTTGTGTGTAACCTTGTGACGCCGTGTCTATGCCACTCTCAGCTCTGATTCTCTTCGAGTATTTGTCTTTGAACTAGGCTGTAGTTTTAAAGAATAAATCTCTTTTCCTTCTTATTGAACTTATGCATTATACTTTCACACATCACACTAATTGATTCTATTCTAGAGTACAACCTAGGTTGTTCTCCGAACCCTTCCGAAGGTTTTTATATTTGTCTATTCTTTGTGAAATTATGAATTCTATTTCAAGTTTGAAATATTTAGATTTTGAAATATTTCTCATGGCAGCGGAATAAACCTACCGAACACAAAGAAATTTTATATTTCATATGGTTCAGAAATAAAGCTCGTATATCTGAAGGAAAAATATTATGGTGCATTATATTTTATTTTACAATAATGTCATTAAGACATAGGCCAACACAAAGCCAACAGCTGGAACCGTTGGGACAAAGGAAGACGCTGGAAAATCCCGAAAACGTACAAATACTTTCATTTTGGCCCCTTTCTCAGAACGGGCTAAGCCAATAAGAGCTTTCAAAAAGTAGAGAGGAAGGGATGAAAAATTATCTTCGTCTCAGAGACAGAAACTTTTGAAAAAGGCGGCAAGAGAGATGTTTCTCCCGAGTTCATGAACGGTCCAGCTTTTGGTGAGTGTTGGTCTCGCATGATCACGCGACCATGTGTTTGTAACCGAAATCACCGCGGTTAATCCTGAGAGAAAGATTCTCATTTGTTTAGCCCCCGCGCAACTAGTAAATTTGGGTACATCCAGAACAATAGAAATTTCAACTGTAATTATCTTTCTGTTGTTTATGTCATAAATCCATATTTAGTTTACGTTATTTATTTATTTAATTCATTCCTGCGGAAAGAACAATCGCAGGTGGCGCCCTAAAACCTGACAACGTGGTACATCCAGAAGCATAGCACAATATACCTCTTTTATTCACACTTGAGTTACGCGCACTGTAACATTTTATGATTTATTTTCATGACTATTTCAACAAATAACCTTAGCGTCACAATTATCTGTGCGCTCGGCGATGCCCGTTGCAGTTTATTTAGTTAACAGGCTACATGAGGATAATCCAGAAATTGGCAACTCTCCTTTAATACCAAAGGAAGAGAATTGAAAAAGGTGGAAGTGGAGAGGAGAAGCAGGTAGCCAATAGTTAACTAGAGCCCCGGGCTATACCCGGTGATTCACATGAAAGAGACGCAAGGAAAACATTAAAAAAAACTGCATCAGCTAGATCGGGCTCTTGGCTACTCGTTTCTAAAAAAATTTCAATTTATCTTGTAAATTACATTTAATTATGTTTCCGTCGACCTTCCCCCGCCCTACACAAGCAATAATTATTATCGGTCTTAAAACGGACGTTTACCTTGTATGATGCAGAATTGATGGCTTGCACTTATATAATCAATTACAATTTATCCACGACATATCTGCAAAAGTTCTTATGCGATTTCAGTTTAATTATTAGTTTCTTGCTCTTTATGACTCTTCTTTGTAAATAGACAGCCGATCAATAACATACACATGTTACGGAATCCTAAAATACAAAGCAAATCCTCTGTTAATGATTTGGTTTTCTCTGACAGTTCGTAGACTTTTATGTGGTACTTACGATCTCTTGAGACTCCGTGAATTTACAGCCGATCGTAAATTTTCTCTTCTTTACATTGAGAGAGGTAGTTGCACATCTGTGCTTTCTCATCGAACAGGTAATTGACTTTATTTCATCTCGCAATGTTCCTTTTGTTAGCAAACTCTATATTTCATACTATTCAGTAACAAACGTTTCGCGGGTCTTTATAAAATGTTGTGTATCTACATATACACTTACAAAAACCGCAACCATTTTTGTTGTCTTATATTTATAGTATTTAAGATCAGTCCTTTATCTACATTCATGACTATATATATATTAAATAGATAGACTTATTTATGTACATATTTTAAACATTTCCAAGGTAATATTTAAATAATATTAAATCATTTTGGTTTACAAATTATAAATCGTTTGTGAAATGTGAAATCATTGATAGATAAATTCCGGGTATTCTATTTTCTCCAAACAAACGCTCTTGTCATGTAATTATTCAATTGTGATTAACATAAATAATTAGTTAAAATAATTTTAAAAAATTAAACACAGTGTAAGTTAAAAATATATCCGAATGTTTCAGTATGTATGTTTGTAATTTCACTCATCAGCGAGACAGACTCTCGTTATAAAGGTTAAATAAAAGTATCCTCTTTTTCCACTGATGTAGTTGCTACACCTGCTTCAAATATAATTTGAAAAAATTCTACTTTTAAGAATAGTTTTAGTGATTCCAACACTTTATTAAAATAAATGTGTATTTTTCACTAATTTTTCATAAATAATACATTCAAATTTTTCACAATCGATCTGAAGTGTATGAAGTATATTAAATTTAGTTAAATTAATGAAAACAAAAGATGATTACTTTTTCGAGATACACGAAATGCTTTACATAAACGTAAACATATGTGGATAGTTCTAGGAGTGCCACGTCAAAGAAAACTCTAAAACAATAGTGAAAATGTTCATATAATATTCGCTTTTGAATATATTTTTCCTTATTGTCAATAACCAATGAAAATTATTCCGCATGAATCGTAAGAAAAAAAACTGAAGCCATGATTGTGCTTGCAGATATAGTATAATGACACTGGAGGGATTTGATTTTAGTTTAAACATTAGACAAATTATTTGGTTTGATTAAATAAAAACAAATTAAATTTGTTAACAGAAAACAAAAATAAACAATACTTAAAAACCCTAGGGTCCAAATTAAAAATTTACCACGTCTAGCACAGATTACAATCATTCTTATAAGGGTAATTCTGTGAGGAATTTTTCAGAACGACAGTCATGACACATTTCAGACAGTGGCACAGACACGCAACTGTTCTCCTTTGTGAAACGGCGGCTGCCTCTTCCCTTGAGTAATTCAGGTAGCTTGAGTAGTTCTTCCGAGTTCGTCAGGCTGCTCCTTCGAGTGATTATTTCTACCGTCGGTACCTGGTCTTCCTTCTAGGAAATCTGGTGCCCAGATTACGGAGACGGGGAACCCTTTACTCGCTGTCGTCTACCTTTTTTTTTCAGTTTGCCCCCAGATTAGATTTCAAACAAACTTCTCTTACTCTCAAGCTACTTCCAAAATTTCTCCCATCCATCTTAGCAGATCATCTCGTTCATTCCTCCCACCATGAATCTCATCCTCCAATCAAAATCCAGATTGGTCCGTGGTTTCTCTCTCTAATTTCTTCAAAATTCGCGGGGTCAAAAAACTAGACTCAAGTATTGCTCCAAACGGCGATTCTGACACGTTTGGTACTCCGATGTCTCTCCTCTGTGGCTCCTTGATGTTTACTTGCCTCCAATATGGGGAATTCTTCACCCACTGAGGAAATAAAATGGCGATTGACACATACACTCATTACAGCAGCTTAGCTTTGACCAATTTGAAGCATATTCTCCTCTTTCAGTTCTTTGCTTTGAGTATTTCTTATGAAGTGATGGACCCACGTTCCGGCCATGGTTATGAATCGACCCAAAACCTCTGGCGTCACAGTTTTTCTTTTTTTTGTAATAATACCCGTCACCCATCTTACGCAAACTTTGTCGTGTTCAAATTTTCAGTCAATATGTAATCTACAACATATTTTGTGAATATACGTCAGGTCGGGACAATCTTCGCATTGTAACAGCATGATGAGATGAAATTAATTTCCAGAACTACAGTAAAGAGACAATAAAGGGAGGTGAGCAAATGGCTAAGATAGAAAAATAATTTAAACGGGGAGTACTCTTTCGAATTTCTATATTATCAGTTTATTTTCACGGGAAAAATGCAACAAGTATAGTTTTTTTAGTATATCAAACCATCAGATTCAGAGATTTCACCTATTTACAAAAGTTTTTGATAGTTACAAAACAAATAACGAAGGGAAACTAAAAACGTGGCTTCTGTTATGAAATTTGGTTAAGGGTCAGATAGTAATCCTGCATTTTAAAAATCATATAAACTTACATTTACCTTACTTTGATTGTATTATAATTTTTCTTATCAAAAGAAATTCAAAATAATAACACTGAAGAGTTTCTAATCTTGCATATAATAATTATGTGATTCTAAAGTGCATAATTGATAATGTAGATTATGATTACACTACTTATTATTACTAAGAAGTGTCCCACGGATAATTAACACTGAGTAACGCTCTTCGTGAAACTATCGGATGAAAACAAAGAAACCACGTTACAGAGAGTTCACTTCAAACCACTTCTCCATAATAAGAAATGTGTCATATTTCTTAATTTTTATTATTTATTTCATAAATTGATTAAAGTACTTCGAAATAGTTACTTAATATTTGACTTGTGTACATAATATTTCTCTTGCATACGGTAAGTTATAGATTTCCATTAATTATAATAACACACATACTTAATATTCATTGTTTTGTTTAACGTGGTTGAAAGTTAGTGTTACTTAATACTTTTATAACCGTAACATATTGAGGATGACGCATGACTACTCCATGTAGTAGTTTTTGGGATATCAATATAAATATCAAGCGGTTGCTTCCAATAAACATAGCAGTTTTAAGTCAATAGATACTAAACCTATTTCAAATGAAGGATCCGGTAAAAGGAGAAGGCGCATGGATGATGAGCGACTGACTAGATTCAGAGCTAGACAATCCCTGAATAGGATAAGGAGTAATCATGCGGATTTAATGAATGTAGAAAGAAGACTCGTGGTTATACTGCGATTTATAAAGTGCTCCAAACTTTCCCTTCAGCCATTCATCAAGAGATTACTCTAGCGGTGGAAAGTGAATAAATTCCCGGGTATCGCCGAGCAACCAATTGGAAGTCGATATTCTGTTTAAACTGGAACTATGTCTTACAATTTCGATGCTTTCCCAAGTTTACACTTTGAAACATTCAGAAAAGAATGCTGAAGCAGTCTAATAATTATTATTTGAAAGATGATTCTTTGTCGGAAAGTAAACAACATTATCGTGAAAATGCTTAGGCAGAATGTGTAAAGCTAAGTTTCCTTGGTACACGGCGTGTTATGTAGTAAGGACTTCACTGTACATGTTATCTGCTGTAACAGGCTAACGTGCTCCAGAGTTTACTTCGCCCGCTCCGTAACCAGGTAATCGATGGGAAACTGTTATTTAAGCCCTTGAAAAGAGCGCGCGTGTGTACTTGGCTGGCGTAATCTTGATGCTCGTGTGAAAATTCTTGACACAAGTCACGCAAAGCCTGAGCACGCTACACTGACACTACACGTGCAGAAATAGGGCCATAAAACTAGGGACTAACGCCGTACAATTATGAAGATGCTACGACTACGATTCTTTGCATTTAATTATTATTAATAACGTTAGAAAATTGTTTCTTAAAAAACCACCCCTGCTATTTTACCTAAATAATTAACAGTAGAATAGAGTGAAGCAAAAGTACGCACTTAGTGCCCAACCCTGTATATATCTTTTTCAATGTTGTTGTTGTTGTGGTATTCAGTCCCAAGACTGGTCTGATGCAACCCTCCATGCTAACCTACCTTGCGCAAACCTTTTCATTTCCTCACAACTAGCACAACCCACATCCTCCCTTATCTGCTGAGCGGATTCTATCCTTGGCCTCCCTCTTCTGTTCTTACCCCCCACACACTTCCCTTTAATGCTAATTTTACGAGACTCTCATGCCTTAAAACGTGGCCTATTAATCTATCCCTTCTCTTGGTCAACGTCCTCCATATTCTTCGCTCTTCCCCTATTCTGTTTAGAACTTCCTCGTTAGTGATTCTATCCACCCATCTGATTTTCAGCATTCGCCTATAGCACCACATTTCAAAGAGTATTATTCTTTTCCTTTCCGGAGCTCCTATCGTCCACGTTTCGCACCCATATAACGCCACGCTCCATACGAACATTTTTAGTAACACTTATATTACCCGTAAGTAAATTTCTCTTTTTCGCTAAAGCCTTTTCTTGTCTGTGCTATCCTAGTCTTTATGTCTATTATACTTCTACCATCCCTAGTTATTACGCTTCCCAAGTAGCAGAAGTCCTTAACTTCCGTCAAAATATCCCTTTGCCAATCTAACACCCTTTGTTATTGCAGTGTTTCCCAAACTTCACTCCATCCCTATATTAATCCTCATATTAAACCCTTTCTCTCAATTATAATAAAAATTATGCTATTTATACCACAAAATCTTCAATATATTCTCTTTTGAATTAAATTATGGTTATAATTGTAGGTTTAATACGTTTAATTCAATATCAAAAAGGCACATTAACCCCACTTGTGGGGCGTTTATAGTGGGGTAAAAGTTCGCATTTACAAAGAGATTTAGAAAGAACTGCGTATGTTCCATAGAATGAAATGTAATTAATAAATTATACAAGAAGTTACATTTACTTTTAGCAAGATAAACATTTGTTTTAACTTCATGACAATTTTTTAACAGTTGTCACAAATGAAATAACCACGGAACTTTCGTAACATGCCACAATTCTTCGCATTCTTACACATGATCCAGTTTTGGAATGGAGGACCGGATGTACGCCTCTGCACATCCTTGGCAGCTTATTGTGTCTTTTTTTAGATTTAATTGTGTCATTATTAGAAAAATGTTATTTGAGCTTAACTGGCCATGTCGTTTCTATGAGAGGCATTTTTTCGACGCCTTCTTCATTATATTATCAGCTTTTGCTTGTAGATTATTCCTAAAAGGTGAACTTGTAATTATTTTTACTTTTTTCCTTTCTGCCTTCTTCAGTGGAAGTTCTTCACATTTTGGAGTGACTTTCTACAAGGGAGACTGGTTTCTCTACCATCTACATCAGGTTCATAATACGAGCCATAATATGAACAATATTGATGAAGTAATGCATTTGAATCCCGACCTGCCATGCTGTCTGCCAGAAGTAGATGGAACTGTATCTGCTGCTCCACATGATGAGGCTACTTAATTGGTCTGTTTCCGTGGGTGACTGTTTCCTTATCAAGTCTTCGTCAGTAAACACATCCGGATCGACAGGGAAAACTCCACACATCTTAAAACCACTGACAGCCTTTTCCACTCAAGCAGATCTACAGGAGGCAGTGCCAAATACTTTTGGAACACATTACATTTAGTCATGCGGATTTAAAAAAAAGGGAATCTGTAAAACACGGGAACTTGCAGAGAATAAATCCCTCCAGTACTAGAATACGGCTGTATTTGTTGGGATCCGTTCCGAAAATATCAGGTCGAGGCACTGGAAAGGGTACAGTGGCGGTGTCCTGGTCACGGAAATGAGAAGGGTTATCAATTAGGTTGGAATACGTTAGAAAAACGACGACAAAATTTACGTCTCGGGGCTCTTTTTAAAGCGTACGCAGGCCAACAACCCTGGCAGGATATTGCGTCAAAGGTTTTAGAAGTAAATTATTTCAGTAGAGGAGATCATAATTGTAAAATTGGGCAGAGCAGCTTTAAAACTGACGTTGGGAAATATTCATTTTTAAATTGGACTATAAGGGAGTGGAACAATTTACCTGCAGAAGTTTTTGAAACATTCCCTCCCAATAAGAAACGTTTTTCAGGGAAGAATTAGGAAGTGTAAGTGATCGTGAAATGCAAGTGTAGTGATGTGCAGTGCGACGAAAATAAAACCTCTGAACAATGTGTACTTTTTATCTTTTTTGCTTTAAGATGTAATTTATATTATTATTATTTGTAACTATTCACATTCCTTATTTTAAGCATATTTTTTGTAACCACCACCGAGTGTTAGTCAATTGCAGTATCAATAAATACATTGATTCATTCATACTTGAAGTTGTGTGATGACTCTTTACTGGAAGTACGTCTTGATGCCTTTAAAAAAAGCAACGGTCCAGTGGCTGAAGTTTGTGGCTGCTGTGATGAGGAATCGATGGCACGTCATAATTTCTGAATCAGAAAATACTTAATTCTTAATTGGGTAATTGGGGTAAAAGTGTACATTTGTGGAGCAAACTTTTGTCCCATGAGGCACTTTTAAGCTAGCAGCAAATTATGCCAACAATGGCGAATAATTTTAAATGGCTCATACAACAGAAACGGGTATGTTAAAATGTTTGAGAATTATTTACTCAAGTTGATATCTAGTTATCAAATATAGTTTGCAAGATATTACACGAGAGAGACTAAAAAAACGTCACTGGAAACACTCTACTCTATCACCTTGAAATTAGCATTACTTCCTGTGATGAATAGTTGATATGAAGAGTAGTTGTCTTTAAAGAGTTGTAGAGTGGTTGTTGAGCGGGCAAGATGAGATAGTTGGAGGAATAATCGAGAAGGATGACTTGTTGAGTTAGAAAGAGGTGTGCAGCTGGTGGTAGCAGCACAGTCCAATTCCAGAAGTTGCCTCTTCAATGGTTCCAAAGGTTCTGGCCAGATCTACCTACGAGTTCCTGTGTTCCAATTTTAATGTATAAAGTTAAATTCTTTTTCCTAAATGCATATTTTGAAAAGAGCAGGGAGATAAGTTTTTATTTTATTTGTTCTTTTCTGTTGTTAAATATATTATTAAAATTCTTATTATTTAATTACCCTGTTCTTAACGTAAAGTAAATCAACTCTTTATATATGTCATTCTTCAGGAGTCTATATTTTATTTTATCTCTTGTGGTTTTATATATACGCCTTTCATCAATTATTACTGTTTCATCTTTTCCTATTGGTCTCAGCTATTTTCCTATTTCTTTCGTCGGCTGCTACAGTCATTTCTTACTTCAAGTGTGCGCATTTCTCTTCTATATTGCTTCTTTTCCCTTCCTCCATTAATCTACTATTGATTTATTCTTTGAAACTATGAAATAGCTCCGTTGTTTGAGATTTCCTATTTCACATCTTTTTGTTTTAATTTCGTTCTTCAGTTCCTAATTTTCAACCTGCATTTCCTAATCAACACAAACTAATGTAGTATGCAAAAATATTCCCATTAGACAATGTCTATATGTTTAAATAAACATCACGTTTATTAGTAAAATTTAAAAATTTTAGATGTAGAAAGCAATCTCCTTTCCAGTCTGATGATTCTGATTCTTTACGTAACATCAATTTTGAAAATTATATCATCAATTTGAACAATATTTACTATTTGCTTCTATTACATACTTCTTGTTTCTCTTATTGTTGAACTTTCCATTGTTATCTGAATTCAGACACTATGCTTCTTGGTTGTTTGTTTTAACTGTAATTTCGGTCTCTATGCTCGTGCGACATGCACGCCATAATTTCATCTGATTAAATTTCTCATTTGTTTTTATTTTATGTTATGAGTAAACTAAGGAAGTGATGTCAATAAATAAAATAATTTTCGTGACTTATAGGCAGGCCATTTTACCATTCATCATTTACTAAATTAAATACCACTGTTGATTATTAATTATAAGTTATTCAAGAGTTTAGATCATCTTAACCACTTCGCAAACCGTGGGAAGTGTACATCCTACCTGAGAAAACGTTTTTCAAAGGAACACCTGCTTCCTTGTTATACCGTCTGTACACTTCTGGGAACCACTTGAATGGAATTTTAGTATCTATTCACCTCATTCTTAGAATCTGTCACCCTTAGAGTTTTCCCGCTGCCTGTGTTGTTGTCATATGGCAATCGTTACAGCTAATTTTTCGTATTTTCGCAGATCCTTTTATATTGAAGTAAATTTTAAGCACTTTTCTACTCTACGATTTTTTCGTGGCTCTTTGTTAATATTTTTGTTAGTTTTTGAACTTAATTTTACAAAAAAAATTCCTTATATTGGGTGGGAAGAATACTTCTCACGGCTAATCCGGTGCGTTTTGTATTACGAATCTGAATGTTCAATTTCGGTGCAGTTTTTGTATTAAAGTCACTCTTTGTGAAAAATATAATTTTTTTACATTGTTATTACGATTTGGAAATGTTTTTTTAATTGATATGATGTGAAACTGACAGAGTTGATCGTTGAAAACGACGGACGTGCTTAATTCATTTGACAATGTTTCACGACTAAGAATCTTTTGAAATATATATTCGGAAAAGGAATATTTTCTTTCAGAACTGTGCGTCCTAATCGCAAAGATCTCCCTAAAATGAGGAGGTGAAATACCAAACTAAAGGGAAAATACTTTAAATTTGAAACACAAGGTGATTTCGCTACTGTGAAATGGATGAACAATCTAGTCACATTCGTAAAAACAAAACTAAACAATATCCAAAAAGCAATAAATTCAAAAATAGTTTTCTGGCTGTAAGTTTATAATAAATAAAAAGTCAGCATATTATTTTGTTTTTGTTGTTGTGTGGTATTCAGTCTTAAGACTGGTCTGTTGTAACCCTCCATGCTAACCTGCCTTGCGCATGCCTTTTCATTTCCTCGTAACTAGCAAAACCCACATCCTCCCTAATCTGCTCAGCGTATTCTATCCTTGGCCTCCTTCTTCTGTTCTTACACCACACACTTCCCTCTAATGCTAATTTTACAAGGTCATCATGCCTTAAAACGGGACCTATTAATCTATAAATTCTCTTGGTTAATGTCCTTCATATTATTCGCTTTTCCGCAATTCTGTTTATAACTTCCTCCTTACTTGCTCTATCAACCCATCTGATTTTCAGGATTCTCATATAGCATATAGTTCAACGTTTTTAATTTTTCCCACTAAAGGGTAAAAGTATCTAGTTTTATAATTTAGTTTCCTTCTTTGCGCACTTTTGGTGACACACAATCTTGACATTTCAGTCAACTCAAGTCATCTCTATAAAATGATAGTCAGCAACGCTCTTCCCGGAGGCAATATTTAAAATTTTGAAAAGTGCAGAAGACCAAAAGGAAGTAAATTAGCCTAATAAAATGTGTGTTCAGTATGTAAATTTTTTTCTGTATGTTCATAGTAATCTGTACGATTATATTTCCATTAAAATAATCTGGATTCACACTGAGCAATATTGTGGTACACGAAATAAGTTAAATATGCCTTGTACTGCGGCCAATTAAAATTAATTCAAGAAGAGCAGAAATGCTTTGAAACGAATCTCAGTCATATAAGCATTGGAATTGAATTTAAGAATCAGGATGGTAAAAAAATCGACCGGACCAGGAATCGAACGGGGGTTTCCTGCTGGTATGTAGAAACTCTTTCATCTACCCGAAAGGGTAGAAATAGATTTATTTTTGGCTTCTTCTCAGAACAGGCTAAGGAGGGGATGTTGGGTTTAGCGATAGACTAACCAATGAGAGCTTTTGATAAGAGGAAGGGATGAAAAAGCATCGTCGTCTCAGAGACTGTCTGGGACAAACACTTCTGAAAATGACGACGAGAGAGATGGTTCTACCAGAGACCCGAGGTCCGGCTTTTGGTGACTGTTGGTCATACATGATCACGCGACCACGTGTTTTCACCGAAATCACCACGGCTAATTCTGAGAAAAAGATTCTCATTTGTTCAGCTCCCACGCAACTGGTAAATTTGGGTACATCCAGAACAATAGAAATTTCAACTTTAATTCATTTTTCGTTTTATATAATAAACCCACTTTTAGTTTACGTGATTTATTTTGTTAATTCACTCTTGCGAGTAAAAACAATCGCAGATGGCGCCCTAAGCCCTGACCACGTGTCTTTGTAACCGTGGTATCCAAGTACCATACCACACAATATTCCTTCTCTTGTCCCTACATTCAATCTAAAACCAAACTGATCTTCTCCTAACTAGCGTTGATTCTCCAATATACTATTTTTGTTAATATTTAGCATTCCCTATCCTTTAACAAACTAAATAAAATTGTAATATGAGCACATAAAGTAACCATTCTCATGCGTGTTCTTGTGCTGAGATTGAAGTCTGAGTCAGTCTTTTCTACACGTGTCGGAACGTTGGCCTAAGCATTCCTTACTCGACAGTCCCTGACTTGCATTTCTCACCTCTCCCATTTAAGGAGTTTGTTATAAATAATACTGACTTCTCCCTCCCCTCCTAAGCTTAAACTCCACCCTAATACATTATAACCTAGATCCGTTCCCTTCCAGGCCTGAGTAATGAATGAATTTAATTGGCCATCCCTTCTCCTCACAGTTTCAGCGTTCTGACAGCGTATTGGTTCAACCAAGTATAAAAAGTCCAAATTTTGTAAAAATAAGTGACATTTAGTAATGACAGATTTTTTAGTATGTTATAGGCCTAGAATATACCTGTCATCGCGGAGCAGATTCCGCATGGAAGGAACTCCGATCAATAGAAGAGGAGGTTCGACCTCCAGTTAGACGTCACCGCTGCTGAAATTAAGGACAAGTTCTGTGTAACCTTCTGACGCCGTGTCTATGCCACTCTGGGCTCTGATTCTCTCAAGTATTTGTCTTTGAACAAGGATGTAGTTTTAAAGAATAAGTCTCTTTTACTTCTTATTGAACTTATGCCTTATTCTTTCACTCACCACACTAATTGATGCTATTCTAGAGTACGACCTAGCTTGTTCTCCGAACCCTTCCGAAGATTCTTATATTCATCAATACTTTGTGAAATATTTAGATACTTGAAATATTTCTGGTGGCAGCGATAAAAAACCTACCGAACAACGGAAAAAGAAAATTTAAATATTTCAAAATAATTTGAGGTTATTCGTGTGCTAAACAACGACAAGTTGGTTTTTTCCGGTTTTCCTAGTTTTATCTTTTTCTCCAAATGGCTCAACGGCCCTCTTGAGGGCCTAGGCCTACCGAATTTGGGGTGATACGTGGTCAGTGTATCAATTCCCCATCAGCCTTAATCCCGGTCCTCGCGACCATGACGACACAAACATCCAAAGCCCTGAGTTGTGAGGCAGCAACTAGAGGCTAGCCACTACACCACAGGAGGTCGGCTGTACTGTAGTTGAAATAAAAGCGATTGCATTATGGGTTACCTGTTTAGTGAGGAAGCGCGTGGCGTCTCCCCTGGCAGCGAGCAGCAAGACGTCGTAGAGGGCGCAGACGGCGAGCACGGTGATGCCCGTCTCCTTGCACAGCAGGGCGCAGGCGCTGCAAACCAGGCACAGGATCAGCGGCAGGACCACGCGCTGCTTCTTGCAAGCCTTGCACGTGACGCAGCATTCGCACGCCTCCGACGCAGACGCTGCTCGGCGTTTCTTCTTCCCCAAGCTCTCGCCGGGGATATTCTCCTGCTGCGAAACTTTACTGTCGTGAGAACTCTCCCGTTCCGATTTCGCGAAGCAGTTCTCCCCGACGTTATTGTTGTACCACTTTCCCGTCTTCAGTTTGACGCCGCTCGTGGTCCTGCTGTGTTTAGTGACGCGCCTTCTGTCAGGGTCCACCACCGTTCCCCGAGCCTCGTTGTCACTTTCGTAATTGCCTTGGTTGTAGCAATACATCTGCGGATCGGGACCAACGTTTCCATACTCGGGAAGAATAATTGTGTTGTTGTTTTCGAACCAGTCATCCGCGAAAGGGAGCCTCGTTCTTCGATTACAATCATAGCCTGCGTTTACCGAATCGGTGGATGTTGATCCGTCTGAGGATTTGCGAAAGTGCTTAGCATACTTTCTACGGATCTTGTGTGGTTGTCCCTGCTGCAGTCGCTCGTCTCTTCTGTTCCGGCGAGGTAGCATGGATTTGGCACAAATCAGGGCGTCCCTGAGGAAAGTGGAGCCTGCTCCTGTACAGCTCTGGGGAGATCCGTCTCTGGCGCGCACGTGACCAACGTAGCTGATGACAGCGAGGAGGTAGAAACAGCAGGCGGCGAGGTCTGCGCGGCCCACCAGCCCAGCCACGGCCTCGCAATGGACGGGGTGGGCGGCAAACAAGGCTCCGGCCACAGGCGGACCCACGGCGCCGGGGATGATTCTGCGGGCAAGCCGCACCACGAGGGCGGCGTTCGCGGCGTGCAGGCCCACGTTGAGCAGGTGCCAACCACCGCCCAGGGCCGCGTTCAGGCGGAACGACAGCACGCACAAAGGGCGCCACGAGCCGTGGGAGCCGGAGTGGCGCAGCGGGGTTCCCCAGAAATCCGCTATCAACAGGCGCCACAGGGAGGAGCCGCCTACCACGTCGGGGTTGCTCAGGATCGCGCGTCTGAAACAGACGACACAAACGTTCAAACTAATGGAATCTATATATATAAAAGAAACGCCGAAATGTACGTTCGTGCATGACCTTCGAACGAGTGCACCTAATTGCATATTTCTTTTTTTGTTCAGAATTTCTTATTAATATTTCAGACAGAAAGGACAGTAGTTGAAGCGGTTGATAATATTTCAGTCAGGGAAGTTGTCGAAGGAACGAGATAAGGGAAGTGATGAAAGAGATTAAAGCTATTTAGTTAAGAAAGTTATCTATTTTGTTGAGCGGACGTGAAAAATCTGGCGATAGACGAGGAGTTCATCCAGCTTTCAAAGGTAGCGGTGTTGACCATCCAGTTCCAGAAACTTTGCTGCATCAATGACTACAAAGATACCGGTGATGTTCTACCTACCAGTTCCCCGTGTCGTCGGTGGTAACGTACAAATGAACTATAAATCCCTCAAAACCACCCAATAAATGCCACTGTAGTCATCACAATTAACAATTAGTGTTCGAAACAATAAGTACTAGTTATTTGAGCCCAA
The DNA here is from genome assembly GCA_034510155.1 of Eucriotettix oculatus. NCBI lineage: Eukaryota > Metazoa > Arthropoda > Insecta > Orthoptera > Tetrigidae > Eucriotettix > Eucriotettix oculatus. The sequence goes on along the minus strand of CM067377.1, from coordinate 190,300,821 downwards.
CATTCCCTGAAAAAAGGAATCACTTTGTTTTGTTATAATTTAATTTTTATTGTTAATTATTTTTTCTAAAATACATACTCCTTTATAGCAGGAAGATAAATTTTTTTTGTTTTTTTTGTTAAATGTAGTACACTATATTTTAACTTCCTTATTATTTATTCACCCTGAGCTAATAATTTAAAGTATAATAAGATTCTCCATAAAAAAAAATTACAAAGTGTCTTCTTCAGTTGTTACTAATAGAATAGACATTAGAGTAGTCCTGTTGTGTGTGAAAATATTTAAGTTTTATGTGAGAAATTACCTAATTAATTGTTTTTATAATTATCAAAATTACTGGTCCTACTAATAGAACATTTTCCACTACAACAGGCAATGGGCTGAACTTACAAAAAGTTTATGATAAAGAACACTGACCTGCATCACAAAACGGAAAGCTTAAGTGGAGTTTTATTCATGTAAAAAAATTAAGGTTGTTAATTTTATAGGAGTATATCTGCCCGGCTTGTAAAAGTGAACTTTGGATTATATGCAGTTTTTGATTATCCACGCCAATTATCATCACCATTACCGTGGATAATTGAGAGTTTATGAATTTTCCATATCTGAACCAAGTGTTTGCCCATTCGAGTTATTGAATTTTACTCTTGTTTCTGTTTGATAAATAATAAACTATGAATGAGGCATTTCCTTAATTCCACAGTATTGCATTATTTATAAGCCGACCTCCTGTGGTGTAGTGGCTAGCCTCACAACCCAGGTTCGAAATCTGGCATGGGCTTGGATGTTTGCGTCGTCATGGTCGCCAAGACCGGGATTAAGACTGTTGGAGGATCGATACCGCTGACCACGTGTCACTCCACACTCAGAATGTGTCATGTAAGATGACAGTCCGCAGTCGACACGGTAGGCCCAGGCCCTCAATGGGCTGTAGAGCCATGGAGAAAGGAAGAATTATTTATAATAGTATATTGTGATGTACACAACATTAGAAATTTCACAAAAAATCTTAAATGGTAACGTTTATTGTTAAATATCTCACGTATTTGCAAATTGACGATAAAGTTTATTTAACTTGTCGATAGTAAAATGAAGCCTTCAGGAGTATGTACAGTATATTTTTCATATTATTCATTAGCTTTTACAAAACTTAAATATGACATTTTTTTAAAGTTGTACTTTTTGTGTGCATTGCTCATCTACCTTATAAAATAAATATCTGATTATAAGAATTTATTTCGCACTCAACACATAACAAACAGGACAGTTGCTGGATAATCCCTCCCGAAACATTTATCTCGAAAACGTGGACCTTTAATCCGAATACCTGAGACGGTTCCCATCTCTCAGTTTTATGTCTGTATTTTGCGAATGTGTGATCTGAAATATTTAGATAACGCAGTGTACGGAATGCCTCTGGCGGGATTAGCCTCGTAAGGCAGGAATGCCATCCGGATGGGTACGGCGCGGGGGTGGATAATTCGTTCCCCCACCTTCTGGGGAAGACAGATGCGTCGCGAATCCCCATCTGCAGCACATCAACGCTCCATAAAACACACAGGCACGCACGCACTGTCCCGATGAAACGCAAACATGTTTTTCTTCACAGTTTGTGAGTTGACACAACCGCTATAAACTCCACTTCAGCCAAAAATCCTATTACTTGCTCCCGTGAATCATACTCAGGGCTGTATATCTCATTACTATTTATACATAATTAATTTAAACATATTTTCACTGTTATATGACAGAAAGCACCATTATATTATTCAGACCTTATTTATAATTATGTCATTCATTTCACGGCTCTTTCAGTACAATTTTTTAAAATTCATTTTAAAAAAATATAAATTTATCAGTTATAGAGTTATCGCTTTTAATATCATTAAAACATTATATTCTAAATGTTGTTGCGCTATTCAGTCTTAAGACTGGTCTGATGCAACCCTACATTCTAACCTATCTCACGCAAGCCTTCTTATTTACTCATAACTAACACAACAATTTTACGTAGCCTATTAATCTACCCCTTCTCTTAATCAACGTCCTCCATATTGTTCGCTTTTTCCCATTCTGTTTAGAACTTCTTCTTACTTACTCTATCCACCCATCTGATTTTCAACATTCGCTTATAGCACCACATTTCAAATGCTTCTATTATTTTCCTTTCCGCATCTCCTATCGTCCACGTTTCGCACCCATATAACGCCACGCTCCATACAAACTTTTTTTAGCAACGATTTCCTAATATTCACACTTATATTACCCGCATGTAAATTCCTCTTTTTATCTTGTCTTCCCTAAAGTACTCAGGTAAGTGAAAATAATACACAAAATTAATAAATCTTTTGAGCGCTTATATTGACTGCATTTGGACCAACCACTGAAATGCAAGTACTTCTCGGTGTTTTTGTTGTGGTATTCATTCATAAGACTAATCTGATGCAACCCTCCATGCTAACCCTAATTGCGAAAGCCTTTTCATTTTCTCATAACTGACACATTCCACATCCACCCTAATCTGCTTTGCGTATTCCATTATTGGCCACCCTGTTCTGTTCTTACCCCACACACTTTCCTCTAAAGCTAATTTTACAAGATCCTCGTGTCTTAAAACGTGATCTATTAATTTATCCCTTCTCTTAGTAATCGTCCTCCATCTAGTTAGATCTTCTCTATTCTCTTTATAAATTCTTTGTTAGTTATTGTATCCACCCATCTGATTTTTCAGCATTCGCCTATAGTACCACTTTTCAATAGGTTCTATTCTTTTCCTTTCCCCAACTCCTATCGTTCACGTTTCGCACCCATATAACGCCAAGCTCCATACGAACATTTTTAGCAACGATTTCATAATATTCACACTGACATTACCCGCACGTAAATTGGGCTTTTTCGCAAAAGTCTTCCTTGCCTGTGCTATCCTACTCTTTGTGTCTACTATACTTCTACCATCCCTAGTTATTACAATTCCCAAGTAACAGAATACCTTAACTTCCGTCAAAATATCCCTTCCCAATGTAACACCCTTTGTTATTCCACTGTTTCCCAAAGTATACTCCACTTCCTTGGTTTTCCCTCTATTAATTCTCATATTCTTTCTAAATGTATACGTACATACTTCAATGTCAAGGCTTTGGTGCTTAAGCATTTGTGACACAATTGTGCACCAATTTCTAGAATTTCCTCCTTAATGAATGACTAATTTAATTTTTCATTTTATTTTGTGAACAAAATATTTATTTTTTAATAAGAAATTTCAAATATATAGTTTTAAAAGCTCAATAAAATCACATGCAGTCTTCAAGAACAATTGTAATACGCAAAACGTATCTGTTTTATTAACATTTAGTTTTTCAGTATTACTGCACAAGTCCTGTACATTTAATCAAGTTTACATCGCTTTACATGCATTAAATCGGTAAGACGCTCATCGGATAAAGACTTCATCAACTGGTTGGATTAACAATCTTACATAAGGGGATATGAAATTTAATAATCGAAACGTAAGCGTTATAATCCAATGACTACGTTATTTATATGTAACATTAGCATAACACAAGTGCTTTCATTTTGTAATTTTATTTTTTAGTATATTAATAATTACAACACACTGTGCCAAAACGTAATCCATCATTTCGCTAGTTGACAATCTTGTCTTTATTTAATTATTTTTAATGGCTTCTCCTATTCTAAGTTTAGTCCTTAAGTCTTTCTCTTGGTGTAAAATGGATATTCCATAAAAATTGAAATCTTACAGTGTTCAGATAAGAAATTTTTAACTTAAGATTTTGGTTTTCACGTGAGTTTTGGGTTGTACATTCTGCTGAGACTTGTATATCCAATATATGATTTTTGTAATTGTGCATGTAACTTATACAGTATGTTTTTAATATATTGTAAACATATTTTACCTTTAATATAAGTTAATATCTTGGATTCCAAATCTGTTATATTGTTTCAATACAATATATTAATTATTTTCTAAGTTAATTAAACGACAGGTATTTTTATTTCCATGTGTGTAATCAATAAAGTTACAACTACTGCAATCAATAACAAAACACATTTTGGTACTATTTATGTCTGTGTTAAATTATCAGCATTTCTGGTTTTAAAGAATTAAACGAAATGGTTTCAGATGATGGTCTACAATCTTAGAACTTTTAAATCGTATTTATTTCACTCGAAATAACTGATGTCATCACTTGACAAAGCTTGAAATTCATTTTCAGTATTAGTTGAGAACGACCGATATTAGTTTAATGAAAGGTTTCAAATAAATAGTAGTTTTCCTTACCTCAACCAGGAATAATGAAGACGTAGGAACCCATGATAAGATAGTAATTACGATATTTAAAAAAGCCTATTCAAATGATTTTAACTCCAGATACCTGTACTTTTCAGACGTTCGTATTGTCCATTAAATAAAATAAAGAAGTATCATAGAAACATAAAAATAGCCTTCGATGATGTCTCTGTTTACAAAAATATATGCTTCATAATTTCTAATTACTTGTACAAATTTTTATGATTCATGTAACTGTTCTTCTCTTATTACAAAGTTATACATATGTAAATACGCCGTACAGTAAACATAATTCAAATGGGGTTTCTTTTCTGAGCATGAATTATATTTTCGCCCTATATCGCAAGCGTAATAACGATGTAATTTGCCGAGAACAGATGACTACTGATTAGTAGCTGTAATGTATGAAATATTATAGTGAATCGTATTTTAAAAAAATCATAAACACGTTAATAGAAAGCTTGGAGCGGAGTTTTCTGACATAGTCAATCAAAAATTGATGTGTTCAGATGTTGACGCCAGTACAGGGGAGGGGGGAACAAGGACGTTGACCCTAATAGGTGTGTATGTTTCTGAAAATAGATAGATAGTTTTATTTCGTTACAATGGGCTCAGCCAGGTGGTAACATACATTTAATATTCCAATAAAAGAAATATAAGTTAAAAAAATTATACTAATATAAACATTGAATATACAAATACTTTAACACTAATTTTAAGGCTGAATAAATTAAGGTAAACCATGTCCCTCATTCTGTCCCTAAATAATTTTACACTCTTCAGAAAAGTCCCTAGTTGACTTGCAGACAAATCATTCCAGTCTTTTACGGTCCTATTAACGAAGGAGTATTTTCCCACGTCCGGCTTGTCCGTTGTCAAAGGAAATATATTCAAGCCTGAATATGTTGAGTACATGTGAGGTGTCTGCCTAGTATGGACGGAATCGACGGTTAAAGTAAATAGGTAGATGCCCATGAAAAGCTTAACATGAGGAAATTAGAAAAAAGTGCTGTGTTAATAGTTTATAAAAGCAGAGAAAAGTGATTTTATTTTAGTGTACTCCAGGTACCATCGGTCGAAAAAGTAACTATTTAAGAGTCCTCCTGTGAAAGGGATTAGAAGTTACAAGCCAATTGTGGATTATCAATTCTTCGGGGAGCATAAACATCAATCTCAACATTTAGACACGTCTAAACTTTCCCACAGAAAAGTTCAATAACGTGTTGCGTGAGGTTTCGCGACTTTGAATGAAGACATAATATTTGGAACTCGGGAAATATAAGATGAATTGCTATTTGCTAAAGACTTTGGTAATTCGGATCTGGAGTGATTTCCAAGGTTTCGAGGTGGGTGGGAAAGGTAGAGGAAGTCAGTTGTTAATGGAATTTCGTAAAGTAAGTGGCCGACAAGATTTGATAAGTGGTGATTATATTTCAAAGTGAGCAATTGTTGAGAAGATAGGACCATATTTCAGTTCTTTGAGTTGTTGAATGGACGTGTAATGCCTGGTGACAGCGAAGACTTGAACAGCCACTAGATATCAAGGGCCACCCAGTTCCAGAAACGTGTTCGCTCCGAAGACTACAAAGGTTCGGTGATGATCTACCAATCTATTAATCCCTCAAAACCGTCAGTTAATGCCACAATGGCCATCGCAACCAACAATTAGTGTAAGAAATATAAAGACGGAAGGATTTTTAGCCCACCATCCCCTGGAGAAAAGGAATCGGATTGTTTTGTTATCAATAAATTTAATTGTAAATTTATTATTCAAAATACAAATCTTTAAAGACCAGTTTGATAAGATTTTATTTTGTTTTTTGTTAAATATATTATAAAATTTTTATTATTAGTATTATTTAACTAATATGTTACTTGAGTCGTATATTTTGAGTATTTAGTAATAATGCTATTAGTTTCACTCTTTTCTTTAAATATAAGTGAGTGATTTTACGCAGTAAAAATGATAAATTGAAAACTTTGAGCAGAAGATTAGTAAGTTATTGATAATTTTAGAATGAGTTGGTTTTGTTTTCCTTTACTCCGTACAGCGAGAAGAAGTGAAGAACTAATGCTTTCTTTGTCCCCCTTCGTTTTCGTTCCTTCATTAAAATGATTGGCGAAACAAAACAGAACAGGGAGAGGGCTTTTAATAAAGAAAATGTCTCCGGGACTGTAATCTGTGGTCTCTGCACAAAGATCGAGATTGCTTCTCCGGTCTCACAATTTATCTTTAATGAAAAACAAGCCGCAACAATGGCAGCGAAGTTGCGGGGAAGTTTTTAATCTAGCGTGGGTGCAGGCCAGGGAGATCGCGCATCTGCGGGTCACTGGCTACGCTTCCACTCTACTCTATAACCACTTCAAATACCACCGTGCAAGCAGATAATACTGCACTCCTTACCACTGCACTGAAGCTACAACCTCTTCATTCATTCTAACCTGTGCGCATAGCAAACAAGTTTCGTCTTATACAGTTATTACATTGATGGGAGAGACTAACAGGCAAGTTTCTTAAGACAGATGAGTTAATTATGTCGTTCCTTCACGTTTCTTACTGTCCTGAGCAATGATATGTATGTATTAAAACGGAATTTGGAACAGGAATCATACTGAAAGGAGAAGAAGAAGACGACTTGGAAACAATAATAAATGGCACGAACGTGGTCATGGAGAAAGAGTTTAATATAAAGATCATTAGAGGGAAAACCAAGGTAATGGAGTGTAGCTGTTAAATTGGGAAGGGATATTTTGACGGAAGTTAAGGAATTCTGCTACTTGGGAAGCGTAATAACTCGGGATGGTAGAAGTATAGTAGACATAAAGAGTAGGATAGCACAGGCAAGGAAGGCTTGCACAAAAAAGAGGGATTTACTTACGGTTATATAAGTGTTAATATTAGGAAATCGATGCTGAAACTGTTCGAATGGAGCGTGCGATTCTATGGGTGCGAAACGTGGACGATATAAGTTACGAAATGGGAAAGAATGGAAGCCTATGAAATGTTCCGTTATAGGATAATGCTGAAAATCAGATGGGTGGATAAAATCACTAACGAGGAACTTCTAAACCGAATAGGAGAACAGCGAACAATATGAAGAACCTAGACCAACAGAAGGGATAGATTAATAGGTCATGTTTTAAGGCATGAGGGTCTTGTAAAATTAGCATTAGAGGGAAGTGTGTGGGGTAATAACACAAGAGGGAAGCCATGGATGGAATACGCTAAGTGGATGAGGGAGGATGTAGAGGCTTGCACGAGATAGGTTAGCATGGAGGGTTGCATCAGACCAGCCTGTAACGGACAAATACATTTGCTCGGGCTTTGGAAGAACGGAATCAAAGGAACGGAGACAGCAGTGAGCCGCGTCGCGGTTTGGGAATTTCCCAATCTTTGTGAGAATTTGGTGACGTCGGGTGGTGTCTTTCCCAATTATCACCATAAATGTTATTGGTGGATATCCATCCCTGCCACCTTGGTGAATAAGTTGGGAGGAAGTTGTAAAAAGGCGGGCGGAGACATTTTTGAGGGAGATTGTTGGTGGAAATTTTAGAGATTGGAGATTGTTCGAGAGCGGTGAGAGGACTGATGTTTAGGTGATTTTTGGAGTAGATTTCCTGAGATGGTTGGAGAGGAGTGAGACGGGAGAGAGAGCTGGCAAGACATATTTGGTGTGAAATTCCGTGTGGAGCTAAACTTTTCACCCATGACTGTGGTTGGAATTGTGGCAAGGGGAGGTTTTGAAGTTCTTCCTGAAACAGGAAGAATAAGTGATCGGCAGCTCTGATCTGGAGGGAGGACGAACCAGGATGAATCTGAAACCTGCATTAAGCCGACACGGTAATTACAATCGTAACCCTTTTACTGATTTCCTGTACTGCCAGGTCCGAGTAGATGAGTGTAAAATATTTCTGTTCTATGAGAAGGCCCATAAATGCAACTCTGAGATTAGAGTTAAAATTTTTAGTTTTAAGAATTTAGTGTAAATAATTTTTGTAAATATATACGTGTTATTTTTATTCATGAAAGAAGTGCTGGCATAAATACCGAAACATTAAAAACTGTATTTCTTAATGTAAATATTCTTTTTGTACTAAAGTAAATTGTTTTATTGATTTTTTATTACCAAATCTTATCATTTATTTAATTAGTATCCTCCCCCTATATATTCATGTCAAGTCTTAGACTGAATACCACAACAACAACATATAACTGAATATTGGTTTAATTTTCCAGGTGAGTAAGAATAATTTAGTACAAGTTATTTTAATGGAAATATTTAAGCAGAAATTATTTGAGCGGAAGATCAATAAAGAAATTACACTCCACTCGCTTATTAATGACGAAAGAAAATATTACATGTAAATGCGCGTGTACAGTATGATGATATGTTGTGGGAAAGAGCAAAGCGTGGGGAAGTGAAGTGACTTGTATTTCGCAATAAGTGGCGGTATTGTGAGGGCCAGTGCAGCGCGTGCTAAGACGCACTCTCCCTTGCTCCTGGCCCACTCCAAACTCTCGAGTGTTGCTCCAAAGCTCCGAGTGCGAAAGAGCACACAGCACTGAACATTCCGGGGATTTCCAAACGCATGAAAGGACTAAACGTCGAGTGTTTTCCTCTCTCGCTGCTGCACATTAAACAACAATATGGCCGGCGAGTCTGCAACCTGTCACTCGTCCAACTTGAAACTCGATACTGCGCGAATAAAATATGAGCACGTGCGTCCTCTTATATTTCAAAGTTCCTCTAATAGTATGCCACACAAAAGTGTTCCGTCACGTTTACCTAGAAATAATAAAATATAAATTCTGACAGCTTCGCGCCTTTCTTCTGGAAGGAAACGAGACAAAGGGTTTCTCCACTTATTTCGAAATTATCTTTGAATAGAAGTTTCATTTTATTTACTCCAAGACCCCATTGTTCCAATTATTGAATAATCGCCACAGTATCAGTTTATTTCAATTGTAAGAAGACTATAATAGATATGTGAACGGTAGTACTGTCCTACTTATATAATAATCATTTTGTATGTATTTACTAGCCATGCATTCGTTGGTGAAAAAACAAAAATATTCTGTTCATGCATTTTTTTAGTTTTTCACAAAATGAAACTTTTAGATTACTGTAAAGGGTTGTAAACAATAAAGGGCAAAATTTCGGGCATGTATTCCCGATATGCAGACAATAGGAAAGTTCACTTCATTTATGTGGATTTGACTTAACAATGAGGAAATGTAACTTTACAGCAATACATATCCTTGGAGTAGTGGGATGAGCGCACAATTATCCTGCCAACAATTCCATCTACCTTACGAAATATACAGACAGGTCTTCTTCCTCTCTCGAAACGCGCCAATAATCCGTGAATAGCATAAATTATGCTGTTCCATCATTCCAAACATTCTCGAAACAGTAACTCATTCTTTGAAAGCGAAATAGTCAAGAAATGGAGTTTCGCTGGAGACATCAACCGCCTAGAAACAGACTAACATTGAAATAAACTCAAGTTAACTAAGTTGCATATGTGGGTCCACACCAGACGTCAAAATTTATTAATTTACACACATACGAATGAAAATTATAGGAAAAAGTCCTAGCCCGGAGCAGATATAAACTCCGTCCATTATCTGCTGATTATGAAATGCAGCATTAAAATGAAGAAACTCGGGAGAGGAATTAAAAGAAACAGATGAGAATTAGAAAAACTGAAAAACCACGATGTGCCTCAGTGTTTCAAAGAAGATATCAAGAGTAGATGAATAGAGAAAGAAACAAAGTAGAAGAGAAATGGGCTCTCCTAAAGGACGAAATAACTAGAGTAGCCGACGAAAAAATAGGAAGAATAGTTCAGACCAATAGAAAGGCAAAATAACGCAAGAAATAATAAAAATGATTGATGGAAGGCGTAAATATAAAAACACGAGAGACGAAATTGGTAAATAAAAAAGTACAGGCAGTTAAATAAGAAGTACAAAGCAGCCAAAGAGAAATGCAAAGCTGTTGAAAATTACACGATGAAATTAGGCGCATCTTACAGGAAAAATCAACGAAATATTCGGAGAGAGAAAAATATTAGCACTTGAACATCATTAGAGCGATGTAAAGCCAATTCTAGATAAAAAAGAAAATCAGTAAAAGAATAAGAAGAGGAGGTGGATGATGAAGATGATCCTGATAGATGCAAAAATCACTGGACCATCAGTTTAGTATATCATGAAGCAATATTGACTTTGCGAATAATTTTAGAAGATCGGATAAGAAAAAAAAGTCCTACGTTCATGGCATTTGTACATCTATGAAAAGCGTTTGATAATGTGATCTGGAATAAACTATTAAGGATTTTGAAGAACACTGGAATAAAATATCGAGAAAGGAGGCTTATACATAACCTCTACAGAAGTCAGGCAGCAGTAATTAGAATAGAAGATCAAGAAAGGAGTAGGACAGAGATGCAGTCTGTCGCCTATGCCTTTAACTTATGTATAGAACAAGCGATGAATAAAGTTAAAACAGAATATGGACAAGGAATCATACTGCAAGGAGAAGAAATAAAAACCTTACGCTTTGCCGACGATATTGTAGTATTAGGGGAGTCAGAAGAAGACTTGGGAACCATAATAAATGGCATGAACGGAGTCCTCGAGAAAGAGTTCAATATGAGGATTAATAGAGGGGAAAACAAAGGTAATGGAGTGTAGTTTGGGAAACAGTGGAATAACACAGGCTGTTAGATTGGGAAGGGATATTTTGACGGAAGTTAAGGAATTCTGTTACTTGGGAAGCGTAATAACTAGGGATGGTAGAAGTATAGTAGACATAAAGAGTAGGATAGCACAGGCAAGGAAGGCTTTCGCGAAAAAGAGCAATTTGCGTGCGGGTGAATATAAGTGTGAATATTAGGAAATCGTTGCTAAAAATGTTCGTATGGAGTGTGGCGTTATATGGGTGCGAAACGTGGACGATAGGAGTTGGGGAAAGGAAAATAATACAAGCCTTTGAAATGTGGTGCCATAGGCCAATGTTGAAAATCAATGGGTGGATAGAGTAACTAACGAGGAAGTTCTAAACAGAATAGGGGAAAAGCGAACAATATGGAGGACGTTGACCAAGAAAGGAGATAGATTAATAGGCCACGTTTTAAGACACGAGGGTCTTGTAAAATTAGCATTAGAGGGAAGTGTGTCGGGTAAGAACAGAAGAGGGAGGCCAAGGATGAAATACGTTAATCATACAAGGGAAGATGTGGTATATGTTAATGAAAAGGCATGCGCAAGTTTGGTTATCATGGAGGGTTGCATCAGACAAGTCTTTGGACTGAATACAACAACAACAAACTGTTGGAATAAATTGATTTCTTGTCAGTGCTTTGTTTTTAGGAAGAGGGAATAAAGGAATATTTTAAAATTTAAAAAAATTAAACTAAGACGTCATAAGTACAATAACTTGGCTTTACAAAATTATTGTTTAACTTTATACAACCTTTCAGATTACTTTTATGCAAACACGAAAGACAAACCCTGATTTATGAAAAAATGTGTTACCTTCTCAGAGATTTGTTATAAAGCGTATATACTAAACCGTCCTTTAACCTATTTAAAAATAGCTTCTTATCAACAAGAATGTTTGACCCTAATATGATTATCGTATTCTACCTTTGGCCTCCGTTTATGTTCTTACCCCCACACACTTGCCTATAATGCTAATTTTCCAAGAACCTTATATCTATTGCCGCGTATCACATAAGCCTCAAAGGTGGAAGTAAATCCAAAAAGTGTCATCCTAGATGTGGTCGATGGCACGCAGTTTTTCATAGAAATCATTCCCCTTTATGAAGACAAAAACAAACATAAGATTGAATAAAGAGTTCTTGGGTTACAACTCAGATCATAGAACAGTTTAAAACCTGCGTCTCTATGAAAAATTCATTCATCTTTATGAAGTACTTAAATAGTTTAACTTTAAGAACTTGATAAATATGAACGAGTTTTTCATCTAATCGTCTGTTTTAAATTCTAATATGACCCGGTAACCCAAGAACTATTAATTGAACAAATACAGGGGGGAAAACCTACGATCTTCAAATATAATACAAGTCTCATTTATTTTCGTTTAATTACTACAGTATAACATAAGAATTAGTAACTAATTGAAATTTTAAGGATGTGAAATCCACTAGTGTCCTGTAAATATTTCCCTCTAACAATCATCTTGTTAGTTACCTCATTAATATTGTCTCCATTATTTTCCGAAAATGTTATTTACTTCATTAACACAAAATGAAATTTTCTCTATCGGAGACTAATAACTCACAGATTTTATAATAGTAGAACTGCCATACAACATTATCATTGCTCAAATAAATAATTCATTTCTCATTACGTCGTCATATTTCAAGCTAATTATATAATAAGCTCCCTTTGAGACGTCCTTTCTCGACGTAATGCGCTTTCCACCTGGCATCAGGCTTTGCTGGAAATCTAAGTTCCTCTTCTCTGCCATAAATTTTTCGACAGCTCTAAAAGCAGAATTCAGGTGCTAATGCTCTTAACAACTTCTGAGTCCGATGTTCGCGTCTAATGCTGTCCATCTTTCTTAATTAATAAGTCTTCCAATAATTATATAGAGTGCGGAGTTCTTAGAAAAATCACTTAGAAAATTAAATTGTATTATTTTTTAATTGAAATAATTTAAAATTTGAGTATACGCAGTTTTTACAGATTTGGCTTCAATCTGATTCATATTTCTGGCTAAATTAAAACGTGTTGTTTAGGGAGTATTCATAAGGGGCTCAGTTATTAACGGGAACTTGGTAAGTTAAAATACTTTGGGCAACAATGTTTCCACGGCGTTTCCCTGACTCCGGGTTTCCCAAACTAGTGTTCCGTGGGCCATGAATAGGTGTTCTGCAAAAAGTTTAGAGATTCAATCTATACTGTGGATTATAATATCCTGTTATATTACCACTTAATCAGTTCGTCAAACGAAAACCCAGTTTGCATCTAACGGGAGAAAGTGGAATAATTTCTCACACCTTTTTTTGTTATTAGCTTGTTTCTGAACCGATTCAACAAAGCTGTGAAAGAAAGAAACATTTTTCATTGTTTCCCGCTACAATAGGAAACATGGGTAACAATGAACAAGTGTGGACGTGTTCAGTCAACTAGAATCAACTACGAGTTAGAGATGGGCGATCCGATCGAGATCTGATTCAAAGAAGTAGCTCCTTCTGCGGAGTGAGTGATCATCGAATCGTAAACAAAGAGCGGTAGCTTCTGCAATCCGAGAACAACCAGCTCTTTGAATCACTCACTCACGAATCAGATCGCGGGGTCGGTGATCCCTGTGTTTGAATCACTCACTCACGAATCAGATCACGGATATCAGAATGTTTTTCTTTCTTGGTCATGAGGTAAAATTAAGTTAAGTGGCATATACACAAAATATTGTAGCCGAACGCTCATATTAAATTCTCTTATATGATTGTGCAAATATAATTACCTATTCTGGCTAAATCTTATCCCACACTTTTCACTTTAGCCTCTCAAGATCGCTTCACACTATATTAAGCTTTTACTGACATTATAAATAATTAACTTCATTTCTTATAATATCGAAGTATAATTTAGATCAAGTCCTTAATTACGTTAAATTCATCTTAATATTAATACAAAGGACGTGTGGACAAGACTAGTATTAAGAAATTAAAAATTAAACTTTTTGAGTGGAAAAATACTTTTGTTTTATTTGCCTGGCTGCTGTAGAGTTGCGTTGAGTTTATTCAATGGCATAACAATTACAATATAAGCATATGTACATGAATATTGTCAGAAAATTTTGTTCCTCTTTAAAAGAAACATCCTAATCCATTAGTAACCATCCAAACACCTCAATTATTAAAATAAAATTTCTAGAGGCACTTATTTAATTTTATAACAATTTATTTCTTTATTAATAAATAACGAAAAGTGTATATAATTTTTGTAAAAATATTATAAACTCATATATTCACTAGAAAATCATGTTCACATTCACGGAAAGAAGGTAAATTGGGTGTGGTGAATAATCCGAATATATATATATAATGAGCGGTGATTCATCAATCTACTGAGGGAGTGGTTTTTTTTGGGGGTAACATGCTATATGAGGGTGATCATGAAACAGGCAACTCCCCTTTAATAGCATAGGAAGGTAATTTTTTTTGGTTAACAGGCCAATTTTAAAGCTAAAGTCAGAAAATTATATTTGAATATTTTATTTAACTTGACAGTGAGGAGCTATAGTTAACAAATAAACCAACCTTATACACCTTTGCAGAATGTAATTCAACAGCGGATAATTGGATTCTCTCAGCACCATCTAGTACAGCGGTTCTCAACCAGAGGTCGGCATGAATATTTTAGTGATCCGCTAAAGATAATTTACATATTTTTTGCTAAAAGTAGCTATTAATTAAATTATTTTGAAAATTTTTGAAACAATTGTCATAATTATAAATTAAAAAACTGTCTCCTTATTTAAGGTGTTAAATTTCGACTTTTTTAAAACCATATTATTTATTTCTTGTTAGGTAAGCTCACAAAGCAGCAAAAGTAGAGCGAATGAGGATCTAAGATTGTTTCTAGAAGAAAAAGCTTGTGACAAAAGATTTCCACAAATTTGAAAAATGTTATGACTAAAGCCGTGAAAGGGATAAATTATGTAAAATCAAAACCACTTCAATCCATACTAAATAAAATTTTGTACCATGAAACTGGCAGTGAACAAAAAACACTTTTTTTACATACTGAAGTGAGAAGGCTATCCAGAGGGAAAGCTCAATTAAGACTTTTTGAACTTAGATATGAGTTGTTAATCTTCCTGAAGGTACAAAATAACTCGGGACAATATTTTGTTAAAGTTTTAACAAATCCTTAACGGTTGATAAAACTTGCATATATGGCCAAAACGAACCGAGTAACTAAATTCGTAGGCGAATAAAATTTGTTGGGACAGCAAAAATAAATAGGAAAATTGATCGGAACTAGCCGACGAAGTCCAATGCAACCAACAAAACACGAAACCGGTTAAGATTATTTTTTCCAACAGTATTATACAGTACCGGATTCAGAGACGTATTTTGGAGGAAAAGTTTGGTAAAATTTATATTTATATTATAGATAATTAATCCCACTCTAAATCATTCAGTCTATTATATTTTATACTTTACTTTCCATTACATATTAAATAGATAGTAATGGATTCTGAATAAAAAGTCTTTTAATAATAATTAGTATTCCGTAATTAGAATAATTCCAAACAATATAACAATTATTAACAATTTCAAAACATCGCCACAAGTCAGCATTAAATAAATCACTATTTATTAACCAAAGCAGCGACGTTTCATCTCCATTTTGAGATTCTCTAAGGCTTACTACAAATTTTACAATAAATTAAATATAAGTTCAAGCCTGAGGAAGTCTCAAAATGGAGATGAAACGTCGCTGCTTTTGTTAATAAATAGTTATTTATTTAATGCTGACTTGTGGCCGTATTTTTTATTTGAAAGTCAGAAAAGTTTTTTGTATAACAATTATTATTCGAAAATACAACGTTCGGTTTTTCTGAAGAGGGTAATTGTTTGACTGCATTAGAGATTACATGTCTGTATAATTTATAAACTTAATGGATTAATAGCTAAAATGTCGTCCGTGTAGGTATAATATAGGGATTATGCCAATAAGTGCAGCTTAATCAATTTTTGTATCTTCCACGAAGAAACGATACGATACACTTAAATAACTGAAATACTTAACCTAATACCTTAATTTTCAGTTAGGACTAAAAATGAAAAATCAAATGCATCACGATATCAGGTAAGTTATTAGTTTCCTTTTAATTATATGAATTGTCCCACCAAGTTCATTAATTTCTCTCATTAAGGGGGAGGACGGAGGGACATTTCCCATGACCCAACTTCCCTGTATCCGCCACTATTAGTACAAGTATTAGACAAAGTTATCAGATTTATACGATAATTAATATAATTTACTGGACACAACTACCTATAAATATTATAATTAAAGGAAGAGGATATAATTTTATTAATCGTATGGGAACGTACATAGAGTTTGAAGTAGAATCCCTAACCCCCCATGCAAAAGCCCACACTTTTTCGCGACTGTGCCCGAGGGACCCATAAAGGAAACCAGTTTTATTACCATCTTCAGAAGTGTCACTTTATTGCATGTCAATTAGCTACTTACAGCGCCACTCTTCTCTGCTATATCCCGGCGGTACAATACCGATTGAGAAGCCTTCCTATAAACATTGTTTTATTACTTTGTTTTGCAAGTCAAACGATTTCGCTTCTTATACTACACAAGTCGCATTTGAAGACGGTTTATAAATTTTAATGGTCTTCGGGAGCTTGAAATGGGAATAGGATAAGTGTCCAATACAACGAACGTCACATAAAATTGATCTTCAGCAATGGAAAACGCAGGCAAACATTTCTTCGTTAGCTTTTTTTTCCTTTGAATGTGAATACATTCAGCATACAATTTCGCATTGAAAAAATATTCAGCTCATTAAAACTGATAATATGAACTTCCATGCAATAAGACCCATACGACTGAAACAGATATTAAGAAATTAAAATTCAGTATTGTATGGGAATGAACAAGTATCACCGAAGTAAATATTTACTCAGTCAATTCTACTATTCGATCATTTAACTGATTAATTATATATTTATCTGTTTTATTTTTTCCAATGTTAATCTATTTTGACAGTACGCAGCGGGTATTGTTTAGTGCCCGCAAATAACATTATTTTACATTAGATAAATACTTCAAGTATCCTATCTGGTTTGAAACTAAATGCTTTAATCCAATAAATATAATAGAAGTGTCCGTCTGCAAGTTTGTCTCAAATACGCTCCTAAACGGATTTCAATGAAAATTTGAGCGGTAGAAACAGTAATTTTAAAATTTTCGAATATGTTTTTATTTCGATATCTGGCAGGGTTAGAAGATATTCATATAAATATTTAAAATATCGATTGAATTGCCGAAAACCGGCGTGAAAATTACGAGTTATAAGTCTTATTAGGCGTGCCTATACCATTTATCCGATTGCCGTGATATTCTGATGGCACGACGTACTATGTTAGTCTTGAGGGAGGGAGAGAGAGAGAGAGAGAGAGAGAGAGAGAGAGAGAGAGAGAATTGTTACTCCATCTATAGTTCCAGCAGAAGTTTCGTTGGAGATCACGGGATAGTGTGGTTGAGACATCATTGTTATTTCAGATTCAGGACCATAAACATGTGTTCGCTTTTAGTTTTAGTTCCACGCAAATTTGTATATCACTAATCAGATACAATTAATGGTTTGTTACACGTAGCCTAAATATCCGTCATAAAACTGTCAAGGCAGGTTTCCTAGGACAAAGCCGAAAATCCGCCTCGCAACCGGGGACTGACTCCGGAAAATGCGGGCGTTGAATCACCTCCTTTCTCGTAAATATTTGCAAGGTAAATTAATTGTTCAATTTCTGGAGAATCTTCTTGTCTTAGAGAAAATATGGCTAACGATTATAAAAATGATGCCGCGGCAAATTCTTCTGCATTTGTACAATTGATTTTACGGTGCCAGGAACATTTTATCAACATTAATTGGGATTTTATGAAATGACGTCAGTAAAATATTCTTGTAAACGTTATAACACCTAACATCAGGTTTCCAAGAGAAATTTATAAAATTAAAGAGACATTCACATACCAAGTACGTTTTTACAAGAAAGACAAGAATGGAAAAATGTCGACCGGACCCTGAACTCGAACCTAGGACCTCAGTTGTTCTCTATTAGGCTGTGAAGAATGTGATTATTAAATGGTAGGTGAACCTAGCTTACGTTTACAGGAATGGAGGGATGTTGAATCGGCCCTCGGGACGTCGACTCGGACTAGCTCAGTGGTAGAATTCCCGCCCAGAAAGCGGAAGGTCCTGGGAACGAGTCCTGAGTCCGGTCGACATTTTCCATTCCTTTCTTACTTCTAAATTAGCTATACGCTCTTACCTCAGGTTCAATTAAAGCAAGTTTTTACGTTATTCATGTAACGTTTCGTCCAAAAATTTGTGATTTTACCTGGTAAATTTGGTAAGAGTATTAAATTTTGAATTACGTAGTTACACATGAATTAGGTAAAAGGAGGAGTCCAGACACATAGGTAGTAACCGTCCTTGTATGATGTCCAGAACAAATGTTATATATTTAGTGGTATATTTTTTTGACAAAATTAATTTGGAACTACGTAGTTCAAAATTTAATAACGGAATAACTTTACCTTAAAAAGTTCCAAATATGAGGACGAAACGTTGCACGAATTAAATAAAATCTTTGGATTGGTCGTTATTTTCCTTCTTTTGTTTAGTTAAATTTGAAATACTCAAAAGCACGAGTTGACTTTCCTTTAATGCAAAATGATTTTAAAATAAGCTGAATCGAGACTGGAGAGTTTGTAAACTTAAAACAGTTAACTGGGCTTAATATCAATTACTAAGCTATACAGTGTATTTCGTGAATAAGGGAAAACTTCCTGGTGTTTTTCTCAACTGTAAGAAAGTAGTTTTATTACAATGGTGCTTGTTTTTCGAATTTGAGGCTTCATAACAGTAATATATTTCGTACCGGTTGTAATTGGGTAATTGTTTTAATAGAAGATATTAAAGATGTTCACCTCCTGCTCACATGAGAAGTGTCATGGCTGTTATATCTAGCGATTAATTTATTAATTACTTATTATGATAGAACTCACTTGCAATTTTTAATTATTTATTTATTGGTCAATAATGGATAACTTTATTGCGTAGGGTTTAAAGGAAAGCGAATTTTTATTCATTATTTTGATTTAATCAAAACAAAATTAAGATTAAAATATGCAAATAACAAAAGAACTGAAACTAATAAAATTAAATGAAAATGGAAACGGGAGAGCATTCATAAATTTATATTGAAAACTCTTTAATATCACGTCACTTGTGGTGTGAACCAAATTTCAGAAACGTATCTTTGGCGAATAGGACTGGCATTGTGAACTTTTGGAATGTTAAGTCAACGATACCGACAGAATACTGCAGCTGTTCTCTTTGGCGCCGGATCTGACGGTCTGTTTCTGGTTAAAAATCATCGGCGATGTGCCTGTTGAAACGGTCTACTTCTGATTGAATCTGTCCTTGTATAAACTGACTGCATTGGTCACGTCTGTGCCGAAATAGTCGAAATTTAAACCAAAATTTTAACTTTTCCTCGACCTTGACACAGAACTCAAAAACTCAACTCTGATCTCGCTAGCGGTTACAATTTGATGAATCACAAAAACGTAACTCCATCTCGCCTCTTATGGTTCCGATTTCTCCTCCTCCCATTTTCTAATTGCTAATCACCTGCAATTTTAAATACTATCCATTGGTTTTAATTTTCAAAATTACAGCCGATAGAAAAGTTTTAGCTGCCGGATGCATACAAATTACTCCACATATATCTAAAGGTTCGTTTCGCAGTAGCTGTTTCAAATTAGTTACGCGTAGCCCCCAATTTGGCAGAAGTAATTTTTTCCCGAATTTGACATGGTCCGGCAAGGGTCCTTCGCTTACTTTTCGGAAATGGGCTGCATTCGTTTTGTCCGTACATGTGTTTAGTTTTGACAGTCACGAAACATACTACGCACACTTAAAAAATATTTCGAAGCCCATCAAACTCTCTCGCTTTATTATTGTGTGTTACATGACCCTGCAAACACGATCCCAGGTTTCTCATAATCTGCATACTTCGATTCCGAGATGATTCCATGTCAGGCACTGGAAACGAATACGTCAGTGATTTTAAATGGCCCCACAAGTAGGAATAGATAATATTCAAGTCAGGCCAGCGGGCAGACAAGCAATTGTCCCACCTCTATCTATCCATTGATCATAAAACGTTCGATCCAACTACCAACTACTGAATACGGCGAATATCACTATATTGAAGATCATAATCAAAAATTTCCGGGAACATGTTGTAATAAACTTTTTTATTGTCTACATATCGGGAATAAAAATTATGCGTTCTATTTTTTTAAACACCACGTATATTTTGTGTAATTATAATTCAAGTTTGGTTAACATTATATATCTCGTTAGATTATAAAATTTTCTTTGACGACTTCATATATCACTGCTCAGTATCATTTTCAGGTCAAGATAAGATTTTCATCTTCCAATTACTAAGTATTGTATATAGTTATAGATTTCTTTCAGTACTGTAATCATAAGCGAATCTCGATTATAGTCTTAGTTTGCGAACTGTCCTACAATGAGAAATTATTTGTCCAAGTCACACAGTAGAATAGAAGATTGACACGTTACGACGTCTTTGATAGCGACCATCATATCTGCAGGACTGGATCACAATAGAAAATTGGAGCCGTTGTTGGAACTCGGCGGGAGAAGAGAGATTCAAACTGGAAAGCTTCCTGATTACAGACCAAGCAGTGGATGTGAAAAAGTGAGCGTTGTTAGAAAATGTACTAGAGTCGAGAAGAATTGTTTCTTTAAATTTTTAACTCCAGCATAATTCCAGCATAAATGATGTTCGAGATTAAATATTGACTTAAATTATTCTGAAGGAGAATTTACAAAAACGGTATCTTATATATGTATGTTAATTCGCACCAAACAACTGTGTGTCCCTTTTTAAGAACATTCCGTGCACTGAGGAGTTGGCATACTTAAGATTAATATGGAAAGAGAGTGCAGAACGATAATATTTGCATAATATGTGTTATAAATACATTAAATTAAATAGGAAGACTTTCATTGTTTATATTGATTCGCACTGAACGTTAAATGCCTCTGATCAAAGAGTCGCTCAAGTATTACAAATACATTAAACTAAATAAAATGTTCATACATTTGTAGCGCAGTAGGACTCCCACCATATTTTATTAAAACTCAAAGTTTTCCCTTGGGTAAAGGCTATACGAGTTCAGCAGGGAGGCGAGAAGCCTAAAATACTCAGAATGGTTCTAGACGTTGAGAGGGAGAGGAGGTAGAGATGGTGAGCTGTTCAAGACGTTCAACAGTCTTCTGCTGATTCCCCTGATACTACAACATCAACGGCAACGCGTAGTATTTTTATTTATTGTCCTTGCAGTATGATTCTTTTTCCATATTACATTTTAACTTTCTTCTTCGCTTGTTCTATATATAAGTTAAGGAGTATGGATGACTGACTGCATCCTTGTCTTACGTCTTTCTTAATTTCTGTTTTCTTTCCTTGATCTTCAAGTATAATTAGTGCTGACTGTCTTCTATAGATGCAATGTAGGAGCCTTCTTTCTCAATATTTTATTCCAGTTAACTTCAAAATCGTTAATAGTGTGTTCCAGTTCACATTATCTAAATCCACAAATGCCAAGAACGTAGGAAGGTTTCTTCTTTTCCTGTCTTCTAAAATTATTCGAAAAGTCAATATTGCTTCACACATTCTTCCTAAAACCAAATTGATCGTCTCCTAACTCGCATTCTATTTGACGATCCATCCTCATATATTTTGCATGCATAGGATACTAAACTGATTGCCGTGTGCTGTTAGCATGTATGAGACCCAGTGTACTTTGGTATGGGTATAAATATGTTTTTACTAAAACCTTTGATATTAATCCTGTTTTGTATATTTTGCAAATTATCCTGAACAGCCATGATATTGCTTCTTCGTGATCTTATAATTGGGAAAAGAAATATAAAAAATGTGTTTTAAATATTTTTTAACTAGTTTCTCATTAAAACTATTATTAATTCTAATTTATTGCTTATCATAATTCATTATTATCCATAGTTTTTCATTTATAATGTTACAAACTGTATTTTACGTTATCAGACCCGGACACAGAAATTGGCGGTTCTAAGCGAACTGATGACATTAGACTTCCCCATTTTATTTCGTTTTACGATATGCATCGAAAATAATAAATCTGGATAATTTAATTACTAGCAACTTTGCGCCGACCGATAATTTGAGTCGAGCAATTTCCGAGATAGCGGTAATTTGATACTCCTGCGTTACCGCTCGCGTCGTGTTAATTCCCAATTACTCCGACATACATGGACAATACATAGATTCCGTAGCCACCAACTTTTTATCAGATTTTGTAATTAGCAATATGCAATACCACGCTCGACAAACTCCTGCCATCAATTAGCTACGGCACTTTTCCAATTTGATTGCTCAATTAAAAAAAACCCTCGTCAAAAACGAGTGTAGCCGCAGCGTGGCTGATTAATACTGCTGGTCCATCGCGTGGGAGAGTGTTCTCTCTCATCTCATCTTAGCCTAGCTACGATAAGCACTAGGTGAATTATACCTCCACTTGTAAAACATTACCAAATACTATGTCAACGTGGCACAATAATAACATTTTCATTCATTTAACGGCGAAATAAATGTAGTGATCGAGAATAGTAGTGGTGCAGGCTGTTGATATTGTGGCATTTAGTCCTAATAGTAGTCTGATGCAACCCTCCAAGCGAATTTATCGAGCGCAAGCCTTTTCATTTCCTTATAACTACCACTCCCCACATCCACCCTAATCCACATAGCGTATTCCAACCTATGCCTCCCTCTTCTCTTCTCACCCCACACACTCCCCACTAATTCTAATTTTACAAGACCCTCGTACCTTAAAACGTGGCCTATGAATCTATCCCTTCTCTTGGTCAACGACCTCCAAATTGTTCGCTTTTCCCCTATTCTGTTCAGAACTTCCACGTTTGTGATTCTATCCACCCATCTGATTTTCAGCATTCGCCTATAGCACCACATTTCAAAGGCTACTATTCTTTTCCTATCCCCAACTCCTATCGTCCACGTTTCGCACCCATATAACGCCACGCTCCATACAAACATTTTTAGCAACGATTTCCTAATATTCACACTTATATTACCCTCTGTTTCGCGAAAGCCTTCCTTGCCTGTGCTATCCTACTCTTTATGTCTACTATACTTCTACCATCCCTAGTTATTACGCTTCCCTAGTAGCAGAATTCCTTAACTTCCGTCAAAATATCCCTTCCCAATCTAACAGCCTTTGTTATTCCACTGTTTCCCATACTACACTCCGTTACCTTGGTTTTCCCTCTATTAATCCTCATATTAAACTCTTTCTCCAGGACCACGTTCATGCCATTTATTATGGTTTCCAAGTACAGGCTATGGAATTGAAATAAAAATAACTATAACGTTAACCTTACTTACGTTAGTATATAGATATAGTATATATATATATATATATATATGGCCCCGGATTCGAATCCTGGCATGGGCTTGTATGTTTATGTTGTCATGGTCGAGAAGACCAGGATTAAGACTGTTGGAGGATCGGTACTCTGACCACGTGTCACTCCAAATTCTGAATGTGCCATGTAAGATGACAGTCCGCAGTCGACTCGGTAGGCCCAGGCCCTCAATGGGCTGTAGAGCCATGCAGAAAGAAAAATAAATGAATACATAATCGGTTATATAGATTGAAATATATTTATGCTATTTATATCGTCGGACATATATGTAAATACTTTATCGTGACACGCAACATGGTGAGTTAGTATAAACTATTTACTTCACAAGTATATTTGTTATCGTTTCCCTATTGTGAAAACTTTCAAGTACCGGTTCATGCACTATAATAGGTCATTTACGTACTGCGACTTGAATAATTTATCTCTTTCTACGACTGAGAATGTAGGGACAAGTTTCTAAAACAAGTGACCAAAAGAAGTTGAGGGGAAAAAATAAAATTTTGGAAATGAGGAAGCACAGTGTTGGGAATCGTACCAACGTTTATACAAATGACCCAAGGAAAATTTTAGGAAAGCAGAATACAGCGAATCTTGAGTAAATACGCACTTGTGATCGATTCCTTCGTGGTAGGTTGTGCTTGAACTATTTTCTGAGGACGTTTGCGGCGGTCGTATTCTTTCCCCAGTTTTAAAATATGTATCGTAATTAGAGTTTCAAATGAGCGAAGAATGGGAAACTAATGAGCGGCAGCTTTTACTTGTTGGCACAAACTAATAGGGATAACTTAATTATTCCACTGCTGAGACGCGATTTGCATACTTAATGCTGATTTGCATTGATAGTCTTCAAAGTTAAAGCCAAGGAAGAGGGTGAAGTTTGTGCTCACCCCCGCGAGCGCCGGAAATTGTGGGGAATGGAGCGCCACCGTGCCCTGCCTTATTAATCGCGCACTTATCGAAACGTTTTCTAAGCCACTCGGTCGGCGCCAAATGTTTCCCTTTCAATCATGCCTTTGAGATAAAGGACGCCGACTCACGTGTTTCAATTTTACAAATTATACAGCCTACTTCCATTTCTTAAAATTCAATTAGGTCGAACATTTTTTACGGTTCATTCCTTAAAGAAAATATTTGTTAGGGATAAGCACATTATTCTATTTATACACAATAAAATGTCCAGTCGAAACGTTATATCTCCAAATCTGAAAAATATCAAACAGTAGCAATGAATTTACTCCCATTATTTAATGTATTGTAAATGATTATAGGTTTAATTTATTTAGTGAAATTACTTGCGCTTTAGGATAGAATATAATAATTTTATTTATAAAAAACAAACACTTAATAGGGGTCCTGTTTGCTATTACAAATAAATAAATAAATTCAATGATGTTTAAATGTCAGGGATATTAACTTATTGGGTAACCACGTCCAGCAGACGAACCTGTTTTTATCTTTATTCGTGTCTTTCTGCAGGTTACTAGATGACCAAAAACTTCCTTATTCCTTCGGGTTGAAATGTAAATTTTCTCTCTACCGGCGGAAAGTGAGATGAACCTGTTACTGCCTGTGATTGAGGAAAACACAGTTTTTCTTCCTTGTTAACCTTGGTCTTCCTTGTTCTCGATACTTTCTCACTGAAGAGCAATAATTCACACATCACTTTCAACTCTCGTTGTGGTTTCCAGCTTTGTCCTTCCTTCTACGTTCTCTCCTCATCTGCCTCCTCACCTTCTCAATGTCGCGCACAACTCTCCACCTCTACCTCATCGCCCTTATAACGTCTAGAACCATTATGAATATTTTTCGACTTCTCGCCTCCCAGCTAAACTCATATACCCCTTCTCCAAGGGAAAACGAGATCCCACGTGTTGTTTGTTCCGTCAATTCTCATGAGTCATTCGTCCAGCGCGGAAAATTTTCCATGACAAGGGGAACAGTATCTTCGGAAATTATAAATGGTGAATGTACCTTCAGCAAAACGAACTTAACACTACAAATCCGCAGACAGGCATGTCTCACGTCCAGCAGCCTTGCGCCGGGTGATTCCACTTCTCCTGCCTGTCGCCAGTTACAATGTTCTTACTGAATTTTTAGATCCTTTCAAATTCTAAAAGCAGGAACAAAATTAGGTAGGGGTCCTACCTACTGCGCTACAGTATATTCGTGCATAATAGTACTTACCAAGTATGATTTATATATAATATTTTTGTTTTGGTCAGTTTTTAAATTCATAATGTAAACAGAATTATTTTCTGACCAAAACTAATTTTGATATTATTCCCCAATTCATGTGTGAATTTCAGTTTATGGAAGTAACATTTAAAACTGATGATATTATTAATTTCATTCTTCAATAAAATACAAAGTATATGGAATTTAATACGTAATTTTTTTAAATATTTTCACTCGAGATATAAAAATTGAATAGGTCTTTGAGCAACTATTTATGTTCTATAGAATATAAATTAAATATGACTATATTTTATTTATATTCTTATGCATTACACATCCATTGGTTTTTATCACTATTCTTATTTTAAAATTTGTTTAATAAACATTTACTAATATCGCTGATTTTTATTATACTTATAGAAATTTCTACCAAAATAGTGCCATAAACATACATATAAAAAAAATTTACTTTTTAAATTCAGTATTCCTTTGTAAACATTAAAACTTCAAAATAACCTCTTGTTTAATTCGTCACTAATATTATTGAATAGATAAATCTCAAGTGGAGCAGACACATTTCAAGTTTTAGACCTGTTCCAAATCCTGTAGAAATAAAGAACCATGCTCTGAATAAATTTACCCGTGTTTGAAGGTAGTCAGATTTATTTTTAATTCACATCTTTATATTTATTTTACTAGTATAATCTAAAAGAATCAGATGTCTGAACTACCTTATATCGATACAAGTTGTTCTCGACTAGTACGTATCTTTTGTAACAATCGTCACTTTTACTATCGATATGTCTCCACATTTAGAGGTGATGCCTTCAAGTTTGTTGACCTTATTGTTCAGAAATTTTTGCATATTGTTTAGAGATTTCTCTGCTTTCATTTGTAGAAATCATACCCTGCTTGTGCTAGTATACTCTACATAAAGAGTAGGACAGCAAAGACTAGGAAGGCTTTCGCAAAGAGAGAGGAATTTACTTAGGGCTAATGTAAGTATAAGTAATAGGAAATCATTAATTAAAGTATTAGTATAGTGTGTGGCGTTATATGGAGGAACCGTGGACGATAGGAGTTTCAGACAGAAAAATAATAGATAATAATAATAGAAAATAATATAAGCTTTTGAAATGTGGTGCTACAAAAGAATGCTGAAAATCAGATGGATTGATAGAGTTGGTAATCATTAGTTATGAGAAAAGTAGAAGACAGAACAATTTGGAGGATTTTGAAGCTTAACTTATATATAGAACAGGTGATGAATAAAATTAAAACGGAATATGGGAAAGGAATCATACTGCAAGGAGAAGAAGAAGACTTGGAAACCATTATAAAAGGCATGAACGAGATCAGAGAAAGAGTTCAATAAATAGAAAACCAAGGTAATGGAGTGAAATTTGGGAAAGAGTGGAATAACAAAGGGTGTTAGATTGGGAAGGGGTATTTTGACTGAAGTTAAGGAATTCTGCTACATGGAAAGCGTAATAACTAAAAATGTTCGTATGGAGCGTCGCGTTATATGGGTGCGAAACGTGAACGGTATGAGTTGGGGAAAGGAAAAGAATAGAAGTCTTTGAAATATGATGTTATAGGAGAATGCTGAAAATCAGATGGGTGGATCAAATCACTAACCAGGAACAGAATAGAAGAAGAGCGAACAATATGGAGAACCTTGACCAAGAGAATGGATAGATATACAGGCCATGTTTTGAGATATGATAGACGTAAAATTAACATTAGAGGGAAATGTGTGAGGAGAGAACAGAAGAGGAAAGTCAAGGATGGAATACGCTAATCAAATTTTAGGGTATGTGGTAGCTGTGTAGAAATGAAAAGGCTTGCGCAGGATAGGTTAGTATCGAGGGTTACATTGGACCAGTCTTAGGGCAGAACACACAAGAATGCCATAACGAAACTTACTTATTTTAGCAAATTGAGGAAATATTTTTATGTAAATTATTTTGATGGGCTTTTAAATTAAAAGGTCTTTATTAAGCGTCTGAAATGAAACATATATAAAAATAATTTTAATGCATTGATTTAGGTAATAAAAAATTGGTAGGTTCTTGTTAAAAAACAATTAATGTTTACGTCTATAGAAATATTGTCATTGTAGACTCATTTTGTTTATGTGTATCTTAAAAACGATACAGAAATTGTTGTAGAAAGTAGAGCTCAAGTGGCTTTACCATTCTTCAAAAAGGAGACGATGTCTGTCAAAGCCATGAGTTATTGTTGTTGTGGTATTTTAGTCCTAAGGCTGGTCTGATGCAATTCTCCATGCTAACCTATCTTGCGAAAGCCTTTTCATTTCCTTATAACTAGGACAACCCACATCCACCCTTATCCGCTTAGCGTATTCCATACTTGGTCTCCCTCTTCTGTTCCTATCCCACACACTTCCCTCTAATGCTAATTTTACAAGACCCTCGTGTCTTAAAACGTGGCCTATTAATCTATCTCCTTTCTTGGTCAGCGTCCTTCATATTGTTCGCTTTTCCCCTATTCTGTTTAGAACTTCCTCGTTTGTGATTCTATCCACCCATCAGCATTCGCCTATAGCATCACATTTCAAAAGCTTCTATTCTTTTCCTTTCCCCAACTCCCATCGTCCATGAGTTATGCGTCGAGTATTGTTGTGTTTCTTCGGGCGTCGGAATCTCTAATTGCTGAATCGCTCACTGCACATTTGCCGGGAAATCGCCGGCGTAATGACAGTCACGAACTGACTCCACATTCCGAGTTATGAATTTTAGCCAATTACGGAGGCAGCTTTAATTAAAAATCCCTGCGTGCATACTAACTTGCTCATATTCAGAAGATAGCTGTTTCGTTTAATTGCTTCTCGTCGCTTCATCGGCTCTTCTGAGGACCTCCGGCGACATTTAAGTACGTCCTTCATTACTTCAAATTGATTTATTACCTGACTCCTATTCTTGTAAATTTTTCCGTTTTTGCTTTAAAAAATCAACGAAACGTCGTATCAATTTTATTCGTCACATATGCTCCCACACTCGGATTAAAGGTTAGTAAAATATTAAACAAATTCCTGTAACATAAATATATATCTGTTGCGTATTCTATTTTTGATTGCGTTCAAAATTGAGTGGCCATAGCTCGTGAGTTATATCATCCGACATATTGTGAGCTAAAACAATATTAGAACCTCATTCAAATATCAATTGATATTAACTGAAATAGGAGGTAGCTAAAATACATTCTACACTGGCAGCAATCCGATTCCACTACAACTCTGTTTGCTGCAAATTATCTCAATTAGCTAGCATGATTTCCAATTAATAAGTATAACACGGATGAGGACTCAGGTGACTACAATTATTTAGAGGTTTCCAATGAGAATGTTTGTAAGAAGTATTTGAACGATTAAAATAAAAAAGACAACAAACTGATGTGAATATAATATAAATTATATTTTAAATTACAATATACGCTTCAGATTATCAGATTATTGCCTTAATATAAAATGAATATTGGAACGTGTATAAAATTTCGGATTATGTTCTGTTTTATTCAGATAAATTAATTTAACAATATGAAGCATTTGTAGGGAACAGTCCTGAGGTATTCGCAAGGCAGGCAGCCTTCCGTGGAAAAACCCGACAAGACAAACAAAACCATAACTTGTAGCCTGACAGGTGCAGTATTTGTTTCAATGGTATTTGTGTCTCACCGAAAAAAAAACAGGTCCCCCGGAATTGCTAGGGTGGCCCCTCCCTAAAGTTGAATTTTTGGATATGAAGGGTAGGAACGCCAACTCATTGGAGGACCTGGGAAAAATAGATAAAGCAGAGAGACGAATCACATATTAGGACAGGTTAGTTGGAGGTGGAGAGGACCTCGGAAAAGAGAGTTGGAGGTGAGAGGACAGCACGACTGTCTGGCTTCGATTCTGAGCAGGGAGGAGAAGCGGCCTGGCTGCAAGGACAACAACGAGACTACACCAAAATTTGAGGCTTGCCGCCTGCCTATGGCTACGCTGACCCGGAAGCTGCCTTTGTGTTAAACCCAGGACTGCCGGTCAACAAAGAAACTTGGAAAGACGCATGTAAAGTAAGGAACCATGGCAATAATCTCGCTCTGCTATGTGTATAAATACGTGATACAGCCCTGAGTGAAAATAGATATGCCTCTTGCAATATTATTTCTGGTTAGAGCTCAGCTAGAAAAATTAAATTGATTAAATTAAAATATTGTAAACCTGTTGAATATTTTATTTTTGTTGAGAATAAAAACTGTTGAAATTTCAAAGTAGTTATTTATTGGCGCCCACCCATCTAAACATAACTAACTTTTAATATATTTATAAATAATAAAACCACGTCACAATATCGAAGAGGAGAAGGAATAAAAATACTACGCTTTGCCGACAATATTGTAGTATTAGGGAAGTCAGAAGAAGACTTGGAAACCATAATAAATGACATGAACGTAGTCCTGGAGAACGATAATAGACGATTAATAGAGGGAAAATCAAGGTAATGGAGTGTAGTATGGGAAAGAGTGGAATAACAAAGGGTGTTAGATTGGGAAAGGATATTTTGACGGAATTTAAGGAATTCTGCTACTTGGGCAGCGTAATAACTAGGGATGGTAGAAGTATAGTAGACATAAAGAGTAGGATAGCACAGGCAAGGAAGGCTTCCACGAAAAATAGGGACTTACGGGTAATATTAGTTCGAATATTAGGAAATCCTTGCTAAAAATGTTCGTATGGGGCGTGGCGTTATATGAGTGCGAAACGTGGACGATAGGAACTCCGGAAAAGAAAGCAATAGAAGCCTTTGAAATGTGGTGCTATAGGCGAATGCTGAAAATCAGATGGGCGGATAGATTCACAGACAAGGAAATTCTAAACAGAATAGGGGAAAAACGAACAATATGGAGGACGTTGACCAAGAGAAGGATAGATTAATAGGCCACGTTTTAAGACACTTTTTTTTTGTTAAATTAGCATTAAAGGGAAGTGTGTGGGGTACGAACAGAAATGGGAGGCCAAGGATGGAGTTCGCTAAGCAGTTTGGGAGGATGTGGGTTGTGCTAGTTATAAGGGAATGAAAAGACTTGCGCAAGATATGTTAGCATCAGACCTGTCTTAAGACTGAATACCATAACAACATCAAAGAGGTTATAATAAAATAAGTACAGTTCACTTGTATGATAAAAATGTTTAATACTTATATAACAGCATAAATACTATACATTACTCATTACAGTATTAAATAATGGAAATTAAAAGTGAATTAAGTGGTTCTAATTACAAATAACAAGAGTTTGTGACTTTGACGATTTAAATAGCAACCGAGAGTTACAATGTAGATTATAAATCTACGTTAAAGGAGGCGTACATTTTATTTTGAATTTGAAATGAAACGCCAATGCAATTGAGGATAAAACTCGAAAGCATGAATTTTGCTCAATACAGCTCCATCTGCCACTAGTCGAAATTAAATATATAGCTCAACGTAGTATAAGAACCCACATATGATTTGGGTGTTCCTATTTAAAATTTTAAGGTTTTATATCTCCACCCATAAGGAGATATGAGGTGACTAATTTTAGCACAGACAGATGTCCCCTTATAAAATAATAACTTTCTGTTTCTGACACGTTACGTTACATACGTACCTTTTGACGTTTAGATCAACAATGAATTATAACTGCAAGCAAATGCGAGTCATGGGCAGTTTAAAAAAGTATATTTCAAGAGACGAAAGGAAATACTACTAGATCTAAGTGTAATCAAGGAAAGAAAGCAAAATGATAGAGGGAGAATTTCGTATTTTTCTTAGGAGGAGGAAATAAGGAGAAGAGAGACAGAACGAGGATTGGAGGAAGAATTCAAAAAAGCAATACTAGTACTAAAAGTTGAAAATTAATAAGGGATATATAAAAATAGAGCTATTGAAAGAGCTAGGAACAGAAAGAGCAGAATGCTGGAAGAAATATCTAGAAGAGCTGTATCATGGTGGAAATCTAGATCAGTCAGTAATAGAAGAAGAATCCTCATATTGATATATATATATATATATATATATATATATATATATATATTGAGAATAAAGTAATAAAAGAGGGCAGAATAAAAAGATGGCTATAATAATAATCCAGAAAAAAATTAATAGAAGATAAAGCAGAATGTGTTTATATTAAAGAATATATCGTTTCGATGTGAGACACGGTTTGCTAAAGACCTGCATTGAGAGTATTACGTTGTGTGGGAGTGACTGGAGACGTGGGAAAGAAGAGACTATCTTCTTTTGAAACACGATTTTATAGAAGAGAATTAAAAATAAGTTGGAGCTAATATGTAAGAAATTAAGTAAATGAAAAAGGCGAGCTATATGACACATACTTGCTTATGATTAATACTAATAGTAACTGAGGGACAAAGCGAAGGAAAATATTTCAGAGAAGACCTCCTTCAGATATACACAATTGCCAACAAGATTAATAGTTATAATAACTGAGGGACAAAGCGAAGGATAATATTTCAGAGGAAGGTCTCCTTCAGATATACATAATTGCCAACAAGATTAACGACAACTCTCTCAAGGTAAAAATTAATACATTCATATGGTCCTATATATATGTACGAAAAAATTAAGGACATGATATAGTGAGAGAAACATTTATGCATGTTACTTATACTACTCCATGGATCTCTCGTCAAAGATATTATATGAATATCGGTCAAAGAGGCATATGCGAAAATTTACCACGAAGTTCAACTTTAATACCATACAGTCAAAATCTAATTAAAAATATTTTCACAATGCAGTCTCCGTTGCTTCCAATAATGAGAAGCTGTTCACTAATTACTTTCCATTGATTTATAAACTAGTTTAAGTGAGAAACAATTTCCTTTTCTTCGTGTGGGCAACTCCCCTGCTATAATAATGGAATGGAATTCCCAAGGTTTGCGACCCCGAAACATACACCTCTCAAATATGACCGATGTGTACATGTATTACATCATGATCGCCCATATCTTGTCATATTCTCGCAGAGTTCCTTCACGACTTTGCGTCTAAACACGGTTTCCTTGAACTGAACCCTGAGATAATTCTTATAGTTCTATCGCTCTTTTCATCTTGTATATTGAACACGACAGCTCTAACTTAAATATAAAACTGTATTATATCTAACTTACGTAGCACTGTTACGCACGGCTATTTATTTTGACAAGCTTTTCGAAATACCATCCACCCAGTTTAATTCTTCTGTTGATCTCTCGTGATAAATAGCGATCTTATGCTTTGGCTCCTCATTTCTTAATTAAGTTGAAGTGTCTGTTGCAGACTCAAAAGAAAAGGTTGTGAAAATTCGTTAATATAAATGGAACATAAACTGGCTATCAAAATGTAAAGTAACTTAAATGTTAATAATTATAATAATCTTACAGTTTTAAACAAATACTAGAAAAAATAAAGTTTGATTCCAATATTAACTAACCCATTCCTCCCCACAGCATTTTCTTCTTATAGATTTATTATGAATTTCATTACTTGAATATGACGTAAACTCGAAATCTCTTATATCTTTTAATTTGGAAACAACGATGTTGAACCTTTATCAACATAATTTCTAATCTAGTTACTTGTTGAAGGTAATTATCATTGAATGGCAAATTCAAACTGTAAATTAAGACAGTAATCAGGACATTAAGAAAATAGCAGCGAGCTGAACCAACATCATCTGTCTGTTCTGTATTTTACACTACTTTTCACGGATGGGTTATCTTTAAAACGTTGGCCAGTCCAAGCTTTCAGAACTTTGCAGCCCGCGGAACAAAGGGAATGCTTAATATTAAAAGCTGTATACGTGGGGATAAGCTGACGATACAAAAGAATGGTAAAAGTTGTCTCGATATTCCTGATAATAATATAGCCTCATCCTTTACAACTACAATTCTTTGCTGAATGTAGATTAATTACTGATTACTACGTTCTATATAAGAATAGTGTGTCACGTCTGCTGTCCGACTTTTTGAGGCTAATTGCCTTAATATTTATAAGTCGCTTAAAACTAAGAATATGACGTGAATAATTTAACTACATTTTACATACAATTACAAACCCAATTCCATAACATTTACTAGAGGTAAATAAACGTCGAAATAATAACTCTAGTCTTCCAACATGTATTGATTTAAAAGGGCTGCAGATAATTTATTATACGGAATATTTTATAATTTAAATAAGAAGCGAAAACAAAACAATGACTATGAAATGGTAGTAGTCATAAAGATAATATATTGTAAATGATTAAAAAAGGGGGAGCGTTATAATAATTATTTAATGAATTTACTTTAGCATATAATATATACATTTATTTTAAGGGGTCCTGCGTGAAGATTACAAATACATAATAAATTTTGAAAGTGGACGATGTTAAAGTTCTCAGGGTTAAATTATTATTTTGGTAACCAAGTGCAGTAGTTTCCGTTCACTGAACGAACCTGTTTTGTTTGCCTGTGCGTCTCAGTGCAGATTAACATGCGACTGGACTTCCTTCTTCTCTCGTTGTCCGGGTTTCGCCTAAAGCTGCCGGAATTAAGGAAAACTCAATTTTTCCGCCTTTTTCCCTCGTTTTCCTCGTCGTTAACGCCTTAATCCTTCGCTGGTTCCTCAATCAAACCATGCTCTTCTCTGGTTCTTCCACTTTTCAGTGTCTCACCTCAACTGTCCACTGCTTCCTCGGCTGATCAAAACATACTATCCTTCTCCGCTGCTTACTCGTCTTCAACGTCTCACACAATACTGTCCTCTGCTTCCTCGACCTGTCCATTCATACTTTATACTTTTCCGCTAGCTCCGCGACTTGTCCGACGGTTTACCATCTTTATACTGTTCAGCTGTTTCATCCACTTGTCCAACAGTTTTTTTTTCATACTGACTGTTTTACCGCCCATCACCTTCGCAGGTCAACTCCGTATAATCCCCCTCCAAGGGATAAAACTACCTCACGTGACGATTGTCTGCGGAAGAATTTTGATGACACAGATAACAGTGTTCCTAGGATATCCCGAAAGGTGGGCGCACCCTCAGCCAAAAACAAGCCTACCGTTATGAGCACGCCATCTCGGCGCCTGGAAAACCCCCTTCTACCTGGCCAGCGGCATGCTCTTGCAGAAATTTTATTTAATCCAAAATTACATAAATTGAAATTGGTGAGAGTTCTACTGCGCTACAAATCTGATCGATTACAATACCAAGAACGTGGAAGTTAATTAGAAGGAAAATGAGTACATCTAGTAACTTATATTCAAAATAAAATTTGGGTGTCATAAAAGCGGTGTAAATAACTTTTAATCAGAGACGAGCATTAGACAAATAGAATAATTTGTATGAATTAGTGTTCGGGGTCATTTCGGTTGAATCTAAGTAAAAGTTGAAATTGTAGTGGTTTCCCTCTAGGTTTACATTGCTTATAGGTCTAACATCGCTTATAGGTCTTTGGTTCGGCCTATCCTTGAGTATGGGGCGGTGTGTTGGGATCAGATACACGCGTTGGACAGGCTTCAAAACCGGGCAGGAAAAGCAAATATTTCTAGAGGCACGTGTATGGTAATCTGGAGGAGAAAGAGGGCCAGGCTTTGTGCCTTGAGTCATATCAAAACTCGTATTCATTTACTGACATATGTAGCGAGAAATGATCATCCATTTAAAATTAATCATAGAAGACAACGAACGGACGTGGGTGAATACTCCTTCGTAAATAGGACCGTAAAAGACTGGAATGATTTGCCTGCAAGTCTACTAGCGACTTTTCCGAAGAGTGTAAAATTATTTAGGGAAATGGTTTAACTTAATTTATTCAGGCTTAGAATTAGTGTTAAAGTATTTGTATATTGAATTTTTATATTAGTATAATTTATTTAACTTATTTTCCTTTATTGTAATCTTAAATTATGTTGCCACCACCAGGGCTCAGCCCATTGTAACGTAATAAACGTATCATATCTAAATGAAATTTATATGATAATCTGACAAATGATTTTAAAGTAAGAGAAGTAGTGTAATAAACATCAAACAAGTTAACATGCTTAATTTTTAATGTATTTTTATATTGTTTAGGTTGTAACTTGTTGTACAGGGTTTTCCCTATTTGTGGATAGTAAATATTGAAACACTTGTGCCACAGTTTTACTAGTCCAATCAGTGGTTATGACGGGTGTATAAAAGCATAATAAAAATTTACTTATTCTAAGTATGTTCACTGTTATACTGAGACAGAGCATAAACGTGGCATATGGCCGTTATCGTGGCTCGGGTTTTCCGAAGTGCATTCATATGTTTGCCGCCTCCAGCCCCCCCATCCCCCCCCCTCCTATTCCCGCCAGGAGCAGTACACGTCCTCAATTTCCAATTATCCGTCGACAAGTTTGCCAATCAAGCACGCATAGTCTTTAGAATGTACGAATAAATTAAACTTCGCTCTATTTGAAATACTGAATCCAAAAATTCGTTTGTCCTTTGCAAGAGTCTCAGAAACGGGGGAACTGCCTCCCGACGGTATTTACTCCCTATGTAATGTACAATCAAATCTTAATCTTGTTTGAAATTGTTAATTGGGCATCATACTTTTGGAATATATGAGCTGCAGAGAATATTAATTAATGCATTTAGAAGCCACTTATGAGAAGTGAGATGTATTTGGAACTCTTTCGGCACAAATGAGTCCTTAATTACACTTTAACTTCAACTAAATTTGTTTGTGAGTCGCTCTCTAAAGTTATGAATTAAAGTTCAGCTTCAACAGATCTTACCCATGTCGTTAAGAAAGTGTCATCCTTCAATTAATTCCATCGTGTCCTTGTAAGGACTTTTGAAGTGTCAGAACCCTTTAAGCCTTGGCTGCACAATCGTAAATTGTTTTTTGCGTTCTATTTTTTTTCTAGATATGTGACAACGCTTGCTGCTCCTTTATTCGATCAGCATTCGTATTTGTTACTTCAACGGTCCTGCTTTGTTTCTTTGCGTATTTGTTATGTTCAGCTATGTATTCGTATCTGTAGTAAGTGGGTAAGTGTACATTTTCTAATAATAGCTTCTATATACAAAAGTTATACACGTAGTTATATACGTAGGTAAAAAAATATAATGCATTTCTTTAGAGTACAACGAAATATAAAATATAATTATACACATATCGTAGATGATAGATGTGAACAGCACAGGACAATTAATTTAGAATCCCATGCACGCAAAATACTAACGAAAATAGTATATAGGAGGGTGGAACGTCAGGTAGAATGCGAGCTAGGAGAATATAATTTGCCATTAGGAAGAATGTAGGGACAAGAGAAGCAATATTCACTTTGCGACTAATTTTAGAAGACAGGATAAGAAGAAACAGGCCTACATTCATGATATTTATAGATTTTGAAAAAGCGTTTGATAATGTGAACTGGAACAGATAATTAACGATTTTCAAAGTAACCGGGATAAAATATCGAGAAAGAAGTCTTATACATAACCTCTACAGAAAACAAACAGGAGTAATTAGAATAGAAGATAAAGAAAAGAAAGCCGTAATCATGAAAGAGGTAAGGAATGCTGTTTAACTGTTTAATTGATATATAGGACAGGCAATGAAGAAACATAAAACGGAATATGGAAAATAAATCATACTGAAAGGAGAAGAAATGAAAATATTACGGTTTGCCGATGATATTGTAGCATTAGGGGAATCAGAAGAAGACTTGGAAACCATAATAAATTGCATGAGAAAGAGTTCAATATGAGGATTAATAGAGGGAAAACCAAGGTAATGGAGTGTAGTATGGGAATCAGTGGAATAACAAAGGGTGTTCGATTGGGAAGGGATATTTTGACTATATTTTACATTATTAATACAGTGAACAAAATAAGATTATCCTATGAATACCTCTACATTCATTTTGTACGAAAGTTATATAATATGTTCTAAACTACTTTAGTTAATTAAAGACTATTTGGTATAATTTTTGTTGTAATAATTAGTAATAGAGGTAAGTGCACAAATTTAAAATACAAAAATTTTCCCCTATCGGTGTTTTTAGCACATTATCTTCGTTACTGCTTAATTTGAGGAAAGGGAATTGTGAAATAGAATTATTAAAGCACGCCTACCGTCTCAACGCTTTTATTCGACGAAAACACGAATAGAAAAAAGAATCGAAACCAGACCAAATATTAACAGAAGTTGTGTGAATGTCACACCAATTTTCATTAGCCCAGAAGTTCTGGTTGTGGCTACAGAGGAGCCCCTAGCGTGAAAATGTACCATCTGAATCCGGAGTTGTTCCTTTATTGCTGGAGAAGCCATATTGGCAGAATTCTGCCGGGCGAGTATGATATAAAGCTCACTTTTCAAATTATATTTCTCAGTTTTTTAATATTAAATTGCGTAATAACGAAACGATTCTGAGAAAAATTACAACACAAAAAATGTTTGTAGTGACCTCCTTTAAGTTGGTGCACTTACTTAGGTTACATTTATATTATAACTTTTGAAATAATATCCTTAATAAAATAAAATAAGAAGAATTCGAGTCACAGAATTTCAGTTGGTGTAATAGAGAATGAATAGGGCTTTCCTATTCCTGCGGGAAAAGCAGGCGCCCTGCTACCTGCCGCTCGAACAGCCCACACGCAATCCATACTTGATAATATTACAGTCTCCAGCTGTGATCTTACAGCATTTTACTTTAATTCTCCTACTTCCCTTCACCCTATACCCTTCGGTCTCTAGTTTTAGTTAATTAGTTAGTATTATTGTAAATATATATATAATAGAAGAAATCGGTAACAGTATTTTTGTAAGGTTATGAAGATAAGGCCTGTTCTAGATGTTCCAGAAAACAAGCTAATTATGTACTAAATAATTAATAAAAAAGTTAGTAGTTTAATATATTTAAGGTTGATATTCATTTATTTTAGTGTTAAATCGATTAACGTCTGCTGTTAAATAACAAATTAAATAATTTCCGACCGATTTTTACAGAGTTTTTATTTCATTTTTAAACGACGTTGCGGCGCATATTCGCGCCTAGTTCTGGTTTATAATGAAATTATTGTTAAAATCCACTTATAAAAAAATACAAAATTTTGTATTTAAACGTCGTTTAAGTAAAAAATAAAAACTGTCTGTAAAAATCGGTCGGAAATTATTTAATTTAAATATTTTAGTGTTAATTATGAATGTATTGAAGGGAGTCTGTAATTGAACACGGGTGTACGGATTTATACGCAGAGGCTCTAGCCACAACGTCTATTCAATTTACAACTCAAACTGAGTATCTTTCTTTGCTTTCAAGGTTTTCTAAAATACCTATCATTAATTGTTTCAATTGATACAAGGCCTAAATAAGATACATGTCAGATATCTCTAGATTTTGAAACTTCCATCTGAATATTTTTAGCTTTATATCTTAAAGTTCGTCTCAGAAGCTTGGTGAAAACTTTTAATTATGAAGAAAATAGTAATGAGTCCTAAAGTAGATAGCGTCGTTCAGTGGTTAGAGCCACTTCCTGGACTCGGAATCGTTTCCCGACACAGCGGAATTCCAAGAAAAAGTAATATCACCAAGCTTCATATCTTATTCTCGTATATCGATTGCAATGAAAAGGAAGAATTTAAGGGAAAGGAAGATAGGATATATTTTGGGTTCGTGATTACCTTGACAATCGGATCAGGGACAGATTTTATAATTAATAACGCAACACTCAGAAGTTAAATTAAGTATATTAGAAGAAAAAGATTGGAGTAGACCAGGGCAGGAATTCCACCCTAGCCGACAATCAAATTAAGACTGTCCAGATTATTGAGAGCATTCCATAAAACCCACCCAGTTTTGAAGTGGGGATCCAATTAGAATTTAGAAATGGCTGCCAAAAGTAGTTGACTTGCATTCTCACGCCAGGGAAAGAATGTTGAAACTGCAGAGTTTTCAACGAGTTAAGCCACACACTTGCCGGATGGATAGTATTGCATCCTGTTTTGCTTAAGTTCCTTCGCGAATGAAAAATAATTCAGGTTCCCTCAAAATATTGCATTATATTCATAGATAAGCTTAAAAAAATAAAAGGTTCTAATATAAACATGTAGTTATATAGAGTAATTATTTCAGTTAAATAGTAGAATAATTTACGTTGGTAATTAACTGGAGGATAAATTTTGATATTTGATTTCTGAAACTTCCTTTTGTGTTTTATTTTCAGTTTCAGACAGACCCCTGTAAACGGATCGATAACATTTTGGAGGTGACTCATTTAGTTACGAGTTCCGGTGTAGGCTTCAACAAACGACCAGTGGACGGTCTGCAAAATATATGCCCGCTCCCTTTTTCAATCCCGACCACAAATACCATCAGGCCAAGCCATGCAGGAGAACACAAACTAGGCTCTAAGCCACAGGATCCGGCTTATCAGATGCGTTACGTCAAGCAAGAATCTCGCTGTCAAACAAACCTCCAACCGGAGAGAGTCCCACTAATCGTCTGCGTCGACGGCGTCCTATTAGCGATAAATACTCAAATTCTCTCTCTCTCCCTCCCTCACCCCCTCCCCCTTCCACCCCCTCTCTCTATACCTATGTAAATAGTGTGTATAGATTATTTAATTATAATTATTTAATTGTTAGAATATTATAAACCTATTCTTCATAATATTATATTCCATGGTTCTTAAAAAGTTTTAATAACAAGTGAATAGATATAAGTATTTTTTTAAATACAATTATCATTATTGGTGCATATTTAACCATACTTTCATTTTTAGAAATGTAAATATTGTCATTATGTATGCAGCAATGTATTTCATTTGTACAAAAATAGCCAATGGGCTAATAAAGATCTCTCTCTCTCTCTCCAACATATATGTGGAGAACGTTGACTAAGAGAAGTGATAGGTTAATAGGTCACGTTTTAAGACACGAGGGTTTTGTAAAATTAGCATTAGAGGGAAGTGTGTGGGGTAAGAACAGAATGTGGAGGCCAAGGATGGAATACGTTAAGCAGATTAGGGAGGATGTTGGGTGTTCTACTTGTAAGAAAATGAAAAGGCTTTCGCAAGATAGGTTAGCATGGAAGGTTGCATCAGACCGTTCCTAGGACTGAATACCACAACAACATATATATGCTTTATTTTTTTATTGAGTAAATTACATCTGCCAGTGTTGCACAGAAGAAACCAAAAGATAATATTTGTTTCCAACGTTAAAATATTAATTCCATAATTTTTTTTAAAAAACTCGGGAGAACAATTGTGTGCAACAGAAACAAGCACGATTATTATTTAAACCTCTGGAAATACAAAAAAGCGGAAACCTTCATGGACAAGAGAAAAGGGGGAAAGATCCGCTCCAAACGATCTATAGTATTTTATTAAACACTAACACAACACAAGTTACAGACCATCAAGGAATTTAATCAAGCAAAATTTAGTATAGTAGTTACTGTGGTCTGGTGGAATATGTACTCAAGGTATAACTCATTATATAATACAAAGTTTTCAGTTGGCCATACTGTTTAACAATTTACCCCACAATTGTCCGTCAATTTCGCCTTAAATGACATACAATTGGGTCGAAAATCTTATCAACATCATTTAGTGGAGCAAACAAATTTTTTATAACGAAGACAAGAGTTAAATATTTAATTTTAAAATAATAGGGAAGTAGAGTCAATTTGGAATTTATAATGATTTAGTTATCCATAACCTCTACTGCCAGCAGTAGAAAGAATTAAGACAAGGATGCAGTCCGTCGAAATGAATATTAAACATTTTTAGTAATGTCTTCCTAATATTCGTACTTATATTAGTCGTAAGTAAATTCATATTTTTGAAGAAAGGCTTCCATGTCTTCGCTATCCTACCCTTTATGCCTACTATAGTTCTACCATCCCTAGTTATTACGCTTCCGAATTAGCAGAAGTCCTTAACTTCCTTCAAAATATTTCTTCGCAACGTTTGTTTATAATCACATCGAACCGGACATAAGGATACATTGGGTAAACCATTAATATAACTGTGAAGTAGATATAAAAAATTATAGTGTTTTGAAATTGCTACCGATTGTTTCAGTTGTTCTGAATAATTAATAATATATATGAAAATGAATAAATTTTACATTTAGTAGTTGACATGTTTTATTATATTAACCAAATTATTTTTATGAATATACTATTTACACAATATTTACAAATGTTAAATTCCTTACCAATTAACATTTATAAAAAGTAATATATTTTCGGGTAGTATTTTAGAGCCTTCTCATAGCATCAGATTTAAAAATAATAACCCTACACGAAATCGGCAGTACAAGGAACTCTAAATAAAAGTTACAAACAGAGTAATTACCGTCTTCTGCTTTGTCTGGAACTCGCCGCGGGCCCTCAGATTTTATTCCGGTCCCAACAGATTCCTTTAAACTTCCATGTTGGAAAATGTACAACTTGCTCATTTAATCTTTATATTCGCTGTCACGATCAAGAGGATTCCACCATTGATCATCTAATTCACGACTACTCCACAAATCTAGATCGTCTTTTGATCCCGAGCTTATTTGCCCCCCCCCCTCTCTCTCTCTCTCTCTCTCTCTCTTTCACTCTACCTCTCCCTATCAATCACACTCCAAGTCTCTCTCCATCAATCAGCATTATCATAAGTCCGTTCCAACTGCCAATCGCCAATACAATATCTAATTGTTAATTCTGAAATTCAATTTGTGTCCGTTTTGAACAATTTTCCCCGCTGCATTATTTAATTTGATTGGGTCGCGGGTATAAAATGAATCGAAAGTATTTACTTGAGATTTTGGGAGAAGACATTCACCCCACTCACCACCGATATTAAGGGAAAATACTAGGCCTTATCAGTGCCGTGTGCCAC
This sequence comes from Eucriotettix oculatus, assembly GCA_034510155.1. Taxonomy (NCBI): domain Eukaryota; kingdom Metazoa; phylum Arthropoda; class Insecta; order Orthoptera; family Tetrigidae; genus Eucriotettix; species Eucriotettix oculatus. Next base: position 190,258,117 of record CM067377.1, on the reverse strand, counting down.
AGAATCTAAATTATTTTAGAAAACCGAAACCCTGTTGTAACTTCCTTCAGTTTCTCTTAAGCCAGCTTCCTTTGATTTTTTAACGCTAAATTTCGTATTTTACCATTAAAAGTTATAATTGTTATTACTTCTGGTTTTAAAAATCACGCATGGTTGAAATTTCTCAATGAAACTCATATGATGTGTGAAACATGCAAACATTCATTATTGTATTTGCAAGCAATTGTTTAGTAGACTGACAGAAAGTTAGGCAGATTCTATACAATTTGTCATCACGATATTGGTACTTTACATTTAAACAATACTCTACTTAAAATTTATTTTGCACTCCATTTTATTGAATGTAATGGAAAAGTTGTGAAATTGTACGCCATTTTGTGTTTTAGCTCGCCCTGAATTGTGAAAGTGCTGTTTATTGAGTTCCTCTTTAGTAAGTTTATTTAGGAATAATCAGTTTATTTGTTCGGGTGTTTAATTGAACTAATTGGAGCACATTGGGAATATACCCTTCACTGAATTAAGTAAAACACGGATTTAAAAATCAAATATTTATTGTCTGTTTTTACTATGATAAATTATGTTAATATATCGCAGTGCAAAAATTTATGACAAAAGCTGCATTTTGTCTGTCTGACATGCCTGTGTTAATATTTAAAAATAATAAATACCCATTACTCAGTTCGTTTTTTTAATAAAATAATGTTTCAGTTCGATTTTTATTATAAATTAGCAGAATCTCAGAAGGCTAATAGACTTATAAAAAGATCAAGGTACTGTCATTGCTTTATTTTATTTTAGTACAAATTTATTTTAGTTCACCTCTCTCAATAAGTCATGTAATTCCTTCTGTTGCTTGTAGTTGTTGTTGTGGTACTCAGTCCAAGGACTGGTCTGATGCACTACTTGCCTGCGCAAGCCTTTTCATTTCCTCATGACTATCTCAACCAAGATCCTCCCTAATCTGCTTAGCGTATTCTATCCTTGACCTCCCCCTTCTGCTCTTACCCCTCACACTTCCCTCTAATGCTAATTTTACAAGACTCTCGTGCCTTAAAACGTGGCCTATTAATCTATCCCTTCTCTTGGTCAACGTCCTCCATATTGTTCGCTTTTCCCCCATTCTGTTTAGAACTTCCCCGTTAGTTTCTCTACCCGCCCATTTGATTTTCAGCATTCGCACACATTTCAAAGGCTTCTATTCTTTTCATTTCCGCAGCTCGTATCGTTCACGTTTCGCACCCTTTATAACGCCACGCTCCATACGAACAATGTTTGTTGTACTCCTTACGTTACTTTCATGAAGTAATTAATTTAACTTTTATTTTAAAAAAACTACAAATTTTATTCGCATGTGGTTATTAAACAATAACACAAAACGTTAAATTTGGTTGAGTAACGTAACGTGTGTAAACAATAAAACACAATACTACGCACCATCACAAACTCACCCTGGTACCTAAGAAATACCGTCATCCATAAAAACATCAAAATTCCCAATGTTAACTCAGTAATCTCCAAATCCATAACAAACCTAATCAAAAGCGCACTCAACCACCCAAACCCCACGATCCAGCAATTTCACAACAATCCTCCTCCACCTCCACGCTCCCGTCGCCTCAAAAGAAAACTTCCGATTGACCTCATCCTTCCCCCTGATCATTCAGGCACACCCTAACCTACTCTACCATCATGTCCGCAGACCACATCCTCATTAATCCTCCATAAATCAGTTCTCTACCTGTCAATCCTCATCCACCTAAGTCGTATGCCCCTCAGGTACTCGCAAAAATAAATAAACACAACCAATTCTCCTAAAGTAGGCTACTTAAATGAATTAACCTATCTTCACGTTATCATATTAATTATATACCTTTTTAATATTGTATATACTGTATCGTTATCGTCCTAACTGATAATCTGTACGATAAAAGTTTTTAAAATAATAAAAAGTAACAGTAAAATAATACGCTGATAATGACGAGAATGCTGGAAGTTGAGTCAACAACCTATTAGCGCGATTTATGTCACAAAAGTCATTATTACAAACCTGAGTAGAAGAGGGAGATCGTTAGTAGCGCCTATGAGTTGAAATAGATTTTTAGCGTGGTCAGGTTTGACCTTAGTTGACCAGAATGAAGGATCACTTGAGTCATTGGAGGGTTATTGAAGGTGAGTGGCTACGAGACACAACCCACCAGAAATACCTTTTCTCAGGGAACACAGCTAGAAAATAAGATTAGCTTTCGCATATCGACTTTGCCGGACAATTACTCACCACTGCGTTCGATACTCGTTAATGGGTCTCTTCGGTTCTGAGTAATTGGACGGAGTCGATGAATAGGACGCTGGCTCGCGGCTCCTTTCAGTCGCGTGACACACAAATGCGAGGTTCGCGTGGGAGCGGGAGGCCACGTTTTAATGTAACTTTTGTCAAACAACATGACAATTACGTGTACTAATGCAGTCCGTCGTTCTGCAGGAATCAATCATTTGCCGGGATCACAAAGGAACTGCATTTTCATTTCGTAACAACGTCGCTGCGACGTCTTCCTGATTTTTGATGGGCGTCGGCTTATCGAGTTATAAAAAAAAACTTTCACCCTTTTTACGTAACTTAAATATAGTATATACTGTAGACTACATTTAAAAATCGTGAAATAGCAAGAACAAACGGTAATTATCTTTGTTTTGTATGAACGACAAACAGTACTGTTTGTGGTTTCTTTCACTTACGTGTATGAAAACAAAATATTACCTTTTGCACAATGCTATTTACATTTCAGTTTTTGCTTTAATGTTGATATCAACCTTGATTAAAAATATATCTTCCATTACGTTTATTGACCTAGTGACTGAAACATGTAAATCTTTTCGGTACAAGGTTCGAAAAAGACATTAGGTTAATAAACTGTACGAAAGAATATTGGTTAATGTCAACGAGTGATAAGCAAGGATTTTTTAAATAAATATTTTGAAGGAAAACATTCAATGAATGAAATAGAGCGGTGCTTCTCACACTTTCTCTGCAATAGAACACAAATTCGCAATTTTTAACGGAACACTTAGCATATTTTTATACGTTGTTTATTCCTTGTTCTATAGCGTGGAAATAAATACACATTTTTTTTGCGGAACAGCCATTCAGACCCTTGTTCCTCTCTGACGACAATCCTCCCTTCCACCTGCCATACTTCTTCCACTGTTCATCTCACACGCCATGCTCGCAGCCTACCTATATATTGATAAGGATGAGGTCCTAACTAAAGTTAATCAAAACATTTCTTCTTTACAAATGGACCGGTTGCAAGAAGGGCTGAAGGTAAGTTTTGACTTCAAAAAAATTCACTTTTGTTGTGGTTTCAGTCCTAAGACTGGCCTGATGCAACCCTCCATGCTATCTGTCTTGCGCAAGCATTTTCATTTACTCATAACTAGCACAATATACATCCTCTCTAATCTGCTTAGCGTATTCTATCATTGGCCTCCCTCATCTGTTCATACCCCACACACTTCCCTCTAATGTTAGCTTTACAAGACCCTCGTGCCTTAAAACGTGGTCAACGTCCTCTATGTTGTTCGCTTTTCCCCTATTCCCCTTCCTCCTTACTCACTCTATCCACCCATCTGATTTTCAGCATTCGCCTACAGCACCACATTTCAAAGGCTTCTATTCTTTTCCTTTCCCCAACTCCTATCGTCCACATTTCGCACCCATATAACGCCACGCTCCATACGAACATTTTTAGCTACGATTTCCTAATATTCATAATTATATTACTCGCAAGTAAATTCCTCTTTTTCGCAAAAGCCTTCCTTGCCTGTGCTATCCTACTCTTTATGTCTACTATACTTCTACCAATCTTAGTTATTACGCTTCCCAAGTAGTAGAATTTCTTAACTTCCGTCAAAATATCCCTTCCCAATCTAACACCATTTGTTATTCCACTGTTTCCCAAACTACGCTCCATTTCCCTTTATTAATCCTTATATTAAACTCTTTCTCCTGGACTCCGTTCATGCCATTTATTGTGGTTTCCAAGTCTTTTTCTGATTCTCCTAATACTACAATATCGTCGGCAAAGCGAAAGGTTTTTACTGACTCTCCTTGCAGTATGATTCCTTTTCCATATTTCGTTTTAACATTATTCATCGCCTGTTCTATATATAAGTTAAAAGGCATGAGCGACAGCCTACAGCTTTCTTTACTCGATTTTCTATTCTAATTACAGCTGCCTGCCTCCTTTCTCAATATTTTATTCCAGTGCTCTTCAAAATACTTAATATTTGGTTCCAGTTGATATTATCAAACGCTTTTTCAAAATCTATAAATGCCACGAACGTAGGCCTCTCTTCTAAAATTAGTCGCAAAGTTAATATTTCTTTTTTTATTGTCCCTACATTCTTCCTAAAACCAAATTTATCGTCTTCTAACTCGCATTCTATTTGACGTTCCATTCTCCTGTTTACTATTTTATGTGAAAGAAATACAAGAAGTTTTCATGATGTTAAGTTGATTTTTTTTCTCCAAATTATAGATACATATATTTTAGGCGTTGAAATGATGGCAAGAGACGTGCAATGAGATTGGTGGGAACGTAAAGGCCTTCGGTTAGCTGAACCAGAAGCGGCGTCTTGTCGAAGCGGAGATGGTCCAACAGCAGTTTGGTGCTTATTTTACGAGGTGACCCACGAATTGGCGCACGTATTTCACGCTAAATTGGTGGTAATTTTTTTTCACAACGGAACTATTGTACTGGCGCTAATTATAGCAGGGGCCGTGTTCGGTTTGTGGCCGAGGGATGACGGGTTCTGACCGCCAATTGCAGAGGGCCGGATATTGCGTCTGCAGGAAGCGACCGCCATAATTGATATTGCGCGCCGCTAAGCTGATCGCCAAATAATGGCGGATGTTTAAAGCTTGTACAGCATTACAGAACCATTCCGATAGCTACCCGGCGGCTGCTACTGTTTGCCGGGACACGAGCGGGTCGTTGACGGAATGGCGATATAAATCAGCAGGGATTTTGGAATTGCTGCTAAATGTGCGCTCGGTTACACACATTTCTCGCCATTCATCCAATGCTCTCAGACAAATAATAATGGCTCGCGTGTGTACCGAAGGCGACGGGGGAGGCGAGTTTATATCCAAATAGCATATGTCATTTCAAATTATTTAAAAATAATATTTTATACAATTGTTATGAACGAGAAGTTCAGCTTATGAAAATAATTTCTTGGGTCCATATATTGTTTAAAAATTTATCCCTTCGTTTTCCTTTTACAGGAACCTACTAAACTGAAACCTTTTCCATTTTACGGAGAAAAAGAGAGAACTTTCTATACACCCATAACCAAAGTCTCTACAGGTTATTCATTTCATTTTTTTTTTGGATAACAGGCTACATGAGGGTGATCCTGAAACAGGCAACTCCCCTTTAATAGCATAGGAAGGGAATTGAAAAGGGGGGATGCGGAAGGTAGAGCAAGGTAGCCAAGGGTTAACTAGGGCCCCCGGGCTATGGTTTAAGGATCCTACCCGGTGTTTCACCTAAAGAGATGCAGGGAAAACCCTAGAAAACCTGCATCAGGTAGGTCGGGCATTGGGAACTATTCTCACGCCCTTACGAATGACGGGAGACGAGTCTGCTGTGGGGTCGCAGCATTCCCTTCTCCGTGTCTCCACCAGTTTCAGGAGGCAGTTGGCCGACTGATCCAATAGGATTAGCGGACAACTCTTGCCATATGCCCAAGGTCTTTGACCCCAGTACATATACCTCCTAAAATAGGTGAAGGTGTCTCGGCATATGAGAACTTTGATAAAAAGTACCCAGAGAGAGTGCGAGGCATCCCCGACATGATCAGTATCCAGCAATTTTCACTATGTAACTATTGACTTCATGACTCTGGGAGAGACGAGTAATTATTTAATAATCTAGTCTTATCACTGCAATAATTGCTATTACCTGCTTACTATTATACATTGCTGAGATTTGTTCGAGTTTTTGTAACTAATTCACCAAAGCATGGGAATAATTTTTTTTTCGTTTTAACCATTTTAGCCTATCAACATGTTTATTCACGAGAAAATCTTGGTCGTCACAACATCTTGGCTGCTATTTTATTGCTGTCTAATTGGCGCCAATAAGGAATTTCAAGCAGAGTAATGCCTAACATCACCACTGACTAAATAACATAGCAATCGATACCTTCTGGCATGAATTAAAACGCTTCATTAAAATTATAAGACGAGAATAATTTACTTCAGTGAAATAAATGAATAACACATTCAATTTAGACAGTTTAATTTTAATTGAAATAAAGATTTAGAACGTATTGAACATAGCACAGCGTGTCTTTCTTTCTAGACCCTTTTTAGATCCAAGAAAAGTTTCAATCAAACTAAAAAGAATCCAAACGAAACATATTTTTAAAACATAGAATTATTATTACAATTATACTGAAAATATATGGGACATTACTTACCATTTATCTTATGAATTTAAACTGACAAAATTTAAGCTTACTTAATGTGTACAAAATGCAGCAAAACTTTTTGGCGTATTGTTGAAGTTAGGAATAAACAGTAGAAAAAATTTTTAACATTGAATGAAACCAAAACTTGTAAAAACAACGATTCATATATTCTATGTCAATTGTTGGTAGCAGTATTTACATTACTAGCCGTATTATTAGAACTTATGTGCAAAACTTGGTTCATCAATTATGAAAAATATGTCGTTTCTTCGTCTAAAACTAGTTTATTTTACCAATAAAAATTATGCAGCCTTAAATAAATATATTTTGAAGCGACTGAAAACTTCTGTCATTGATATGATATTAATGAGTATTTTGTTTACTTGTTGTAAGTAGCTTTACATTCGGAACAATTTATAGTCCATATAAAATTACGTTTGTCTGAAATATTTTTTTCTTAATAATATTGTCAAAGTTTAAAGGTATTACAGATAAAATAGTGAGAATACTTTTTAACCATAGGTTCGGGGACATCAACATAGTGATGAGACCCATAAGTAAGCTGAATAGATATATAAATAACAAAAAAACAAAATTGATGCGTTGGATACGATAGATGTTGAGTATAAAATTAAGTGTAATGATTGTGCAAAAATTTACCTTGACCACACTATTATGAATGTAAAAAGGAGAATATACGTTCTTAAAAGCAGTATAAAATCTAGTAGTAAGACTAATACAGATCTTTCTAAGCATTTACTTGAAAATAAACACGAAGGAATCTCGGATAATGTAGAGATTTTACATTGTCAACCATCCTTATTAAAAAGAAAAATACTAGAAGGAATCCATATACAGCAAAGTCTTGAAAAGTGTGTAAATAGTAGAAACAAAATTGGTGTTGCACAGATACCACAAATGCATTTAACGAATTATGGACAAAAGCCAAAAGAAGCCTAACTCAAATATGGAATATAACATGCAAGTCATAAAATCAGCAAAATCCATCATGAAACAAACAACTTCTACGCAATAAAACACAACAAAATAGCCAAAAGGAGAGATCAAATGATCCTATCGAGAGTAAGAACCGGACACAAAAAGTTTACACATACAGATCACAGTTGAACGGAAAGAAAATGATCTCAACCAGCTTACAAAAGGAAAAAAGGCACAGGAAAACTTGATAAAATTCTTAAAAAAACGATTTATACCATAAAATGTAAACTTTTAGTATATATTCTTTTAGGTACATTTAAGGTTATCACTAAAAATATAAATGTTAAGTAAAAATGTACAAAATTGTCAATTTAAAGTCCAAAAATGTAACGGATATTGTAATTTCGTGTAAGTCGCTAATGACTTTTTTGTTAATGCGACTATAAATAAATTAATAAGAAAATGAAATTGGTGTGGTGGGAACCACTTACACCAATATCCTTAATAGAATAAAAGTATAATTTATAAGTATTTTTTAATGATTGTATAAACATAATTTGTAATGAATTGTAAAAATGGGTTCCCTTAAAATGAAACTGTTACATAAGATTCATTAAAATATTTAGGTAAAATTTAATTCACTTTGATTAATTAAATTAAATTTAATTTAAATCTGTTGTAAATAATGTTAGTTCCATAAAAACTCCTGCGAAGGCGCTGGTTGCCTGACAGGCTTTTATATAAAACGCGCATGGAAGTTTTTGTAAAAACGGGTCTTAGGTTCAATGATTGGTTAAACGTGTTCTTATTTTGACTTTATAATTTCAGATGAATATGCCCAATAGTGGACGAAAGCTCCTGTAACTCTGTTTGTTGACATATTGTGTAAGTTTATGCAATAAAAACTTTTGTATGGACTAAAGGAAAAAAGTTGGTTATTATTCTGTTTATTAAAGATTAGAAACTTCCGAAATGTGGTGCTGAAACTTTGGTGGGTGGACAAAGTAACTAGCCAGGAAGTTCTGAGTAGAATAAGAGAAGAGAGAAGAATATGGAGGACTGTGACCAAGAGTAGGAATAGGTTGTTATACCACGTTTTGAGAAAGCACAATAGGAAGAATGTAGTATTTATGTGGAAATGAAACTGCTTGCGCAGAATCGGTTATCATGAAGGGTTGTATCAGACCAGTCTAAGGACTGATTACTACAACGACAAATAACAATAATTAAAAAAAATACACAGTTGTAAGTAGATATGAATTTTGGATATTACTTACACGAAATTATTTGGTAATCAATTATAAGTCATTACCGAAGGAAATATAATTGGCATGTTTTATAAAAAAAATATATGTTATGAAACCTTATATCCAGAGATTAAATCTGTATCTACCCCTGGAAGTGAAATAATATGCGAAATGAAAAGGTATTTAGTTACAAAATCTTGAATTACAAAGTAATAGTGAATAAAGAACGGCACTCTGGAATCCGATAATCCAATACATTTTGCGATGCGTACTCTGTATCACTTTTCATTATTAGTATCGAGTGCTCGCAACAAAAAATAAAAAAATGTGAAAGCCAATGCGTGAAATCGTGAGACAGAAATATCTCCTGGTGGCATAATATAAAACTAATTTCCTTTTCTCCTGCAATAACAGCGATATGATGAATAAATGTTTTCTGTCCCTCGCTGGTCAGTGATGTGTCTTTTTATACGTTATAATACATTTGTTGTAACATTAATATCATTTAATTGTATTCATAAATATTACTAATTTCTTCGTAGTTTCATTTTAAATCTTCTTCTTCTATATAATAAAAACGTAATTTTTTTGTTTGTAAATAGTAAATGTTTATACAAATTTTAAGCTCGTGCACAGATTTAAGCCGAATTAAACGATGGGATGGGGAAGTGTTGGCGGTGAGAAGCTTCCAATGAAAACATAAAAGAAAGTATGCATATTTAAGTCTGTGACGTCTTCATCCATGACAAAAAAAATACAGGGATGTGCTCAATATACAAGATGGCGTTTCTGTTTTCTACATACATGTAATGGTTTTTTTATTCAAATTGTTATGAATCGTCGTATCGCGAAGGTTATTTGTCTGTATTACTTGACGCATTCTTTGATACGTCTGCAATTCAGGACATTCACCCCGGTACCCGGTAAGTGTAGAAACTCCAAAAGAATGCGTGTGTCAGCTTCTTCAGCTCTCTTCGAGCATTGACTCTACGCAAACCTTTTAAATAGGTGCCCATTCCAACTTTCATTGAAGTCGTTCACGCTCAGCTTAGCCGAAGGCTTTGCTTCGCTTCCCCGTTAGAGGTCACCCTAACAGTCTTCCATTCCTTTCCCCACTCCTTACACTGTAATTATACACATATCTAAACTACACATTTGCGTTTTAACTAGTAACTACTGTCACCTCTATGAGTTATACCTAGCCGAACCTAGGTGAATTCACCCACCTACTAATCTATTCTCAACTGTTTCTTCCATTAAACAATCCTTGGAGATAAACCTAATACCTCACCTTTATTTCCCGTTCCTTGTCAACTGTGATAGCGAAGTCACTGCCAGACTTATCTCCCCAAAACATTTATATAGTATCTCTACCTTTTCTTGTTCTCTGCTCCCTGGGGACCTATAGCCTCAGGTGAACACGTGACAAAATAAAAAACTTTGATCACAGTGATTGTCAGTTTGCACAATAATTGATCTAGTGTGTAAAATATTAAAATAATGAATACAAAATTAAAATAGTGTATATAATTAACGTATAGACATTGATTAACCTACTTTAGCAGAGAGGTTAGGTTTTTTTTGTGGGTACCTGAGAGGCATACGAGATGGGTGGGTGAGGGTTGACAGGCAGTGAAGTGATTATTGGAGGATATATGAGGATGTGGTCTGCAGACATGATGGTAAGGTGGGTTAGGATGTGCTTGAATGTTCAGGGGGAAGGATGAGATTAATTGGGAGTTCTGCTTTGAGCCTAGGGAAACGTAGAGATGAAGGGAGAATTGTCATGGAATTGATGGATCGTGGGGTTTGGATGGTTGAGGGCACTTTCAATTAGGGAGGTTATGGATTTGGAGAATACGGAGTTTACTTTGGAATGTTTGATGTTATGGTGGATGAAGGAATTTCTAAGGTACCATGGAGAGTTTGTAACGGTGCGTAGGATTATGTTTTCTTTGAATTTTGGCTGTTGTTCCCCATATGGACGAGGCATAGGACCAGGTGGGTTGTATTATGGAGAGGTATAGGAGGCGTTTTGTGCTGATGTTAACAGGTGGACATATTACGGTCAGCTTTCATATATATTCAATTCTGAAAGATACGTACACATGGAATAATAATTATAAACAATGCGAAATAGATTATTAAATACGTATGTGTGTTTCATTTTCATGTAATACCGATGTTTTAACAAAAAATATTTCAGCCAAACCCGGGAGATTTCAAACTCGAATTTATTCGTCAAATATGGTTCTTGAACCGTAATTCCGACACAACCGAATATGTGACGGTTTTTCTCTGTAATCACAAACAGTTTTCAGAAGGTTTTGTGACAAATCAATATCTTTTAGCATAATTTTACCACATAAAATAAAGTTGCAATTTTGTTGTAAGTTTTGTGTCATTACAGTAATAATATCAAGGATTCTGGTATTATGAATTAAATTAGTAATTTAGAAAAAGGACTTTAAGACTCTCTACGCTTTTGCAGTAATTCTCATGTGCGTTAAGTTCCTATCCGCAGATCCAATAATCAGTTAAGGCTACTCAAATTAATTTTATATATTTCACCAAAACGATCAAGGTCATAAAGAAGCTATGATGTCCATTAGGGAAGTGAAAGTGGATGTTGCAGCGATAATAAAAAAACTGCCAAAATGAAAGAAAAGTAATTCGCTCCATTTTCGAAGGATACGTAAGAATTTCAGCTGAAACATTCGTGGCTATAGTAATTGCATCAGTAATAAGTTTGTTAAACAGTATAAAGACAGGCGTGTTGTCTGTGCTTCAAGTATAGAATTCCAATTTGAATGTAGTGCCGATGTATTGATTACAGAGTAATCTAACAGAAGTACAGTTATATTATTTATTTATATACAACCTGATAATGAACGTGAAAATTATCCCAGTTATCTAGGAACGGTTCTTCAGAAAGTTAATGCTGAAAACAGGAGTATTATAACTTCAGACGGTTTTATCTTTAACTTCCTGAAAACCTTCCGGAAGAAGTTGCAGCTGCAGAAAATTCCTTAAGTGGCAGTTCGGAATGAAACCAAGTGAAGTTTTTGTACATGGTAGGCATTGCTGGAACGTCTATTTCTGATAAGAAAGCACAAATTATGTACATTTATGAGGATATAATTAATACCGTAAATTCGGTCAGAATATTATACCCTGAGGAAAACCAACTTATTTCAGAAAAATTGGACTGGAAAACTGTTTGTAATAACAGTAAAACTGATGGCTTATACTTTATTCTTTTGTGAAAGTCTTCCTATCGATTATAAAGGAGGTAACACCTACTGAATTTAAAATTACTAATAGTATTCGAATTTCGCGGGATTAATTCGGTTTTAAGTATAACTCCGCGTCCCCTTACGGTTTGCAAGAGATTGCCAGTGGCTGCGCGAAAATAAAAAATTGATAATTCCGTTCGCATAGCAAAATCTGATAACAACATCAAAGCAACTTGGAATGTCATCAAGAATGTGTGTGGCAAAGGTATGAGCAATCATAAAGATTTACACTTTAGTAGACCAGAGTGAAACTTTATCAAGTGGCGAAGCAGCTTGCAAATTCCAGTGAAAAAAAGGAAACTCGCTCAGCCAAGTGCGTAGCCGAGGAATGAGACTATGTTGAGAAATAGAGTGTTTTTTTCAAAGAATTCTTTTTTGTTGCATTTTTACCGGAATTACCAAACAAACGGATCTAGGTTTCTCTGAATGGTATCAGGCCAAAAATTTCTATGGTACTTCGTTCAGAATCACTACTATAGAAGGTCTTCAGAGTCAAATAGATCAGACCAGCTTCTCCAGAATACTTTTACACAATAATCAGCGCGGACTTCCTTGGGCGCTTTAAAATAAAGTTCTTTTTCCATAACGAAGGAGTCACATACCCGAAAATTGTGAAGCATCTCTATCTGGCCACTATGCCAAAACACCAAACATCTGACATTCTTCCAACCGAAAGTTCCCTTTATCTAAGATTTAATATCACCATAAGAAAATATTAGTTTAAGTAAAAAAGTTTTCCCAATAAAATTCAAGTAACAAAAAATTATCATGCATTATGTCTTTCCACAAATTTTTAATTGCCAAAAAAACTCCCGCCGACGTCCTGTGGTGTAGTGGCTAGCCTCTAGTTGCTGCCTCACAACCCAGAGGTCCCGGGTTCGAATCCTGGCATGGGCTTGGATGTTTGTGTCGTCATGGTCACGGAGACCGGGGTTAAGACTGTTGGAGGATCGATACGCTGACCACGTGTCACTCACTCCAAATTCGGAATGTGTCATGCAAGATGACAGTCCGCAGTCGGCTCGGTAGGCCCAGGCCCTCAATGGGCTGTAGAGCCATGGAGAAAGAAAAATAAAATTACCCGCTAACTGTCCACATATTTAAAAAAAATATTATCGAAAAGGAAGAGACCCTTTTTCACGACTTTCCCAAACATATATTCTTTTAGGGTAGCATGAGTTAAGAATCATAAATAAATCCTCATAATCTTTGCGCTATCAACGCATTTGGTTTGTGGTTTCAAATGAAACTCATAATGTTGTTTTCCAATTGAGCATGAGAGTGTGAATGAAAATGAATTGCAAGCCACGTGACAACGTTGGCCAGAGGATGGGGAGAATGTCTGAAACGCGCAGCATGTCCGAGATTACCTCCTGGATTCCTCCACGGGAAGTGTGCAGCGGATTTCAACACTCGGTCACGAGATCAATACCAGACTGCCACTGGATTACTTTAACCCGGATTATATACACCTACGCAGCTGCACGCAGTCGTGTAGCAAGTAAGCTTTCCGGATTAGTGTCTGGACAGCGCTCTTGTAGATGTTGGCTTACCTTAAACAACGATCGTAGCCGTCCTCAAATATAAACAGCACGTCAACGTGCTTCGCCGTTTCATTTATGGAGGTTATCCCTAACACAATACGCATTCAACTCCTTTTGTAAGCTGAGTCATTACGCATTCTACTCTTGCACAAACCATTAAAACAATCTGTTCAATTATTGTGATAACAAATAACCTCTCCATATGTAATAATAATAAAATATCAAGAAAAGAGGCTAACACATAACCTCTACAGAAAAACAGGCAGCAGTAATTAGAATAGAAGACCAAGAAAAGAAAGCAGAAATCAAGTAAGGAGTAAGGCAAGGATGCAGTCTGTCACCCATGCTGTTTAACGTATAAATAGAACAGGCGATGAAGAATGTTAAAACAAAATATGGAAAAGGAATCATACTGCAAAGAGAAGAAATAAAAACCTTTCGCTTTGCCGACGATATTGTAATATTAGGAGAATCAGAAGAAGACTTGGAAACTATGATAAATGGCATGAACGTAGTCCTGGAGAAAAGTTCAATATGAGGATTAATAGAGGGAAAACCAAGGTAATGGACTGTAGTATGGGAAACACTGGAATAACAAAGGGTGTTAGATTGATAAGGGACATTTTGACGCAAGTTAAGGAATTCTGCTACTTGGGAAGCGTAATAACTATGGATGGCAGTCATAAAAGTAGGATAGCACAGGCAAGGAAGTTTTTCGCGAAACAGATGGATTTACTTGCGGGTAATATAAGTATTAATATTAATAAATCGTTGCTAAAAACGTGGACGATAGGAGTTGGGGAAAGGAAAAGAATAGTAGCCTTTGAAATGTGGTGCTATAGGCGAATGCTTAAATCAGATGGGTGGATAGAATCACAAATGATGAAGTTCCAAACAGAATAGGGGAATAGCGAACAATATAGAGGACGTTGACTGAGAGAAGGGATAGATTAATAGGCCACGTTTTAAGACACGAAGGTCTTAAAATTAGCATTAGAGGGAAGTGTGTGGGTTAGAACAGAAGAGTGAGGACAAGGATGGAATAAGCTAAGCAGATCAGGGTTTATGTGGGTGTTTGTTAGTTATAAGGAAATGAAAAGCCATGCGAAAGATATGTAAGCACGGAGGGTTGCATCAGACCAGTCTTAGGACGAATAACTCAACAACAACATGTAATGAATATTTTTTGGGTAACAGGCTATATGAGGCTAATCATTAAACAGGCAACTCCTCTTTAACAGGACAGAAAGAGGACAGGAAAATATAGCAAGGTAGTCAAGGGTCGATATGGGTAGCCCACGGATCCTACCCGGTGTTTCACCAGAAAGAGAAGCAGGCAAAACCCAGAAAAGCTGCATCAGGTTGGTCAAGCTTTTGGATGCTACTCTAACTCCCTTCTGAATGACGGTCGCAGCATTTCCTCCAGTTTTAGGAGGCAGTTGGCTGACTGATTCAATGGGATCAGCGGACAACTCTTACCGTAATCCCTAGGTCTTTGACCCCAGTACATACACCTCCTAAATGAGATGAATGTGCCTCGGTATGTGTGAACCTTGAAAAGAAATCAATGAGTACAAAGCATTCCCACATGTAAGCCCCGCAATAAATATGGGGAGAAATACCTGCGAGGACACGAAACTTATGACATAAATGAAAGACAAAACAACTGAGATAATGTACAAAATTTAATTTCAATATAATAAAAAGCTAAATAAAAAATCAAAAAGCTGTTAATTGAATCACCTGTTTGGTTATTCCTTGAAAAATTGGTGTAAACAGACGACGATGACAGTAAACATATACAAATTAATCGTTTGAAAAATGATAGACTTGATAGAAAGATGTAGATAGAAGACACAGTGATTCCATGTTACAGTATTGTTTTCTATATAACATAATACAACATTACAACCATAATTAATAAAATGCTGCAATAATGTGAGCATTTTAAAGGAGTTATTGTGAAAGTTTAAAAATGTGAGTTTTATTCATAACTAAGTGAATATTCTTTGTTAAAAATTTATTTATAATCGCATCAACAAAGTAGTCATTAGCCACTTATACGAAATTACATTTTGATCTTTAAATTAACAATTTTATACATTGTAACTTGACATTAATGTTTTCAATGCAAAATTTAAAAATATATAATGATATATAATAAAAGGTTCACAATTTATAGTACAATTCAGTACGAATATTTTGTTCTTGTCTTTAAGGCCAATTGAAGACAAACCTGGACGTACTTTTTTTGTAGGGGTGAACAAACTACATGAGGGTGATCCTGAAACAGGCAACTCCCCTTTAATAGCATAGGAAGGGAATTGAAAAGGGGGGATGAGGAACGTAGAGCAAGGAAACCAAATGTTGACTAGGGCCCCCTGGCTATGGTTTAAGGATCCTACCCGAAGTTTCACCTACTTTTCTCACGCCCTTCCGAATGACGGGAGACGAGTTTGCTGTGGGATCGCAGCATCCCCTTCTCCGTGTCTCCGACAGTTTCAGGAGGCAGTTGGCCGACTGATCCAATGGGATCAGCGGACAACATTGCCATATGCCCAAGGTCTTCGATCCCAATACATATACCGCCTAAAATAGGTGAAGGTGTCTCGGCATGTGAGAACTTTGATAAAAAAAAACCAGAGAGTACGAGACATTCCCGACATAATGAGGTGTGCCCCGCAGTCACTCTGGGGTGAAGCGCCTGCGAGAAAACTCCCGCAGCGCCTAACGTTTTTTGCTGACCGTACTTCCGTTTCGTCTGTTAAAATTTCACTACATGTATAAAAGAAATAATGCGAGAAATTCCTCAATGCAGGTTTGACATATAGCTGCTTGAAAATGCGTCAGCTTTGTGAGGTTTATTGCTATGTGATTTATAAAGCGCAATAATATAATACAACATCTACAACGTTTTATTTAACTGTAGCTCATGTTTGTACAAAGTTACACGTATTTAAATCCGAGACTACTCCAGAAAACTTAGATTCAATGTTGCGGCAAAGAACTGTCACTCCGCGCGTCAGCCACTGAAATTCTTTGCTCCGCTACTCTTTGAACTTCAATGAATGTCGCTACTGGTTGAAAGTGAATCGAGTTCACAATAGTTACTTTTCATGTGAGAAAGCTGTCGCACGATTACTCTCGCATTTTAAACGTTGACCAGAAACACACTCCAATCACCATTTCTCATCTGCGCGTATTTACTAACAAAATTTTAATAATAGTTTCGTCGTATTGTTGATGAACGTGGATTCATGATTCAGCCAACAGTTTCCACAAGTAAACGTTTTCAGATGTCCGACCGATCCAATGGGATTGACGGACAACTCTTACAAGGTCTGTGACCTTGCCCAATGAGGTCGAGGTACCTTGGCATGCGAGAAACTTGAAAAACCAGAGAAAGGACAAGACATCCTCGAAGGTAAGGCAAATTCTAACTCTGGGGAAAATGTAATCGCCTTCTAGTAAAGGTAGTTCTCCCCTATGAAAGCATAGGAAAGGACGGAAAAAGCGTTTTACGCGTCTCAGTGGTAACTAATGAGATGTTTTTCATGCCGTGTTTATTCACCCGCACCATGAATATGTTCAACCGGACGTTTTGTTTTTGTAAACGAATGAGACAAACCACCATTCCGTTTTGCAGAAAGAAAAATAACCTGTAATTTATAAATATATTTTGCAAAAATTGTTTCATTTTTGTTATTTACTGCAGAAGTTCATCTTGTATTACACAATGAATGCATCTGAAAGCAAGGGTTACAGACGTGTTTCGGGGATTGGAAGAATGAGTAATATTTTCTCCAAGACAACCTTAATGCAGACGAACGAGTAAAACTCTTTCCATAAAACGAAAATTTCCGTCACTTTTTGAGTATACTTTGTATATTAATAATAATAGTTTTTTACGTTAAAATATATTAAATAATTGTTTTTACTATTTAAAATAATCAACTGCTGATATAAAAGAATATATAGTTTAAAGATTTTCGCATTAGTTTAACAATTACGATTGTTTAATAAAATATTTTGAATAATTGTTTTTACTATTTAAAATAATCAACTGCCGATATAAAAGAATATACTAAAATATTTTTTTCGTTAGTTTAAAGATTTTCGCATTAGTTTAAGAATTACGATTGTTTAATAAAATATTTTGAATAATTGTTTTTACTATTTAAAATAATCAACTGCCGATATAAAAGAATATACTAAAATAATTTTTTCGTTATTTTAAAGGTTTTCGCATTAGTCTAACAATTACGATTGTTTACTAAAATATTTTAAATAATTGTTTTAAAATAATCAACTGCCGATATAAAAGAATATCCTAAAAAATAATTTTTTCGTTAGTTTAAAGTTTTTCGAATTAGTCTAACTTAATATTTATTAGTTGTTTTAAAGAAATTGTTTAAATTCAGGGCGTAATGTGTTATCTGCCCTGGAACGAGCTGTAATAGGTCACCGTTAATGGCTCAGATGTGATTGACTCGTGTCCCATCAGCAGGTTAGCACAGTTTTGCGTTTACTTCATGTCCCTCTGTTTGCGCTGCAAACAAAACGCGACATGGCCTCCGATGTTTTGGTTTATGTCTATGGCGTTCCTATTTTATTTTAAACGGCTTTGCGGAACACGTTTTTAAATGATGAAACGGAACGCGCTCCCGGAATGCAATAACGGAGAGTTATTTATTCGCGAATATTGAGTTACAATGTTGTAACACGTGTTCCCTGCCTCTCTTGTCACACATAAAGCTTTATCTTCAGCGTTGTGGCCTGCTGTCGATATTGACGCTCCAGTTAAATTTCGACGTGTGCTTAACCAAACATTGGCCTAGTTAATTTGAAGGATGCGGAGAGCCCTGCTTTGTGTAAAGCATAAAGGCTACTGCGCCGCGACGCGGACGGCATGTGTACTTGTCGCATTATGCTACCCGCCATATAGATAATTAGTTTTTAGACACAAGTACACACGCTAAAGTGATTACGCTGCTTCGTGTCTTCGATTAAACGCACTGCTATTTACTTTATAGTTTTCCGATTTGACTGTCACGCTAATTCAGAACGTTCTACTCCACAAATTGAAGTTATCATTTTTTCGCATTTATATTGTGTATTTTAACTCTCATTTATAAAATAACCTGGTTTGCAGTACGGTTATAGATTATTCTGCGTGTAGTTGACAGTATAATGTGTGTGGCTAGGTTCGGAGGGCATGTGGCACTAATACATAACCTCTACCACAAAACAGGCAGCAGTAATTAGAATGAAGATCAAAACAAGAAAGCCGTAAATCAAGAAAGGATGCAGTCTGTCGCCCATGTTGCTTAACTCATATATAAAACAGGCGATGAAAAAAGTTAAAACGGAATATGGAAAAGTAATCATACCGCATGGAGAAGAAATAAAATGTATACGCTCTGCTTGCGATATTGTAGTATTAGGGGAATCAGAAGAAGACTTGGAAACAATAATAAATGGCATAAACGGAGTCCTAGAGAAAGAGTTCAATACGAGGATTAATAGAGGGAAAACGAAGGTAATGGAGTGTAGTATGGGAAATAGTGGAATAACAAAGGGTGTTAGATTGGAAAGGGATATTTTGACGGAAGTTCAGAAATTCTGCTACTTGGGAAGCGTAATAACTAGGGATGGTAGAAGTATAGTAGACATAAAGAGTAGGATAGCACAGGCAAGGAAGACTTTCACGAAAAAGAGGTATTTACTTACGGCTCATATAAGTGTGAATATTAGGAAATCGTTGCTAAAAATATTTGTATGTAGCGTGGCGTTATATGGGTGCGAAACGTGGACAATAGGAGTTGGGGAAAGAAAAAGAATGGAAGCCTCTGAAATATTGTGCTATAGGTAAAGCTGAAAATGAGATGGGTGGATATAATCACAAACGAGGATGTTCTAAACAGATAAGGGAAAAGCGAACAAGATGGAGGACGTTGACAAATAGAAGGGATAGGTTAATAGGCTACGTCTTAAGGCACGAGTTTATTGTAAAAATAGTATTAGCGAGAACAGAAGAGGGAGGCTAGGATGGAATCCGCTAAGCAGATTAGGCAGGATGTGGATTATGCTAGTTATGAGGAATCTGATGTAACCCACCATGCTAACTTATCCTGCACGAGCCTTTTCATTTCCACGTAACTAGCATATCGCACATCCTACCTAATCATCTTAGCGTATTCCATCCTTCACTCCCTCTTTTCTTTTTACCCCACACATTTCCCTCTAATGCAAAGTTAACAAGACCCTCATGTCTTAAAACTTGGCCTATTAATCTATTTCTTCTTTTGGTCAACATCCCCCATATTGTTTCCTCTTCCACACACTATTGTGTTTAGAACTTCCTCATTACTTACTCTATCCATCCACCTGATTTTCAGTATTCGCCTATAGCACCACATTTCAAAGGCTTCTATTCCTTTCCGGAGCTCCTATCGTCCACCTCTTGCACCCATATAACGCCACACTACATGCGAACATTTATAGCACCGATTTCCTAATATTCACACTTATATTACCCGCAAATAATTTCCTCTTTTTCGCGAAAGTCTTCCTTGCCTGTCCTATCCTACTCTTTATGTCTACTATACTTCTGCCATCCCTTGTTATTACGCTTCTCAAGTAACAAAATTCCTTAAGTTCCGTCAAAATATCCCTTCCCAATCTAACAGGTTCTGTTATTCCACTACACTCCATTATCTTGGCTTTCCCTCTATTAATCCTCATATTGAACTCTTTCAGCATGATAACGTTCATGCCATTTATTATGGTTTCCAAGTCTTCTTCTTACAACCCTAATACTACAATATCATCGGAAAAACGTAAGGTTTTTATTTGTCCTCTTTGCAGTTTGATTCCTTTACCATACTCCGTTTTAACTTTCTTCATATACATTAAACAGCATGGGCGACAGACTACAAACTTTGGCTTACTCCTTTCTTGATTTTATTTCCTGCATTTCATGGAGGATAAGTCACACTCATTTCTAAGAGTATTGACTTCTATTAACCGGCTGGAGACTTCGTTTAAACTCATTAATCCAGATGCAAATGTTCTTCGATCCTGATGCAGAGTCCTCATGAATTTAGGGTATTACACGACTACCGCCACTTGAGGCGGGTGTTGAGGGACTCTTAACTTTTAAAAATCCATAAACTATACTAAAATATTTTTCGATCAATTAATTCGGTAGCTCTTTGGCTGAACTTATTTGCGTATAATTTCAACCCCATTCATCGTGGTGGAGTAGTAGGTGTCATATGAAATTAAAAATTGTATTTAAGGTTGGTATTGAAATCGGTGCTGTCTGTTGTTTTTAAATTTGATTCTGGCATATAGAATGCAGGGGACACTAATGCGAAATGTATTTAAAGGACAGAAGAATTTTGATAAAATTTTGTTTGCTTATTTCTCAGAACCAAAAAACGAAGTACTTTAGTCTCTATGACTCGTCTACCACTCCTAGCGGTTTGGCGTGGATTTAGCGGAATTTTTAAATTACAAAGGCTCATATTTGAACCGAAAAAAATTCTTTAGTTCAAATACTTTTATAAGTGTTTATCCGATAATATTTGTGTATAAATTCAACCCGTTCCAGCATGTGAGGGATAAATAACAAGGAAACTATTGCGTTTGATGTGAAAACCGATGTAATGCAACTGACTGCGTTCCATTTATGAACTGTAATATGCGTTTTTAGTAAAAAAAATTCATACCATAAGTGAGGGAGAATTTTTATTCTGTTAGAAAATATTTTTAGACCTGTTATTGTATTTTTAAGTACCTCGAGTTACTGGAAGTACATTTGAGGTTCACACTGTGACGTTTGCGATGCCGGTTTAATCATGTGTTGACGAAGACGTAATAATGCATCGGGAATAATATAAATAAATATTCGTGCAACGCCGGTGACTTATAAAGTTGTGATTATTCTCAAGACTAAGTGTCATTTCTTCTTCTTCTTCTAATATTTAGTTAACTTTTTATTTGGCAGTGTATATTTTAAGAGTTTTCTAAAAACTTAAAATAAGAATTTAAAGCTGTAATCGTAATAATTCTTTTGTGGACGGAAAAACGATGAAAAATATCGATCTATTGTACCGTATTGTGGTCGATATAACACAAAACACTCCGCTAAACGGTTTTCTGAATATATATATCCGATGCTTTGTGTGATTAGTACAACAACCAGTTTTATTTGTAAGCGGGAAAAGGAATTCCATAAATGAAATAAAATTTAATTTCGATGTAAATATTTGCAGGTTTTGTTATTTATAAAGCCGATGAATGCAATTATATGTTGACAAGAGCTTAAAAGCAAATTAAATGCTGTTACTCGGCAAATAAAACACGAACGAGTATGTTGTTTCACCGTGTATTTTTTCGGGAAGTGATTTTGTAAGGCTGATCGTCATTCTATTTGGATGTTTCAGTATATGTTCATAGAAACTGTTTAACGACATTGTAATTCAAAGTATACAAACTTTTTCATGGCTACTTTTTCCTTTGTGTTTACTGATATTAAATTTTAGTACGCTTCCCTTATAATGCGTATATTTTATAGTGGCTTGCGGTTACGTTCTCTGGGATTGTTTTTCAAGCAAGAAGGTAATTCGTAGTGCATCTGAAGCATATATATATATTTATATAAATGTGATATTTATCATTTAACACAGTATAATATAAATTGACTTAACATTCAATTTTCGCAGAGAGTAATCAACTCTTATATCACCAATGATCTAAACAAGTAGCCAACGGTTAAATATAACCAACTTCCTCAATAACCGAATATTCAAAAAACTTTCCAATTTTTACTAAATAAAATCTCCTTAAATGGTTTAAAAATACTTTTAAACAATATAAATACTTGTGATTGCAGGGTATATATACAAAAGAAATGGTTTACTTGTAATGACAAAATTAACTTAATTTCATTAAGTTAAATAATTTTACTAACAAATTGTCCAATTATACACATTGCATGATTATAAAAAATTTGTAGTAACTAAATTATTTTATTATTAACTACTATTTACTAACACATTCCTTTTTATGCTTAAGATATTAAATTGTAATAGTTGGGAAACATTCAGAAAAATTATTTAAATATTAGCTACGTAACTAAGGAAGTGGAAATACTTCTTCTGTGAACAATTTACGAAATGTCCGTTCTTCACGTATTTCCTATAATTAGGGTCTGAAGAGTGTGATTAGTTTAGGTTTACGGGAATGGAGAGATGTTGAATCGGTCCTTGGACGTCGACTCGGATTATCTCAGTTGGTAGAGAACTCGGCTGGAAGGTCCTTGGGTTCGAGTCCCTGGTCTTCCTTCTAAAACTAGTTATATGCCTTACTGAGCTTCAACTGATGCATTTCTACTTCCTTAGGTATTAATTATATTTAGACGGGAAATATCCCGTTAAACTGGAATTTAATTATCTCGTTTGACAGGTTACGTGAGATCTAAATCTATACATTTGCTACTTTTATACGTTATTAGAGCAGGACCTTTCTTTGTTGAAAGTGGTTAAGGAAGAAGCTTTAATCATCATTGGCTGAAACCTCATTTTGGGAGAACACTATAATAGACCAAACTTTAATGGCAATCGAATGAATGCTACACGTAAACAAAAGAGACATACGATGATTGAGGAGAGTCCCTTTTTGGTCATAAAGGGGAGAAGGAAGCAATCTAAATCTTCAACAGATTGACAGAAAACTTCTTTGGGGTGATAAGTGTGAATATACATCAACAAAAAAAATCACGATAATATGTATTTGCAGTGTTTGAACTAGACCGGAATATAAGCTGTGTGCTCTGGCACAGGTTGCTTATATGGTCTTTTATTTATATAGATAACCAAAAAGATCGTTGTATTTAATAGAAATCCAAAGCATATTACCCACATACTGTTTATTTACGTAACCCTCTATAAACTCTAGAAATAGAAATTGAAACCTTCCATGTAAACCTACCTTTTCATTTCCATATAACTACCGCATCACACATCCTCCTTAATCTACTTAGCGTATTCCATCCTTGGCCTTTCTCTACTGTTCTATCTCCACACACTTCACTCTCATACTACTTTTACAAGACCCTCGTATCTTAAAACGCGTCTTATGAAACTATCCCTTATCTTGGTCAGAGTCCTCCATATTGGTCGCTTTTCCCCTATTACTAGAACTTCCTAGTTAGTGAATCGATACACCCAAATTAATTTTTTTTATACATAAACATTCACAAAACAACTCTGACCACTTTTACGTAAGAACATTAAAACTGTATTCACATTTAATAAATTCATATTTCATAGCTTGTTACTAAAATTGACAATATTGCATTTATATATTTCTTCGGATTTGAACTATAACCAGCATTTATTCATAATTGATAGTCGTAATCAATAATCACGAATAAATTACTATGAACTCGAATATTTGAGAAAAGTCATGAAAATATTTTATATAAGAGTTAAGTCGTAGTAGTTTGAACGTATTCCGGAATATTAATTTTTAAAATACGACATGATATCATCTAATTAAGAAACAATACGGTTTCATTCAATAGTAAGGTTAAAACATGTTTATCATTAATCTGTGAGTTTCCCAAATATAATGATAGTTAATAAGAAAATTGTAATTTTTGCACTAAACAGTTAGCATTTTAAAGTGAAAATATTAATGTGAAATTCAATGAAAATCATTTAAATAATAAAAAATTAGTATTTTATATTATCTCAACATTAGTTATTCGTTGGTAAAATAAGTGATTTTTTAATGACACACATATAAAACAATGTAAAACTTATAACTCATTGAACAATTTTAAAGTTTTACTTCTCATGAGACTGTATGGAATGTTAATTTATTCTATCCTATTCAAGTTCAATTCTATTTAACTCTATAATAAATTTGCCTGTATGTGCGTGTATGTCTGTATCTTTGTTCCGCATACAAATATAAACGAGTAGACAAATTTTGACCAAATTTAGTAAACGTGTTCTTTGCCACCCAAAAGTAAACACTGTTGGGGTAATACTCGGTTATCACGCGAGAGGAAAGTTGTAACTAAGCATATGTATATACATTCTTGAGTCAATTCATTTTAAAGTGTGTCCTCCGATGCTTTAGCGCATAGTTTCAACCCCATCTCTAATCGAAGTGGATTATTATTAGGGGAGGGGTGAAGGAACGAAACACAAAAATAACCAGATGTAAAATGAGATTGAGCTCCAAACCAATGTAATGTGATTCACTGGGTTTAATTCTGACATAAACATTCAATTAAAGTAACAGTTAACCCACTAAGAGGTGTTGTAAGGGAGGAAATCAGACATCCATTTTTACGAATGGAATAATTTGCGCTAAACATTGCACAAGTGTTCTTGGTGACCAGTAAATCAATAATGTTGGTGTAGAATACGGCTACCACCATCTGGACGGGGATGGAAGGTAAGGAAATTTTTAAATATCCATAAAACCATTATTTCCATCTAATATACATTTTTCTGGGCCAATGAATTTGCTAGCTTTGACGATTATTTTTCTATGTGTATAATTTCAACACCATTCAGCGTCAAAGTAGAGTATTTATGGGGTGGCGTCATACGAAAATTAAAAGAAAAGGCCAAGGGACGCGGTAAAATACATTTCAGCGTAAGTTGAATTTTAGTGATTATCAAGGGGGTCAATTAATTTGTGTTGCAAGTGGAGCTATTTCAATCGAGATTAACTGCGCAAGACTTTTCATTTTCGCATAACTAGCACAACTCACATCCTCTCTAATCTGCTTAGCGCATTCTATCCTTAGCCTACCTCTTCTGTTCTTCCTCTACACACTTCCCTCTAATGCTAATTTTACAAGACCCTCATGTCTTAAAACGTGGCCAATTAATCTATCCCTTCTTTTGGTCAACGTCCTCCATATTGTTCGCTTTCCCCCTATTCTGCTTAGAACTTCCTCGTTAGTTACTCTATCCACCCATCTGATTTTTAGCATTCTCCTATAGCACCGCGTTTCAATGGCTTCTATTCTATTCTTTTCCGCAGCTCCTATCGTCCACGTTTCGCATCCATATAACGCCACGCTCCATAGGAACATTTTTAGCAACGATTTCCTTATACTCACACATTACGCGTAAGTAAATTCCTCTTTTTTGCGAAAGCCTTCCTTGCCTGTGCCATCCTACTCTTTATGTCTACTATACTTCTACCATCCCTAGTTATTACGCTTTGCAAGTAGCAGAATTTATCATATTTACTGAAAATAATATTTTTATATTCAGTATATGATGCAATTTGTGATATTTGTGAAATGAGTTATTGTAGATTGGTTATTTTCCGTGTATCGAGTTGTGATTTATGAAGTGTGTTGCCCAGCTAATGGATTTCGAAGGTCTGCATCTGTTCTATTTCTGTTTCCCTATCTTAGTGGCGTGACGCTTTCACTTTGAATCACGCGAAGCTGTCGTTGGTACTTGAAAGGTAATTGCGGCTCGGCACACCACTCGTCACTGACTTCTGTCGAACGAAATTACTTCGCAATGCGAAACACTGGCCACGATATTGCGTCCTACTTGTTTTTGCCAAACGACACAGGCACGAATAAATTGCCGGGTCGCATGTACTCGACTTTCCACGAAACCGACCTGTTTCATTCGCTTACCTTCAACCTTATTGCGTGTTACTGTAATTAACGTCTGAAAATGAGAAGTCGGGGAATTATTGAACACATTCAAAATCAGCGTCCAATCACAGGCATCACGGGGTTGCAACGTTACGAAATAGAACTATGCTCTTCCACATGTTGGATTATTTATTTGTTATAATACGTATGGGAGCCAAACAATCATATAGTTTTCCAAAACTGGTGGTTAATTAAGAAAGTTTTACATATTACTCTTACAGTACTTGTGGCGATCTGCTATTACCAAGCGAAAACACCAGTCTAACCGCAACCTAATCAGAAAATGATAGTGAGTGAAATATTTTGGTAACTGGGTGCATTAATTATTAATTAATTGGAATTTATATACATAAAAATATGAACAATTTTATTAAATTATTTTTGATCAATTTGAATTATAAATATACATCATTTAAATATTGAGCCGGCTGCTAACTAAACTCACCGGGCAGCAAGAGTATCTATAAAGGGCTTAGGTGGGTAGAAAGAAAGCTTCGCATCGGAAATTTAATAAGCACTCAAGTTAGCCAGGGGCGAGAAACATAAATCGACCGCTTGTAGGCCAGGAGCTGCTGATGTCGAATTTTGTTATTTTTTAACATTTGTTTTATACAGCTAACAGCAATGTATTCTTTCACTACCGCCGACAATTCTGTGAAATTTCCGCCGTTTAAAAAAATTGACAGGACGCTAAATTAGTATTATTCAGAAAAGCTTTTTAAATTGGTGGCCAATCGTAATCATAATTAATAAACTGTAGAGGATAAAAATTTAATGTTCTTCAGAACCGTATTTTAAATTGAAAGTTAATAGAAGATCGATAGAAGAATCAACGATTTTATTGTCTTGGGAAGATTGAAATAATTACACAAATAATGGAAAACGGCAGTCTGTTGACCAGAGGTTGAGTAAGTATTTGAGAAACCAGTAATGTACCACGTGAATTTCTTTTTCGTACAAGGCGAATTTTTCACGGCCTGTAATATTGACCCGCTTAATGTGTCGGTAGAAATTTCAACTTAATTAAAGTACCGGAAATATTTTCACTCCTTCGATGGACTGGAAATTTTTGACTCTTTTATGTTAGCAGGAAATTGCTTGACACTTTTAAATTATTATTAGTTTAAAAGTAGATGTTCAGAAACAGAGCTCTCTGTGTTGAATAAATATTACGGTTGACCAAGAGATTATAGTCAAATTAAGTACGAATAAGTTCGTAAAGTGAACAAATAACTGTGCAAATTTTAATGTTCATTTCCCTGCGAATTCGGCCTCTGTTATATTTATAGTTACAAATTGAACAAGCAGTCGAACAAGAAGTACTTGATTTAGCAGCCGTGAGGCTCTATCTCAGTTATCACCTGTAGATTAGCAACCGTGAGAAGTAATGGAATTTCAGAAGTGATAGGCCGAAGAAAATCAAAGTTGTCTAAATGATTTGT
The DNA here is from genome assembly GCA_034510155.1 of Eucriotettix oculatus. NCBI lineage: Eukaryota > Metazoa > Arthropoda > Insecta > Orthoptera > Tetrigidae > Eucriotettix > Eucriotettix oculatus. The sequence goes on along the minus strand of CM067377.1, from coordinate 190,230,466 downwards.
AGTTACTTTCCGCTCTAAGGTCATACTTGAATTGATGGCCAATACAGACAAATATTTAAGAATCTAAAAACGTACTTTACTACTATAATGGGCAACTGGGGAAATGAGTTTTTAATTGGAATAATTACAAATTTAATATGTTATTGTTAAAATTTGATTATTGCTTTTGATTATGACATACAAATTTAGCGTCCATTAAAACCCACGGTTAGCTCAGATTTAAATTTTGGAAGGCACCCAATCTATTTACAAGATCATGAATAGTAGGAATTTTTCGTACGCATTTTGATGCAGTGCCACTGCACACCTGACATTGTTGTGTTCGTAAGCAACTGTATACTTTGTCGGCACAGCTAGTCACCTGGGCTCATCCTTCCTAGAATAAGGGTCTCCTTCCTCGTCTCTGGCGATGATTACGTGGACGGTGACGCCACCTGCTGCTACCTTCATTCCGCCTCACTGCCTTCTCTTCTTTCCTTCTCTGAATTTGTCTCAAAAGATTAAAAACAAACACCTTTCACGTATTATTAAATGGAGACCAACTATTCTCGCCTAGCTCTCTCCCTCTCTCTGATGTTACAGCCAGACTAACTTGTCGGCTCTCATGGTCTAACTCCCACACTTTAGTTTCTCTCCATTTCGTCTTTTCTCATCTTCCTTCTTCTCATCCGTACCACGAGGGCGGATGCTAGATCACTTGACTCTCCTGATGCAATCAAATTTGATGGTTGGCTCACGGTGGTCATCTGACTTCGTGGAGGGAGAAAAGTCCTTCGAAATTTCAGAGGAGTTAATGCACAGGGCAGGTAAACTACCGCTAATCGTCTGTTTTTCTATTACGAACGATTCGGGGTGCTCTTTGTCGTCTCATTGGTGTCTGAACAAACGGTGTCACCATCAAACTGGCACTAAAAGCACCACAGATTGAATAAAATCGTAATCAATACCTTACTTCATCACACTACGTTTCCTCCAATATCTTTTCTATCTCATCAGGTATAAACCGACATTTAATAGTCCAAAATAGAAAGCGTCAATATAAAAAATAACAATTTAAAAAACACTTAGAAATAATGTCTTTGTAATTATTTTTTTCTTATACAGACGACGTGAATTTGTGTCTCTCTAATGTAGGTCGTTTCCCGATGAGGTTCATAAGATATTGGATGAAACGTTTAGAAATATTTCCTTAACTTTTCAATTACTGTTCTGTCTGTATTGGCCATGAGTTAAAATATAATGAGGCATAATTGTTGAGGAAAATATAATGGCCCTCGATGGTGGATGTTCAATTTCAGCAGTGATGTTCTGGGGGTAACTTGACGGGAAGGAACAGAATTCACGCCGTCTTATATCCACGTGTAGCTATAGTGTTCAACGGACTTTCAAACTACGAAATTTTGAAAATAACTGTTTCTTCTGCATAAAAATAATAGATGGAAGGAAGACCGAAAATATCGGTGATT